>CM051235.1:137546948-138111948 GCA_027917425.1 Gastrophryne carolinensis
GCGTCGAGTCTCCCCCCCCCATCACAGACATCACAAACGGCGATGTAGCGGGCCCGTGGGGTGAAATGACCCAGCAGCCCAAGCGAACGACGAGGGAGCGAGGGAGGTAAGTAAGAAGGAAGAGAGCACCATGCTGGTCCAGCGAGGAGCCAAGTGATAAAAAACACCAATCACAAAGTCAAAACACA
The DNA here is from genome assembly GCA_027917425.1 of Gastrophryne carolinensis. Lineage (NCBI taxonomy): Eukaryota > Metazoa > Chordata > Amphibia > Anura > Microhylidae > Gastrophryne > Gastrophryne carolinensis. The sequence goes on from CM051235.1 coordinate 137,547,137, forward strand.
CACAGTACACAAAATACCAATAAAGCTTGTGGGCAGGGAGGGATACAATCAGCAACAAGTAAAAAGGGTGGCCGGCTACCCTTTAGTATAGGGTCTGCGGCCCAGAGCCTAAGCTCTGCCGAATGCCAACAGACCCCGGTGTTCACCCTAACATCACAGTCCTGTAGCAGCCAGAGGCTGGGAGGCAGGAATGGGTCAGGAGGGATCCGTGGAAATAGGGCCCTCAGCGGCCGACGGGCTAGGTGGCCCCGCTCTGCTGCCATTATCTGAGAGAGTGCCAATGATCTTCTGCAGCCAAGACCGCAGAATGATAGAGGGACACCTGCCTTTATAGGGGGCTGGGAGGAGCTACATCTTTGATATGCCAGTCAAGCGCCCCCTAGGGGCGAACACCCACATGTCATCACTTGGGACGACTGGATGTAGGGAAAAATACAATTCTGTAAGTACTCACCTGTAGAATTGTTTTTACTATGCATGGCACAGCCTGCTTCAAGAAGTCCTTACGTATGGGATATTCCGCCACAAGGTGGCGCAGTGTACTGCAGAAGAGTTTTGGCTCCTCCCAGTACCATATAAAAACAGGATCACCAATAAACCTCCCCAGTGTTGACAAGCAGTTATACAAGAAGCCGGGAGATAATAAAGGTAAAAAAGAAAAAAAAGGTAACAACCCCAACTAACTTGGAACAATCACCATAAAGAGGCAACCAAGAATAACGATAACAAGGGTGGGGTGAAGCAGGCCGTGCCATGCATAGTAAAAATACAATTCTGTGATTACCCACCTTGTAGAATTGGTATTATAAATATGCAGCACGTCCTGCTACAGATAATGAATGATTCATAACAGATGGGATTACCTCTGCCAGAGGGCGCTTGACTGCAGAGATGGCAAAAAGAGGCCCCTCCCGGTCCATATATACCCGGGAACTCCCACAAATTCCCCAGTATAGAAAAGCAGTAAGGAGAACCAGGAAAAGCCAATGATAATTAACAACGTTAACAAGGATAACAATCACCGTACAGAGGATCCAAGATAACGCAACAGGGTGGGGTGAAGCAGGACGTGCTGCATACTTATAATACCAATTCTACAAGGTGAGTAATCACAGAATTGTATTATTCTAAGTATGCAGCACGTCCTGCTCCAGATAATGATTCATAACAAATGGGACATCCAATAGCAGTGTCCTTAAACAGGGTGGGAGCCAAAAAGCAACAACGCGCAGTTCACACCACTGCCGCCTGCAGAACCTTGAGGCCAAAAACAGCATCCGCTGAGGCCCGAACATCAACCTTGTAAAACTTGGAAAAGGTATGAACAGAAGACCAAGTAGCAGCCTTACAAACTTGTTCAACAGAAGCCTGGTGCCGGAAGGCCCAGGAGGCCCCAACAGCATGTGTAGAATGAGCAGAAACACGGAAAGGAGGATCCTTTCCCCTAGCAGAATAGGACCTAAAAATAGCCTGACTAATCCATTTGCTAATAGTAGACTTAGCAGGGGCCAGGCCCTTCTTGGGACCCGAAGGGACCACAAACAAGGCTTCAGTCTTTCTAAAAAGTACAGTAGCCACCAAGTAGAACTTCAAATTCCTGACCACATCCAGGGAATGCAAGGCTCTCTCCTTGGAATTACCAGGATTAGGGCACAAGGAAGGAAGCACAATGTCCTGATTGAGATGGAAGGCAGAGACAACCTTAGGCAAGAAATCAGGTTTAAATCTGAAAACCACCTTATCCTGGTGTCTCTCAAAGTAGGGGGCCTGAATAGAAAGGGCCGCCAACTCCGAAACACGCCTGACCGAGGTGATGGCCACCAGAAAGGCAACTTTAAGAGTAAGAATAGAGAGGGCAGCCTCATGCACAGGCTCAAAAGGAGGGCCCTGAAGGGCAGACAAAACCATATTCAAGTCCCAAACTGGCAACAGAGGTTTGCGAGGGGGACACACATGAGCAACCCCCTGGAATAAAGTCTTGACCAGAGGATGTTGAGCGAAAGATCTCTGGAAGAAAAACAGCCAAGGCAGAAACGTGACCCTTGAGCGTGCTGAGCTGAAGTCCCAAATCCAAACCATGCTGGAGGAACTCCAGAATCCTAGGAATGGAAAACACCAGACAAGGAAGGACCCTAGACTCACACCAGTCAATGTAGGCCCGCCAGATCCTATAGTAGACGGTAGAAGAAGTTTTCTTCCTAGCCCTGATTAGAGTGTTAACCACAGACTCAGAAAGCCCCTCATCCCTTAAGATGGAGGTTTCAGCAGCCAGGCCGTCAAAGCCAGCGTTTGTAAATAGGGATGGCAAAGCTGCCCTTGAGTTAGAAGGTCCGGGACCAGGGGCAGAGCATACTGATCTACTGTCAGTTGAACGATATCTGCGAACCACACCTGTCTTGGCCACCGGGGGGCCATCAGGATTGCTGGCACCCTTTCCTGAGCCAGCTTGCGCAGAACCCTGCCCAGCAAGGGGAATGGAGGAAAAAGATACAGGAGACGGAACCCCTGCCAGGATAGAGCATCCACCACAAGGGCCAGGGGATCCTGGGACAGAGAGACAAAGACTGGGAGCCTGTGATTGTGGCGGGACGCAAACAGATCCACATCCGGTACCCCCCAACGGTGACATAAGGACAGGAAGACCTCGCTGCTGAGAGACCATTCCCCCAGGTGAGAGGTCCCCCTGCTCAGGTAGTCCGCCTCCAGATTCTCCACCCCTGGAATGTACACTGCTGAGATGCAAGGAACATTGTCCTCCGCCCAGGACAGAATCATGGACACCTCCTTGAGGGCACTCTTGCTCCGAGTCCCTCCCTGATGATTGATGTAGGCAACCGCCGTCTGGTTGTCTGAGCGAACTTGGACCGGCCGGCCCTGAAGGTGAGGAGTCAACTGGGCCAGTACCAACCGAACCGCCCTCAGTTCCAGGACGTTGATGGGGGCATGGGCCTCCTGAGGGCCCCACAGCCCCTGGAATTGTAGGGTTCTCCAGAAGCCCCCCCCCCAACCTGACAGACTGGCATCCGTGGTGACCGTCTCCCAACAGGAGGCCAGAAAGGATCTGACCCCCAACAAGTTCCTCGAGTCTAGCCACCACAAGAGGGACCGCCGGACCAGAGGGGACAGAACGAAAGCCTGATCCAGAGACAGGGGACTCTTGTCCCAGACTGATAGGAGATGGTCTCATGTGAAACTGTGCATATGGAACTGCCTCGAAGCAGGACACAATCTGGCCCACTAGCTGCATCCCCTGCCGGATGGAGGGATGAGGGCATGACCGCAGGGAGTGAAGCCGGGCTTGCGGAGAGTCCACCTTCTGTTGAGGAAGAAAGATCCTGGCCTGAACAGTATCCAGATTCATGCCCAGGAAGGAAGTCACCCGAGATGGGGATAGGGAAGATTTGGGGTGATTGATCACCCAGCCGAATGACTCCAGAACCGTCACGACCCGCTGGGTATCCAAAACCGCCTGCTGGAAGGACTGAGAATTGATGAGAATGTCGTCCAGATAGGGAAGAATGCAAATGCCCTGAGGAGAGCCATGACACCCGCCAGCACCTTGGTGAAGACCCTGGGGGCTGAAGTGAGACCGAAGGGCAGTGCCACAAATTGGTAGAGCTGGTCCGTCAGGGCGAACCTGAGGAATCTCTGATGACCTGGGAAGACTGGAACATGAAGGTAAGCATCCTTGATGTCTATGGAGGTCATGAAGTCTCCTGGGCGCAACAAACTGATCTCCATGCGAAAGTGCCTGGTCCTGATGAACTTGTTGAGCATCTTTAAGTCCAGAATGGGTCTGACTGACCTATCCCTTTTGGTAACTGTGAACAGATTGGAATAAAAACCCCGACCTCTTTCCACAGGAGGGACCTGATAGATGACCCCCAAGCCCAGTAGATGTTGCACCGCCAGAAAAAGTCCATGAGCTGCCAAGGGGTCTAGAGGAATTCGAGAATAGAGAAATCTTGGAGGCGGCCATGCAGCGAACTCTAGCTTGTAGCCGGAGGACACAACCTCCAGAATCCACCTGTCTGAGACCTGTTGTCCCCAGACACGAGCGAAGAGCCGCAGCCATCCCCCCACCCGGATGGGTGAGGGCGCCCCTTCATGGCTGAGGAGGCTTGGCAACAGATTTGGGCTTGGACCCCCAGGAAGGTCCAGAGCGGGCACGACCTCTGCCCCTGCCCCAGAAGTCTCCCCTATAGCCAGCAAAGGAGCCCCCTCTCCCGGGCCTGGACCCTCGGTAGGAGGGAACAAAGGCCCCCGAACGGGCCGCAACTGCTTCTTGCGTTGAGGCAACTTACCCCCCTTGCCAAATAGGTCCAAGCGATCACCAAATGCGCAGCCCCTTAAAGGGGAGTCCCGTGAGGGCCTTCTTAGCAGCGTTATCAGCTGCCCGCTGGCGCAGCCAAACAGAGCGGCGTATAGAAATCACCAATGCAGAGGTTCTACTACACATCCTAATGGTGTCATCTAAAGCAGAGAGGACATATGCAATGAACATTTCACACTGTGACAAGGCCCTGAACTCGGCACTAGCAGTATCATCAGGAGCACCTTCCAACAGACCCTTGAGGAGAGACCTGATAGCAACAGCAGTAATAGCAGAAGCACAGACAGGGCGCAAGGCAGACCCCACACAGGCAAAGGCATGGGAAGCCAGCTGATCAATGCGCTGGCCCTCACTATCCTTAAGAGTAGTGGAATCAGGGGAATGGACCACAGAAGTGTTGGACAACCCCAACACTGGTGCATCCACTTCTGGAGGGGTTGACCAACATTTAACCACATCAGCTGGAAAAGGGTACCTTTTATCCCAGCCCTTGGGGATTCCCGGAAGCCGGCCGGGACGCTCCCATTCTTTGAGAACAAGATTATTGAAATGGGCCTGTTCTGGAAATTCCAGACGTGGTTTAGCAGTACTGAAAAGTTCCCCCTGTAACTTGGGATCCACAGCAGGAAGGGAGATAGAAAGCACAGAAAAAATCATTAACATTCTATTGGTATCATCAGCATCCCAATGATCAGTGCCATAGTCACCACCACTGAAATGCTGATCATCAGAGAACAATTCCCCCTCCTCAAGTGGGGTATAGTCAGACAAATCAAGAAAGTTCTTCGTCTCCATAGGAAAGGCAGACACACCCGGCGCCACATGCCGCCTTTTAGCCGGGGCCTTACGGGCCGCAGAGCTAGCAATCAGCATCTCAATGTTAGCCAACCTGGAAGACACGTCAGGTTGAGACTCCCCATACACTAGTAAAATGGAACTCCAGGGCTGTCCCACTTCTATGTCCTATTACACAGGGCTGCACACTGATAATTAATTAATCCATTTATTAATCACAAAAATACATGTAGTATTCATAGAGATACACATATATCACATACTCAACATTACATGACATAACATCATAAAAAACACAAATCTAAAAACCGAAAGTGGGGAGGATATCCAGGGCTTCACTCAATTTGGGTCCACTTTAATGATCTCAGCACCAAGATCAACAGTGCATTTATATTATGGCACAAAACCTGTATAAGAGCATGCATATGTAGGCGGTCAACAGAGTAAAGTGCTCAGTGCATACTAGCATGTAGGCGGTCAACAGAGTAAAGTGCTCAGTGCATACTATGTCCTAATATCTGTTCACTAAATTAAAAATTAAATATAAATAAATAATAAATAGATTCAAAACAAAAAAGTGCCTCAAAAATCAGTGCTATACAACCTCAACTATGACTACTCTCACAAGTGATCTCACTAACCCATGCAAAGTGACAAGTGCTAAAGTGCTAAAGTGCAAACATGCAACAACAACAGGTTGAGACTCCCCACTAATATTTAGCTCACCGGGAGTCATAATCAGGCGAGGGGGAGTGGGTGAGGGCATAGTGGGCGCAGGCCCAGTCACAGATAGTCCAGAATGCAGTGCAAGCGCCTGCTGGGCGCAGGGTACACAGACCCGCACATCATCACTCACAGGGGGATGCCCCACACACTACACACAGCCGGGCTTGTCCCGAGGGGACCCCGAGCACAATATCCTGTGAAGCCTCCATATGGTGATTAAGGTGGCACGACTGGCCAATAGGAATTACGCCGTACAAGCAACCCGGGATGCCCCAAATGTCCGCAGGGAAGTGGGAGGATTTAACAATTTAGGCCTCTAATAAAGTTATAGAAAACTAATAGAGGGGCCAGGACCGGGAGAAACCTCTTTAATACAGTGTTTTCCCGTCTGAAAGACATAATAAAGGAGCACCCATAAGCACACAACAGTGATAAAAAGAATAACAAAAAATAAAGCCCGCAAGGGCACTCACAGACCACGTTGGGGGGCCAGCAGACACTCCAGGAGGAAGGCAAGATGGCGCTGGAGGGACCTTGAGGGGCGGGCCGCATGTGGGGATGAAGCAGAACGTGCCCCTGATAGGCCACGCCCCCTCCACAGAGCGCGCAATTGGTCTGCAGCAGCAGCCAATAGGAAAGCAGGGAAAATTGATAATGATGCCGCCGCTGACCACGGACGCCACAGGGCGCGTGTGTCAGCGGCAGCAAATTCAAGATGAAGACAATGTCCTGATTGAGATGAAAAGCAGACACAACCTTAGGCAAGAAATCCGGCTTAAGCCGAAACACCACCTTATCCTGATGCCACTCAAAATAAGGAGGTTTGATGGAAAGCGCCGCCAGCTCAGAAACTCGCCTGAGCGAAGTAATAGCCACCAAAAAGGCCACCTTAAGAGTCAGAATGGGCAACGCAGCCCACGGATAGGCTCAAAGGGAGGAACCTGCAGAGCAGACAACACCAGATTCAAGTCCCAAACCGGTAGCATAGGTTTACGTGGCCGCACATGAGTAACCCCCCTGGAAAAAAGTTTTAACCAACCGGTGATTGGCAAAGGATCTTTGGAAAAAAATTGCCAGAGCTGACACCTGTTCCTTGAGGGTACTAAGTTGAAGGCCCGAAACCAAACCATGTTGCAAAAATTACAGAATCCTGGGGATAGAAAACACCCGACAAGGAAGAGACTTGGACTCACACCAGGTAATGTAAGCATGCCAGACCCTGTAGTAGATAAAGGACGAGGACGTCTTCCTAGCCCGAATCATAGTATCAACAACAGAGGCCGGCAACCCCTTATCCATCAAGATGGAGGTTTCAGCAGCCAAGCCGCTAAAGCCAGCGTTTGTAAATTGGGATGGCGCAGCTGTCCCTGAGTGAGAAGATCTGGATCCTTGGGCAAGATGTACCGATCTACTGCCAACTGCACGACGTCTGCGAACCACACCCTCCTTGGCCAACAGGGGGCCACCAGAATGGCTGGTACCCCCTCCTGGGCTATCTTCCGCAGCACCTGACCCCAGGGGTGACACAGGGAGTGAAATACCTCGTTGCTGAGGGACCATTCCCCCAGCCGAGACGTGCCCCTGCTCAGGGAGTCTGCCTCCTGGTTCTCCACCCCCGGAATGTAGACCGTCGAGTTGCAAGGGACATTCGCTTGCTCCGAGTCCCTCCCTGATGATTGACGTAGGCAACCGCCGTCTGATTGTCCGAGCGGATCTGAACAGCCTGACCCCGAAAGTGTGTGGTCAGCTGAGAAAGAACCAACCTGATCGCCCTCAGTTCCAGGACATTGATGGGAGCATGGGCTCCCTGGAACTTAAAAACCTTCCAAAAGCCCCCCCAACCGGTCAGACTGGCATCTGTGGGGACAGTCTCCCAGCACAGAGGCAGAAAGGTCCTGCTCACTAGAAGGTTCCTTGAGTCCAACACGAGAGGGACTGTCTGGCCAGGGGGGACAGAGCAAATTCCTGATCCAGGGATACAGGGTCCCGATCCCAAATTGACAAGAGGTGCAACTGAAGAGGTCTCATGTGAAACTGAGCAAAGGGGACCACCTCGAAGCAGGATACCATCAGGCCCACTAACTGCATCCCTTGTTGGATGGAGGGATGGCGACACAAGAGCAGAGCCCGTGCCAGCTTCTGAAGGCCCTCCACTTTCTGCTGAGGCAGGAACACCTTGACCTGAGAGGTATCCAGAGTCATGCCCAGAAAGGACCTCACCAAAGACAGTGAAGACTTGGTAAAGCTGATCACCCAGCCGAAGGACTTGAGAGTGGAGGTCACCACCCGAGTATCCTTCTCGGCCTGATGAAGAGACTGAGCTGAAATCAGAATGTCGTCCAGGTAAGGGAGGTTGCGAATGCCCTGATTCCGCAGCAGAGCCATCACGCCTGCCAGCACCTTGGTGAACACCCGAGGCGCCGAGTTGATACTGAATGGTAAAGCCACTGTAAGGAACTTACCTGGGAGTCTGTCCCGCGATGCCTCCGCGGTGCCGGGCAGCCGCCCCTCCAGCATTGGCCGTGCACGTGCTCGCACATTCCTTTTATGTCCCCCGGCGGCGCTGCTCCCAGCGCATTCGCCGGGAGCAGATTTAAAGGGACCAATCCTGGCCCAGGGATCCTCTGCTCTGGGGAGGTCAGGGACTGGACATCCTGACTGGCCAGGGCGGTCCAGTCCCTGGGGTTTCTCCTATCAGGGGTGAGATCGTGTGTTGCACCAATCAGTACATTCCCCTTCCCATTGGTCAGTCACCATTTAAATATTTTCCTGCCCGAACCACCAGTGCCCGTTATAGCCATTTACTAGCTTGGGCGTGCTTCTGACTCTCGTCTTAGTGTTTTTGACCCACCTTCATCCTTGACTACTCCTGCTCGCTGCCTGAACCGACCTTCTGCCTGTCTGGACTTTGTTTTCTGCTTAACCCCTTGGATACCGCGCTTCTGTGATCATCCGGCCTTGACCCTTGCCAGTCCCGACTACTCTTTGTCTTGCCCCTGGGTTTTGACGTTTACGGACTTTTGTGCATGAACTCCTGTTTTGGGATACCCCGCAGTTCATCCGTCTTTATCGTAAGCCAGCAATCTTTGCGCCAGTAAGTCCTGGGGGCAACCGAGTCTGGAGAGGCATAACCCGTGTCTCCAGCAAGCGGGGGCTTGTCTATAGGCACAAGAGGCGGTGGAGATTGGGGATTGTTGGTTCACGAGAGAAGGGTGTCCAGCGGTCCCTGACAGCCACAAACTGGTAATGCTGATCCTGTAGAGCGAACCCCAGGAATCTGATGACCTGGAAAGATTGGAACGTGAAGGTAGGCATCCTTTATGTCCACGGTGGTCATAAAGTCGCCCAGGCAAAGAGTACTGACAGCCGAGCTTAGCGTCTCCATGCGAAAGTGCTTGAACCTGACAAACTTGTTGAGACCCTTCAAGTCCAGGATGGGCCTCACAGACCCATCCTTTTTGGGGACCGTGAAAAGATTGGTGTAGTACCCCTGACCCTGTTCCTGGGAAGGCACCAGGCAAATGACTCCTGACTCCAACAGGCATTGAACTGCAAGACGCAAACCCTGAGCTGACAGAGGGTTTTGAGACATTCGGGATCTTCTGAATCCACTGGTCTGAGACGCGGAGCCTCCAGACGTGAGCAAAGAGCCAAAGCCGTCCCCCTACCCGGATGGGTGAGGGCGCCTCCTCATGCCTGAGGGGCCTTGGGAGGGGGTTTGGGCCTGGAACCCCATGAGAGACCGGGACGACCACAGGATCTGCCACGGCCCCAAGAATCTCTGTGGCTACCCGAGAAGAGGGAGCCACGACCTCCTCTGGGAGCACGAAAGGAGGGGAAGGAAGCGGGGAGCCCCCGAAAGGGCCGAGGCTGCTTCCTACGCTGAGGTAGTCTACCATCCTTGGCTAGAACCTCCATACGCTCACCAAAGAGCCGCAGCCCCCGCAAAAGGGAGCCCAGTGAGAGCCTTCTTAGCTGCAGTGTCAGCTGCTCACTGACGCAACCAAACAGAGCGACGCATAGCCACCAAGAGGGCAGAGGCCCTGCCACCCAGCCGGACCGCATCATCCATGGCAGTATGGACAAAGGCAACAAAATCAGAGCAAAGCAAGAGGGCCCTATAATCCTCCCTCCTCCTACCAGCCATAGCGCCATCAGTGAGACGCTTGAGCTTTTTCTTAAGGGCAATAGCTGTAATGGCAGCGGCACAGACCGGACGCAGCCCAGCCCCCACAAATGTAAAAGCATGGCCGCCCAGCTGATCCATACGCCGGTCCGTGCTGTCCCGCAGTGTAGTAGTGTCAGGGGAAGGCATGACCGAGGTGTTGGACAGCCCTAGAACGGGAGCATCCACCTCAGGGGGACATGACCATCGCTTGACCAGGTCAGCAGAAAAGGGATACCTCTTATCCAACCCTTTGGGCACCGCGGGCAATCTATTAGGACGTTCCCACTCCTTGAGCACCATATTAGAGAAATGGCCCTGCTCAGGGAACTCCAGACGTTGTTTATCAGGACGAAAGAGCTCGCCCTGCTTCCTCTTAGCCACCTCGGGGGGGGGGAGGGCAATGTGCAAGGTTTCAAAAATGTCAGACAACAGTCTATCCGTGTCATCAGGGAGCCATGAATCCTCCCCGGACGCAGACTCAGGGTCACTGTCGTACCCCTCCTGCTGGTCCCCAGAGGAGTCAGAGTCCTGGAAAAGCTCCCCCTCCTTTAGAGAGTAAAGGCCACCAAAGGCATCAATTCCCTCATCCTCCATATGGTGATTAACACAGGCGCAATAGGTCAGCACAGGGTAAGGGCTAATAGAAAGCCAACCGGGATACCCCCCCAAGGGATGCCCCCAGAAGAGCCAGTAAAGGGGAGATGAGGGGGGGTAAGGAGCAGAACCGGGAGAAACCACAACCCACAGTTTTCCCGCCTGAAAGACATAAGCAACATGCAAATAAGCATCCCGCGGCCCATGCCCCAAGGAAACAAAACCCCCAAAGGGGACTCACGAACCAAGGAGACCGAAGGCAGAGGATCCCAAGCCGCCAGACCACGGGAGGAAGCGACACAGGAAAAGATCACCGCCGCAGCCCAGGGAGGAAGAGGGGCCCCAGACGCGCAGCAGGCTCAAAATGGCGCCGGCACGAGAACCTTGAGAGGCGTGCCGCGATACACGTCATCCCCCGGCCCTGCCCCCCCGAAGAGCTCGAAAACGGCGCTCACGTGACCGTGCCGGCGCCATCACAATACAAAAAAAGTCTCACAGCTATAGCGCCGCCCGCTGCGGAGCGGAGTACAAAGCGGCAACGGCGGCAAAAAAACATCGTTAAAACCACTCGCCGCTACCACCCGCTGCCCCGAACACACGCCGGGGAGAGGGGGAGAGGAGAGCGAGCAGGCAGCGGTGAGAGACGAGCCGGGGGGGGGGGACCCCAGAAACCAGAGAACAAGGCACACAGTCCCCCCAAAAAAACACGCACCCCCTCAGAAGTACCTGACCCTAGTGCTCCTCTACCTTCACCTGATCCGTCAGCCGAGGCTGGGAGGCACAGAGGGTCCGGAAACGGGTGGAAATGGACATGCAAGGCCGCAGGCTTGGTTGCCCCGCTCACCTGCGCAATATAAAGAGCCATCTTCTATCTTCGCAGTATCACTGCAGAGGAAACACTGGGGAGGTCTATTGGTGATCCTGTTTTTTATATGGTACCAGGAGGAGCCACAACTCTTCTGCAGTGCACTGCGCCACCTTGTGGTGGAATATCCCATACGTAAGGACTTCTTGAAGCAGGCCGTGCCATGCAATAGGAAAATATATATTTTTTCTTCAATCGACACATACAATTTCAATTAGTCAGACTGTTCTCCAATTGGATCATTTGGATTGAAGTGGACCTAACCCCCGGTAGTCCTCAACCCATGGGAAGTCTGCATAAGGGAATTAAGGTTCTTCAGAACACATGTGCACCACAGTGGAAATGGTTGTCTGTCAGTGTTGCGGAACAGACACTGCAGCGCCACACACTTCCTACTGGAGGAGATTTTCAAGCCAAAGCCGATTTGGCAAGCAGCACAGAAGAACAGTTAGGCCTCACTGCGGCTCCTAATATGGAATACCGATGTCTTAATAAGGCTTCTAGGTGTCTATCCAAGGGATCATTAAGGGTTCCTGGTTTGCCCTTTGATAAAGAAAAACTCTTTGACAGTAGCGCAATAGGATAGTCCACCTTTGGAGCAATGAACCATTAAAAAAATCTTCTGGAAATGGATACAAAGAATCCCAGTAACAGGGAACTTTGGTCATCTTGTTGGGTTTTGCCCATTGTGGCAACAAAATCAAACTTTGGAAAAAATGCCTTTGGTCCAGATTTATGGGGCAGCACTGGTTCCCCTCTGGAGCCCTCTGGAGACAGCCCTAGAAACAGGAGGCTGATATTTGTATCATCTGGATCAGAAACAACTCGATCTCTGAGTTACAACCATCGGCAGACATAAGTTTACATGTAGACATGGGTCATTACAATCATCAGAAAAAAAAGCAATGTCTGCCTCTTAGTCTGCATACTGTAAAATTAAGCAGAGGGTGGTACAGTGGGTTTAGAAAAAAAATCTGAGGCAGGCACCCAAGACCAATTTCGAAGGGGACTTTCAGAAAGCTATTGTCCCAGTGAGAAAACATTTTTACAGTATATATTCGAGCACTCACCCTCTGTCACTTCCCGGGGCTTCTGCTGGTGCCTGCTGCCTGGGAAAGTGTAGGTGTGTACTCCGCGGTGGATCGCCTACTAGCAGGGCGCCTCTCCCTCCTCTCCTGCCCCGCCACGTGAGCCGCTGTCATTACCGGTCCTTCGCCGCTCCTGCCACCTCTGTCGGCTGCACCGCTACTTCGGGCTCCCGCCAGTGTTCCCTGTAAGGTGCGCCCGCGCACCCGCGACAGCCCCTCCGCTCAGCCTCACCTGCCGCCCGCGCATGCTCGCTGACGGCAGGGCCGGCACTGGCACCCGGCCGGCGAGGTCATCACATGCTCTGGGGCGGACCTTGGGTTTACTGGCAGACAGCACAGCCAATGAATCACTGATTCATTCAGGCTGTCTGCGCTGCAAAGACGCTGATTGGATGTGGGCGGGACCATCTCTCCCTCCCGCGCAGACTCGCTCCCACCAGCATGCTGACAGTGCTCTGATGTGCGGAGAGCAAAGCAGCAATGACAGAGGAACACATGCTGGCTGACCCTGAACCACTGTCTGGAGAAGAGGTGCTCGGTGTCTCTCTCCTCATCAGCTTCGCTTCAGGACAGGTAATTGTTCAATGTGAACTTTGTTAAGGGTGCTAGGGACAGGGGCTGGGTGTGGATGCATTCCATCCCTGGAATCTAAGAGATTCTATGGCTGCCCGCTGACTCTTCCACTGGCCATTCCAAATTGGGATGCCCCACAGTATGAAACCCCCAGAAAACTGCTATTCACTCACCTCTTCTTCTTTCCAGTGGCGCATGTGACATAGTTGCGGCAGATGAGAAGCCGCACATGGGCCGTTGGAACGAGGAAGAGGTTAGTAAATGGCGGCGTTCTGGGGGCATTCATGCAGTGGGGCATCCCGATTCACGATGCCCTGGGGGAATGGAACAAAACCCAGGAAAGTTGAAACCCAGCCATTCGCCCACAGATCTTAGCTGTCTGATCCCACGGCACATGTGCGGCCAGCAGCGGCATCACTTGCATTTTCTTTCGGCTGTGCGTGGCCGCACACAGCTGAAGGATGCAAGTGATGCCACCTGTTGCGGATGTGTGTGGCTGGGATTCCATTAAAGTGGATCAAAACCCACAGAGATCGTCTCGGGAATCTATAAGATTCCAGTGCTGCTTGATTCCCTCCTCCCGGGGCATCCAGAATCAGGATGCCCCTCTGTGTGAAACCTCCCAGGTCACCCAAAAACTCACCTTCTTTCCCGGTCCAACAGTGCATGCACGAGCAGCGGCCGCATCCCCGCTATCCCTTTAGCAGGGCACGTACCCATGCCAGGCATTTGTGAATGGCCGGCGCGGGTGCGCTCCTTGTTAGAGGGTGGCAGGGGATGCCACCGCCAGCACGCTCAGGCATTGCCCAGCTCCCTCGCTACTCCGCACAGCAGCTGCTCCGGCTTAGAGGTAACATTGCTCCCGCCCCTCTACTCCTCGACAGGTTGCCACAGCGGAGATCGGGGCCGGGGCTGTCAGTTCACCGCTTACCTCCTCCTGCGGCAGGTAACTCTCCGGCGACTCTGCTTCTCTCCGCCTCCTTTCTCCACCGCCCCCCGCTGCCGCACGTGTCGCCGGCTTCTGCTTTACAAGCGCCATGTTGCTGCCTCTCCCTCCAGTGCTAGAAGGTCCCTCAGGGGGGGAAGTAGTGGCGGATCTTGACACTCTGGGTGCTCCACGCTGACACCCGGCTCTATTTTCGTTTACACATAGGGAAATCGGGCACCTACTGAGGCTAAAGATGGGTATTTCCAGAGACTTTGGGCGTGGTTTAATGACAAAAAAATGTCCCTCTTTACTGTTTCCAAAAGTTGGGAGGTATGAGTCTGTGCCGTCTATTACGGCTAAGCATCAGTGGCTCAGAAGCATAAGGGTAGAGTTCTGTGCCCTAATGGTTGAGGAAGCGCGTTCATGACTGCAAGCAAAGGCACATGGTAAAGCAGACCAAATTCTGTATCAGCCCGTTGATTCCTCAAATCAACTCCAATTCCAATTGAAAAAAGCCGCCTCGGCTTATACTCGAGTCAATAACTTTTTCCAGTTTTTTGTGGTAAAATTAGGTGCCTCGGCTTATATTCGGATCGACCTATACTCGAGTATATACGGTAAGTCAATTAGCATCCATGACCAGGAAGGGTTTGTCTTGCCCCCACCCTTCCTGTAAGTAGCATCTACAAGCAGAAACTTGGCACTGACTATCCTAGCAGTAGACCACCAATCATAAGGCTCGACTGGCGGTCTATAACTCTGCCTACGTGGCTGCCTATGTATTGTGATTAGGTGTCAAAGTATGCCGATATAAACATGAAAACCTTGAATCAAGTTTTCTCCGCTTTGGGGGTTTTACGGCTATGTGGTTATATGGTCTGTATGTAGTTGCCTGGAAAATGCCTTTAAACTGAAAACATTCTAGAGTATCAGAAGGTCCCCCAAGACTTTTTTCCTTAGGGATAAATGAATAAAATTCAAGATTGTGAGGAAAAAAATGGGGGATAATTTGACTGGCCCAAAATCTTACAAAAGGCTTGCAGCCTATATCCTTCTGGCTGACTTCCTTCAATCCAGTTTAATTGAAAAGCAGTAGAACCGGCCACCCGGGAGGCCTAACCATATCTCGTTTTGGAGACAAGAGGCTGGAGACAAAATACAAGACTAAACTATTTACCACTCCACTAAGACTAGGCATCCAAGGCATGGACATAATAACCTAGCAGACAGGGAGTGTCTGAAGTCCTGAAGTAATAAATGGAAGAGAAATCAATTCTACAGGTGAGTTCTCACAGAATTATCTTTCTCTTCCATTTTACTTCAGGCCATCAGGAGAATTCGGTAACGATAGTTTACTACTGTATGTAACTCCTTCCTACCAAAAGCAGCATCCGCAGGGGCTCTACCGTATAGAATTTGGTAAATGTATGAACTGAAGACCAAGCAGTGGCCTTGCATCATTGTCCTACTGAAGCTTGATACCGAAACGCCCAAGATGATCCAATAGCTCGTGTCAAATGAGCCATAAACCTAAAGGGAGGAAGATTGCCTTTGGAGACATAGGCTCCAGGTCCCCAGGTCCCAAACTGGCAGGAGCGGCTTACGAGGAGGCTGCACATGGATTTCTGAAAAAAGATAGATAAGCTGGATTGGAGGAAGTCAGCCAGAAGGATATAGGCCAGGAGGAGGACCCACGCGTTTGTCTTGCATTCCACCCCCTTCGGCCGAGAGGTTAACCCTATTGTTAATGAATTCTCCTGATGTCCTGAAGTAAAATGGAAGAGAAAAATACCATTTTGTGATTACTCACCTTTAAAATGGGTATTATAAGTATGTCACACACCCCGCTTCCAAGATTAATAACATTCGGGTTATGTCCAGTAGAGGGCGAACTTCTGTAGAGATGACTAGAAAAAAAAGGAGCCCCTCCCGGTCCATAAATACCTGGGACCTCCCACACATTACCCAGTATAGGAAAGCAGTAAGGGGACCAGGAAGAGCCAATAAAAAAACTAAAACCAAACAAGGTTCACCATATAGAGGATCCAGAATACAAAACAGGGCGGGATGAAGCGGGGTGTGTGACATACTTATAATACCCATTTTAAAGGTGAGTAATCACAAAATGGTATTATTCCAAGTATGTCACACACCCGGTTCCAAGATTAATAACATTCGGGACATCCAGTAGCAGTGTCCAACATGGGCGAACTTTGAAACCACTGCAGCTTGCAGAACTTTGCGGCCAAAAACAGCATCCGCTGAGGCCCGCACATCAACCTTATAAAACTCGGAAAAGGTATGAACAGAAGACCAAGTAGCAGCCTTACAAACTTGTTCAACAGAAGCCCCAACAATGGCCAGATGTATCCATTTAGTAATGGTAGACTTGACGGGTGCCAAACCCATCTTGGGCCCAGAGGGCACCACAAACAAGGCGTCCGTCCTACGGAAAGGAGAAGTAGCCACCAAATAGTACTTCACACAACGAACAACATCCAAAGAGTTCAGGGCTCTCTCCTTGTCATTGCTAGGCTTAGGAAGGGAGAACCACATCCTGATTGAGATGGAAGGCAGAGACCACTTTAGGTAGGAAATCTGGCTTAAACCAGAAGACCACCTTGTCCTGATGTCTTTCAAAGTAAGGGGCCTGAATAGACAGAGCCGCCAACTCAGAAACACGTCGAACAGAGGTAATAGCCGCCAAAAAGGCAACCTTTTGCGTGAGAATGGAAAGTGCAACATCCTGCACCGGCTCAAAAGGAGGCCCCTGGAGAGCCGACAGAACCAAATTCAAGCCCCAAACAGGCAACAAAGGCTTTCGAGGGGGCCGCACATGAGTGACCCCCTGGAAAAAAGTCTTAACCAAAGGATGGAGAGCAAAAGACCTTTGAAAGAAAAGTGCCAGGGTGGAGACCTGCCCTTTCAAGGTACTAAGCTGAAAACCCAGGTCCAAACCATGTTGAAGAAACTCCAAAATCCTGGGAATCAAAAACACCCTACAAGGCTAGGCCCTAGCCTTACATCAATCAATATAGGACCGCCAAGTCATGTAGTAGATGTTAGAGGAAGACTTCTTCCTAGCCCTAACAAGTGTCTGGATCACGGCATCAGACAAACCTTCATCTTTTAGAATGGAGGTTTCAGCAGCCACGCCATCAAAGCCAGTGTTTGTGAATTGGGGTAACAAAGCTGACCTTGAGTGACCAGATCCGGAAGCAGGGGCAACCTGTACTGATCGACCGCCAGCCGCACAACATCTGCGAACCACACCTGTCTTGGCCACCTTGGAGCCACCAGAATTGCTGGCACATCCTCTTGAACCAGCTTGCGCACCACCCTGCCTACCATGGAGAAGGGAGGAAACAGGTATAGGAGACCCAGATCCCTCCAGGCAAGGGACATGGCATCCACTGCCAGAGCCAGAGGATCCTGAGACAGAGAAACAAAAGCAGGGAGCTTGTGGTTGTGACGGGAGGCAAAGAGATCCACCTCCGGGAACCCCCACTTGTGACAAATGGATATAAATACCTTGTTGTTGAGGGACCATTCCCCTCGACGAGAAGACCCCCTGCTGAGGGAATCCGCTTCCATGTTCTCCACACCTGGAATGTACACCGCCGAGATGCATGGAACATTGCTCTCGGTCCCATGCAAGAATCAGAGAAACTTCACTGAGGGAACACTCCTGCTGCGAGTCCCTCCTTGGTGATTGATGTAAGCTACCGCAGTCCGATTGTCTGATCGAACCTGAACCGGTAAGCCTTGGAGGTGATGCGTCAAGTGCGACAGCACCAACCGAATAGCCCTCAGCTCCAAGACATAGATGGGGTTGTGCGCCTCCTGAGGACCCCACAACCCCTGGAACTGATGTTCCTTCCAGAAACCCCCCCAGCCCGACAGACTGGCCTGTGGTGACCGTCTCCCAACAATGGGCAAGAAAGTATCTGCCCCTCAGAAGATTCCTTGGTTCCAGCCACCACTGAAGAGACTGCTGGAACAGGGGAGACAACTGAAATGACTGATCCAAGGACATCCGTCCCAAGCCAACAACAGATGGAGTTGAAGAGGCCGCATGTGAAACTGGGCAAAGGGAACTGCCTCGAAGGAAGCCACCATTAACCCCACCAGCCTCATCCCTTGCTGGATGGATGGGCGGGCAAGGGTTGGACAGAAGAAGACGTACAAGATCTTGAACCATCTGCACCTTCGACTGAGTCAGGAACACCCTGGTCTGAGTGGTATCCAGATTCATGCCCAGAAAAGAAACCTCCCTTGACGGTGAGAGGGAAGACTTGGGGTAGTTGATCACCCAGCCGAACCTCTCCAGCGTTGTCACCACCATCCTGGTGTCTAGCTCCGCCTGGCTGAGAGAGGATGCCATGATGAGAAGGTCGTCCAGATACGGCACAATGCGAATGCCCATGGCTCTGAGAAGGGCCATTATACCCGCCAGCACCTTGGTGAACACCCTTGGTGCCGAGGTCAGCCCGAAGGGAAGAGCCACAAACTGATAGTGCTGATCTCCCACCACAAACCTGAGAAACCTCTGGTGTCCTGGTAAGATCGGCTCATGAAGGTAAGCGTCCTTGATGTCTATGGACGTCATAAAATCCCCTGGACGAAGAGAGTTGATGGCTGATCGCAGAGTCTCCATGCAAAATTTCTTGGTTCTGATGAACCTGTTGAGAATCTTTAAATCCAGAATGGGTCTTATGGCACCATCCTTTTTGGGCACTGTAAAAAGGTTGGAGTAATAGCCCCGGCCTCTCTCTGAGAAGGGCACCGGGCAGATGACTTGATTTTGTACTGCCAACAAAAGTCCCTGTGCGGCCTGGGGGTCCGAAGGAACCCGAGAGCTGAGGAATCTGGGAGGAGGCCGGTACTCGAACTCCAGCTTGTACCCGGAAGAGACCACTTCCAGGATCCAATTGTCTGTGAACTCCCATGTCCAGACCTGGGCGAAGTGCCGTAGCCGTCCCCCCACCCGCGAGGGTGAGGGCGCCCCCTCATTGCTGAGAGGGTTTAGCAGCTGTCTTGGGTTTGGAACCCCAGGCAGTTCCAGGACGGGCACGTCCTCTGCCCCTGCCCCAGGAATCACCTCTGAACGCTGAGTAGGCAACTCCTCTGCTTGGCCGAGAGCCACGAAAGGAAGGATTAAAGGAGCCTGCGCCCCGGAAGGAGCGCCACTGCTTCTTGCGTTGTGGTAGCTTTCCTCCTTTCGCCACTGAGTCCAATTTGTCCCCAAACAAATGCATACCCAGGAAGGGTAGCCCTGTAAGCGACTTCTTAGCCGCAATGTCAGCCGCCCACTGGCGCAACCAAACCGAACGGCGTACAGCCACAAGCAATGCCCAGGTTCTACTACATATGCATATGGTGTCATCCAAGGCTGATAAGACAAAGGTCATGAACAATTCACACCGCGTAAGCGCAGCAAATTCATCACTGGCAGGGTTAAGCTGGGGACCATTTAACAGGCCCCTAATTACAGACCTGGTAGCCACGGCCGTGAGAGCTGAAGCACAAACCGGACTCAAGGCCGAACCTACGCTGGCAAAGGCATGAGACGCCATTTGATCAAGACGTCGGTCCTCACTATCCTTCAGCGTGGTGGCGTCTGGGGAGGGGAGTGCACGACGGATGTGTTGGACAAACCCAGAACCGGAGCGTCGACTTCAGGAGGTGACGACCAGTGCTTCACCGTGTCCACCGGAAAGGGATACTTCCTATCCCATCCTTGAGGAACACCCCGGGAAGCCGGCTGCGCTTTTCCAATTCTTTAAGAATCAAATTGTCAAAATGCTTCTGATTTGGGAACTCTAGGCGAGGCTTAGCGGTCCCAAAAAAGTCCCCCTTTTGCGGAGGAGCCTCCGCAGGAGGAGAAATAGCCAGCACCTCAAAAATATGGGCCAGAAGCCTGGGGGTATCAACAGTATCCCCACGCTCCTTCCCAGCATCAGCATCCAAAAACTGCTGATCCTCAGAGCCATCAGATTCTGAAAACAATTCCCGTTCTTCCAGTGGGGAATAATCAGACCAGTCAAAGGAATCATAATCCTCGAAATCCAAGCCTGACGCAGCCGGTGACAAATGCCTTCTCTTAGCTGGGGCCTTTCTGGCCGCAGAGCTAGCAATCAATTTCTCAATGTTGGCCAATCTAGCACAGACATCAGAGTGCGACTCCCCACTAATGACAGCGTCAATTGGGGTCAAGAATCAGGCGTGGGGGTGTAGATGATGAGGCCGGCGGCGCTGACCCAGATGCCTGGGACCCCGACTGCCGCGCAATGGCCTGCTGTGCACATGTAATGCAAACCAGCACATTATCCCCCACAAGGGATGCCCCACTACCCACACACTGCCGGGGCTGCCCCGAAGGGAGCCCGAGCCCGGTATCCTGGGAAGCCTCCATATGGTGATTTTTTAAGGTAGTCGCAATGACCAGTGGGAATTACGCTAGCAAGCTACCCGGGATGCCCCTTAACGTCCGTTAGTGGGAGGATTTGTAAAGCCCCAAAATTAGAGTGAGGGACCTAAGGACTGGGAGAACCCCCTTTTTTAATTATAAAGGAAGGAGGTCTCCCTGTAAGACATAATGAGAAGGGGGGGGGGGGCCATAAGCAAGAATTCATTACAGAAAACATGCATCCAGCCAAAATGACAGTCACACCAAAATCTTGCATTGTAATATCTTTCACAGGCAAAATAACATACAAGCAAATTGTAAACACAGAATGCCAAGGCCAATGATGAAAAGGGGGGGGGCCACGCAGGGCACTCACGCTCTAGTGTCAAAATGGCGACGGACAGGCAGCAGCAGCCTCCACAGCAGCAGCCAGGAAGGAAGAGAAGGGGGGCGGGCCAGTGCGGATTGCGCGCCGCGCGTGGCCCCGCCCCCTCCTGCACAGACGAGGAACCGCGGTCCCCAGCAATAGGCTGGGAGCCACTACCGGCGGCAAAAAGAGGGGGGTGGGCCGCGACAGCGCGCCGAGCTCGCGGCCCCGCCCCCTCCCTTCAGTGAGAGGGGTACACAATGGCCGGGCTCCCGGGAAAGCGGCGGAGCCGGCCCGGGCACCAGGCCGCCTGAATCCAAGGCGACCTGGCCAGTAAAAGCAGACATGCACAAAAAAAAAAAAAAACAATAAAAAAGGTACAACACAGCGATGTGAATAGACAGGCAAACGCCCCCCCCACCATGATCCGGGGACAGAGGGTAACGGATGGGGAAGGGAACCCCAGCCACCAAAGCGGCACAGGGAATTATGGACAGGGAATCCCAAACCAGGATCCCGAACCTGGTATCTGCCTACCCCTAGGATGGGGTCTCACGGAGGAGCATAGCTCCTAACTAGAACACCCCTAGGGTGTCCCCTACCCTCGTCCGGACCTACAGCCTAGGCTGGGAGGCATATGTACTACAAACAAAGTCCGGGCAGAAATAGGGCAATAAATCAGCCAGGTGTAACCCCGGCTTACCTGTAAGGAAGGAGATAGCCATCTTCTGACTTGCTCGCCGTCTGCAGAGACGATTACTGGGTAATGTGTGGGAGGTCCCAGGTATTTATGGACCGGGAGGGGCTCCTTTATTTCTAGTCATCTCAGCAGAAGTTCGCCCTCTACTGGACATAACCCGACATAATGTTATTAATCTTGAAAGCGGGGTGTGTGACATATTTGGAATAATAAAATGGTAATAATGTAACCCCAAAATGCAAGCTCCCTCTACCTCAGGCCAGACCTGCACATTTGTGCGACCACCTATTGCACTGTATCAAAAAAAATTATCCTCCTCCCAGCTACGGTGAGCCGCTCTGTGAAGATGGAAACAGCTCAGTGCCGCAACAGCAATTGCCCTTACAGGAGTAGTAGTTTAAAGGGAAAGGGATCAGCCCCTTGGACAGCTACTATAGTCTGTAAACAACTCAGTTTGTTGGGCAGAAAAATAAATAGTAGTAAACATAAAACACTTTACCTCAGGGAGTGGTGAAGAGCCCAGGGGGACTGGAAGTATGCACAGCCAGCAGTCTGATTTTGGATAATTCTGTAATTATCAAGAACATAGGTTACCCTAAACCTTTTTTTGGGGTGCACAACCTTTTTTGGTCCAAGGGCCGCATTGTCTTATTGCGTGAGGTGGAAAGAAGTGGGCCGGGGTAAGGTGAGATGGGAAGGTGAAGTGGGAATTGGTGAGAAGAAGAGAGGTGGAAAAGGGGGGGGTGAGGTGAAAGAAGGGAGAAGTGAGGTGGGAAGAATTGGACCAGGGTCAGGAGGGCAAATGTGATGTGGGCTGAGGCAAGTTGTTGAAGGTGAGAGAAGCATATGTAGGTAGAGATAGGCAGAAGTGCTGGGAGCAGCAACTGATGGCAGTGCGGGACACATTTGGCCCCATGATCATGCATCCCTGCCCTGAACTATATCCAGCCCGACCACAAAAAATCCACATGGGAACACTGCAGTTGGAATGTGTTTCCTCAACAGACTTATGGAGAAGGATATACTGTATTCGTGCAGAAAATTTGGGCCACTAGAAACTAGTCACCCTGATCAATTATCTGTAATATATCAAAAGAAATCAATCAAAATATAATAATGAAGGGCAGCAGAGAAGTCATGAGACTTTCTCAGGGCACAGATAGATGGGCTTATCAAATGTTTTTGTGCTGTGCTTTGCCTTTAGAACTGAGACACGGTTATTGATTCTATTTAAATAAGGCAGTGCAGGATGTGATGTCCCCAGGTTCTAAATGCAATTAAATTAATTTGCTAGATCCACCTTGCACACATTGGTTCAAGGTTATTTTATTGGTCACATGCATAAACCACATAAACCATTGGAGGCAACATCAGCACACAAACTAGTCATGATGAGCTTTGAGAAATTATTTATTTTATGATCAAGCAGCTGTACGCAAGCCAGACATGTTTTCATTTCCATCAAGAGGAAGAGTTGCACAGTTCTAACTTTAAAGCAACATTTCGGGACCCTTCTCTGCTTAGAAGACCCTAAGCCTTATTTGGCTTTAGATTCATTTTGACTCCCCCCGAAGCATCCAGATTAGGGATGCCCCACCAAGACCAAAGAGAAGTCCCCCTTTTATACTTAGCCATCTGGCTTCCTTCATGGTGGCAACCACAGCCATCTCCTCTGGTGAGCAATTGGGTTCTCGGGCTAGTGAGCACCAATGCCACATACTTGCATCCCAAGCCTATTTTTGGGCCTAACAGGGGTCATTATTATCCTAAATCGGGATGCCCCAGAGAGAAGATGTGCAATGTAATAATAATGTGTGTATATTGCTATTGTATGGTTGCACATACATAGTATTTTGTGCTTCGCATACATCCCATCCATGCAGTGAGAACACACACAAGTGAAACACTACCGGGTGCATGAGCTGCCCTAGCCATGGCATCTGGGGAGCAGTTGGGGGCGAGGTGACTTGTTCATAAGCACTTTAGTCATGCCCAAGCTGAGAATAAAACTACTAGGCTATTCCTGCCCCATCATTTTTTTACTTTAGGACTCCAATAATGACAATGCTTCTGAGCACAACAAATTCCAAAAAGTAAGGTTAGTGAGTCTAATGAAGAGAAACCTCTTGCACTGAACCCAGAGCGATAACCAATCAGCCAATAATCGGTGCCTGTCCTTCCTGCTACTCTTCTGTCTGCAGTGCAAGCTGTCATAACATCAGAGTAGGGAGGAATCCATACTAATACTTTGAAATTTATGTTATATATAAACGTGCAGTGTCTATGTATTCAATGACTTTTGGCTCAGATATGCATATTATACCTTATTATATGCAAGCTCACTCTTGATTGTTTGCAGCAGATTTAGCCCAGTTTATCACTTTCCTGCAGGGTGTTGTATTTGCAGACACTGCTTTAAACAGTAACTGGTTGTGGAGGCTTATCATTCCCTTTACGCACTGCGTGTTTTCAATTAAACACTGCTACTGTTTTTTGGAAACATTTCACTAATTTGCTTACACTTGCGCAGCATGTTGACAGATTGTTTCTTCCACAAAGACACAGCAAGATGTATGGTAGTATGGTATCCCTCACATTTGAGGCCAAAGAAAGCTACAGGATGGTAAGAAAGGTGGTCCGATCGAACAGGTGTTTAACACATTCAGAGGATAAACAACTCAAATCTAAATGCTACAGTATCAGAAAGCAATCTCAAACTCTAAAGTGAATGGTTAACAGTTAGGCACTCAGCGGTTGTGTTTTCTCCAATGAACCCACCTGCCGATAATGGGAAAAGCGCTATAAACAACGATGCATAGTCCACACGATTACTGAAAAGCTACTGAAGTTATAATAGGAGTGCAGGTATTAACTGTTGGCAGGATCTTCTATTAAACATACTGGGCATCTGGATCTAATGACATCATTGTTTAGATTAACCTTGAGGTATTTCTATCGAATATTAAAAGCAAACCTGAGATAAATGAGCTATTAAAAACACCTAAACTGTAACATGGCTTTTTAGTTTTGAATAGACTACAGAGATGGAGGAACTTCCATTGTTTTGGAATTGGGTTCTGCTACCTGTGACGGCATCTGGGGGTATAACTGTAAATTTCTGTTTGGAGATACTGTACAACACCACATGGCATCCCAAAGCCCCAGGATAATTCAGAAGTTATAGTCCAATCTCTGGGCCACAAGTCACCTATATTAAAAGGGCTCAACACAGGATAGCTCAGAGAGGAGATATAAGATATCTGTTTGACATTAAAAAAGAGGAACACCACCTGGGAATTTCACTCTGCTGGATGTTGCTCCTCTCAGGCAGGGCATCCCCACTCCATTCCACTCACCTTCCTGGCATTTCAACGGCACAGCTGAAACCGAACGGAGCAACCTTCTCAGCCAAGTAGCGCACTTGGTTTCGCTCAGTTCCATTTGGCTCTGCTAGCCGCTAGCTAGCTATCCTTCTGTGATACTGACAATGGGCCATCCCTCGACATCTCTCACAAAGACTATGGCACGCCCCTTGCAGTAAATGGAGGAAGTGTGCCATAGTTCCTGTAATGGGTGGAGGGGAGATGGAGGAACTTCCATTGTTTTGGAATTGGGTTCTGCTACCTGTGACGGCATCTGGGGGTATAACTGTAAATTTCTGTTTGGAGATACTGTACAACACCACATGGCATCCCAAAGCCCCAGGATAATTCAGACCTTCTCAGCCAAGTAGCGCACTTGGTTTCGCTCAGTTCCATTTGGCTCTGCTAGCCGCTAGCTAGCTATCCTTCTGTAATACTGACAATGGGCCATCCCTCGACATCTCTCACAAAGACTATGGCACGCCCCTTGCAGTAAATGGAGGAAGTGTGCCATAGTTCCTGTAATGGGTGGAGGGGGGGGGCGGTTCATCATCAAAGCTACGGAAGTGGTGAGTGGTGCTGGACCTAGATCAGGCGATCAGGTAAGTGTAAGAGCCGGACTAGGGGTGATTGTCTACCGGGGGTAAAAGGGGAGTATAGTGTTCTTTTGTTTTTTAGCCAATAACTTTAAACCACATCTGAGAAAGACAAGACCAACAAATTATTCAGAGCAAAACAGACATGCAATGAGCCAAAATATAAACCAAAAGCCGAGGTAACTAAGGTCAGTTGAAAAGTCACAACATCAAGTCACATTAAAGCCCTGACAAATAGCTGTAACTCAAACCAAAAGTTAAAACCTTGAGGCATTCAAATGAAATCCAGGTAACTATAAAGTACACTCATTAGTTCAATATAATAGGCAACGACCAGACATATCATGGGCCATCACTTGTGAATAAGGAGCAAAATGCAGCAGGAAAACTAAATCTGAAATTGCTTGCACAAGGTATATGTGCATAGAGGTAAAAGAAAGTTTAGTCTTCAGGTAATACACACATCCCAAATCGGGATGCCCGAGGCAGGGGGGAAAAAAACAAGGATAGTGAAAACACTGTAGTCAAACCTGACCAATGACCCCATAATAATGGTAACCCATGGGTAAACAATAGCTGTTTAAATGGAACTCTGACTCTTGATTCAAAGTAAATATATAATTTCTTTAATCTGTCCTGAGTTCACCCCAACAAGACCCTCTCATTTATGGATGCAAGCTGTGTCTCTTTCACACTGGTAAAATCATTTCCTCTACTTCCTATAGCACCTTTTTAAAATTTCGAACACTAAGTTCATATAAATTGGTACATAAAACAGTAAACTGCGAATGAAGCTAAAATCACGGGTCAAGTTTATGTCTGACAGCCGTACACAAAGTATATTTAAAGGGACAGACCAGGCAACAGCCTCTCCTCCATTTCCTGCAGCACAAGGTAAAGCTGTAGCAAGGCTCCAAAATGTGTCCTCCGTTTAATTCCATTCCTCCAGGGCCCAGCATGAGTGAGAATGGCTAATCAAGGAGTCCCACAGCTGTCTCTGGCCAAACCAGAGATTGCTCCTGATAAAGCTGCTTTATAACATGCCCTTCCCAGCTTAGCAACAACAACCCAGACTTTGTAGCAAAGAATGCATCTTTGCTTATATTAAATATATTCTAAGATATTGAGATGATTGGCTTATTTTACACAGGCAATAATTGGGGCCTGGAAATACTTAAAAACATGCACCAGGGAGGGTTATTGTCCATTGACTAAGGCCCTTATTTAAAGTGGACCAACACCCAGGGGTGATCGGCCCGGAAATCTATAAGATTCCCGGGCCGATCACCTCCCACCCCGCGGGATCGGGATGTCCCGCGGGGTGAAACCCCCCAGAAACCCCAAAAACATCTTACCTGATCCGCCGCCGCCGCCTCGCACGCCGAGAGTGACGCGCGGGAGGCGGAAGCGGCTTGGACGTTCCTGTCCCCCGCCTGGACGTTGGCGGGGATTGGCTGCGGCGTTCACGTGGGAGCGTTGAGAGGTGAGTTTTTTTGGGTTTCTGGGGGGTTTCACACAGCGGGGCACCCCCGCCGAAGTGGACCAAAACCCAGGATAGTCAAAATCCTGGGTGTTGGTCCACTTTAACAAGGGATAGCGCCAGGTAGCGACTGGTGAGCAAACGGTAATGACGGTCACCGCCATGAGAACGCCGGCTCCCCACCACAATCACACATTTATCAAGCCGATCCTGCTTAGCGACTGAGATAGCGCCAGATAGCGACTCATTCATCATTATTCCAGCCTCACCCCACAGTGCCAGCGTCCGACCTTGAACAGCGACAGGTATGACCTCTCGCTACCTGGCGCTCTCCAATGCATTTCAATGGAACAATCTTTAAATAATCATAAATAATTGTTATTAATTTTTTTTAATTTTTTTTTTTTTTTAATGTGAAAAATTCTGTTACCACTTCTGCAATGTAAGATATTTTTTTTTAAGGTAAAAAAAAAATAAAATAAAAATTTGTGCAGAATTGATATTACAGGTCTGATATTAATGTATTCATATTACAAAATGTTTTTATAAACTTGTTTTTTTTGGTTTCAACAAATATGGTTGTTTAGGGGTTAAAAAACTACTTTTAACCCATCGCCGCCAGCGCTCTGGGGTTTAAACATGCATTTCACAGCGCGAGAATTTTTTGAGCGTGATTTGTTAATGAATATGGTGGGAGCCGTTCGTTATGGCCATTCGCTATCATGCGCTCCCATACAGCGCGGAACCTGTCAAATAGCGACTCCTCACCCAATATTCAACATTACTGCACACCGACTGAGTCGCTGTCAACAACTGAACAACGGCCAAGCACAGCGACTACTAGCAGGCTCTGAAAATACTGCTACAGTCGCTCATCTGTCGCTACCTGGCGCTATGAATCGGCCTCTAAGAATGTGGCAAAGCACATAGGATGCAAAGACTAGAGTAAGTATTTCTGTACCAGTTTTAGGCTTCCAAGTGGGGATGTGAGATGCAGGCTGGAGGCCATTGCAGGAAGTAAAGACGTATGATTTGAATTAACATTTCGGTCAGTCTCCAGATGATGTTTCCACTTGGGAGTAGACAATCCTGTAAAATGACCTTGCAGAGGGTGGAGCTGAAAGACCCTCAGATTCTCCATCTCCAGCTGTTCAATATCACTAGCAACTAGTATACCTTATGCAGTTTAAAAAATGTAATCCAAAGTGGAATTACCCTTTACATTTCTCATTATTGTTTGCCAAAATGATGCCTTCAATGTGCTGCACTTATCTGTTAATTTTTTTTGTATTTGTTTGCAACTCTGTTTTATAAAAGAAAACGGTTCTCAACAATGTGTTTACCTTAGCAATGAACAACAGCTGGTGCATTTGATGTACACATCAAAGACTTCCTCATTCTGACTTGCTCATCATCCGATTGGCTAAGGCAGAGACTACAGGTTAAAACCCTTCCGCAGTAACTCAATGTATTCAGATAGGGGGGGTCAAAAACATGTATTCTAGTAGCTAAAGGGTTACTGGTGGTGTTCTCAACTGGAGAGGCTATTACAGCTGCTTGATGAGTTCACCTGTTACAGTGGAAGGGTTCTGGGATTTGTAGTTTTTACACAGGGCCAGGAAAACCACTCTCACCTTGGGATCGCAGACACATAGGAAGATAGGAAACTTTAAAACAGAGTGTTGATAAGTAAATGACAGATCTGGGTGCACAATCATAACACAAATTATTTTTTTTATTTTACATTCCAAAAAAGGCAGAACCCCAAAAACATGTCAAAAGCAGAGTTTTCCTTTAACTACAAATACTGTATTGTTCGCCCTATAAGACGCACATAGGACTTGGAGGATAAAAATAAGAAAATGAATATTCTGAACCAAATGTTTTAAAACTCCATGTCCCCCAAGAAACAAATAATAGGCAAAGTGCAGAATCCCCCCATTATAGGCATTGATACAGCGGTGGGCGTGGCGATGCTCGAGCATCGGCCATGTTCACCTGCTGTACGAAGCGGATGTCTGTATGTGTAGGCACCGCGGTGAAGGCAGCAGATACAGCTCCCTCCTCGCTTCCTCTCTGTGGTGCCAGCACACACAGTGTACTGAGTGAACACCCGGCCTTTACAGCGGTGGCCATGGCTGACGCTCGAGCATTGGCCACGCCCACCGCTGTATAAGGCCGGGTGTCTGTGTGTGCTGGCGCAGCGGAGAAGGCGGCAGATACAGCTCCCTCCCCCGCTTCCTCTCTGTGGTGCCAGCACACACAGTGTACTGAGTGAAAACCCGGCCTTTACAGCGGTGGCCATGGCTGACGCTCGAGCATTGGCCACGCCCACCGCTGTATAAGGCCGGGTGTGTGTTAGCGCCGCAGAGAAGTGACAGGGACAGTGTGAGCGGCAGATACAGCTGCCTCCGCCGCTCGCACTGTCCCTGCCAGTGCTCAAGCATCGGCCATGCCCACCACTGTATAAGGTCGGGTGTGTGTGCTGGCGCAGCGGAGAAGGCGGCAGATACAGCTCCCTCCCCCGCTTCCTCTCTGTGGTGCCAGCACACACAGTGTACTGAGTGAAAACCCGGCCTTTACAGCGGTGGCCATGGCTGACGCTCGAGCATTGGCCACGCCCACCGCTGTATAAGGCCGGGTGTGTGTTAGCGCCGCAGAGAAGTGACAGGGACAGTGTGAGCGGCAGATACAGCTGCCTCCGCCGCTCGCACTGTCCCTGCCAGTGCTCAAGCATCGGCCATGCCCACCACTGTATAAGGTCGGGTGTGTGTGCTGGCGCAGCGGAGAAGGCGGCAGATACAGCTCCCTCCCCGCTTCCTCTCTGTGGTGCCAGCACACACAGTGTACTAAGTGAACACCCGGCCTTTACAGCGGTGGCCATGGCTGACGCTCGAGCATTGGCCACGCCCACCGCTGTATAAGGCCTGGTGTGTGTGTGTTGGCGCCGCAGAGAAGTGACAGGGACAGTGTGAGCGGCAGATACAGCTCCCTCCCCCGCTTCCTCTCTGTGGTGCCAGCACACACAGTGTACTGAGTGAACACCCGGCCTTTACAGCGGTGGCCATGGCTGACGCTCGAGCATTGGCCACGCCCACCGCTGTATAAGGTCGGGTGTGTATGCTGGCGCAGCGGAGAAGGCGGCAGATACAGCTGCCTCCACCGCTCGCACTGTCCCTGCCAGTGCTCAAGCATCGGCCATGCCCACCACTGTATAAGGTCGGGTGTCTGTGTGTGCTGGCACAGTGGAGAAGGCGGCAGATACAGCTGCCTCTGCCGCTTCCTCTCCGGGGGAACAGAGCGAGCAGGAACGATGGAGAGGTAAGTTGACTTTTTCCTTTTTAATTTTTTTCCCCACATTTGCACAATAAGACGCACTGACATTTTCCCCTCACTTTTGGGGAAAAATAAGTGCATCTTATAGGGAGAAAAATACGGTATGTATTCAGGTGTTCTCATATGGTTACCCCAATTTAGTATACTGCTAATGGTTAGACGGGAAATGTAAAATTTTCTTTACCACTTATAGGACAATGGATATAGTGCTTGTCAGCATACAGGAAAGGGTTGATTTTTGCTGCTGTACCCTAGTTCAGGTTTTCTTAAAAGGTCAACAGTGGCCTAAAAACATTTTCCAAGTCTTATGACGCATGCATACCTTCCAGCAATCTTGTACTTCAGAAGATACTGAGCTAGAGGGTCTCTTGACACCAGAGGTAGGTGTGCAGCTCCTTTAAAAATAAATAGGAGTCAGGTGATTACTGACGACAATTGTGATGCTGCCACCATCTGAACTCATGTTTTGTGCTGGCCTTTGGCATTATTCAGCAAACACAAAAAAAAAAAATGCCATTGTGTATATCCCCCCTCTCAATCAGTTATCCAGGGGGTCCATTCATTTTACTATTACTTGTGATTAAAATGATTCGACACTTTCGACAAACATTTGCAACTTTAAAGCACAAACTAAATGGCATTCAGCAACTGAACTGGTAAGACAATGTTCCAAATTATTCCATAAACTTCAAATTCCCTTTCTGACAGTGGCAACATTGACACACAATAGAAAAATAACTTCTCATATTTAGCTTGAACCTGAGCTTCAGACAAGAAGTCCAGTCATGGGGTAAAACCCCTCCTCCCCTGGCACTGAGACAGGATGGGGGTTACAGAAATCCCTTACCTCGCCTGGGCACATGCAGCTGTCACACTGACAGAGCACAAAGCGGATTCTCCCACGATGTGCGCGCTCCCACCTGCCCATTCACCTTCTCCGATTTCTTTCCAGCACTGCCCACTGAAAATGCTGGCTGGGTATCTAACAGACCCTCCACTGGCATGTGTCAGAAAGCGGGATCACAGGTATGCCTCCTTCTATCCTGGCTTGCAGACAAGAATAGTGTAATTTGGCAGGGGAGTAGAGCCTTTCTGACATCCCCCTCATGTGACCTACACCTATCCCCCTGCATCCCCCTCACTTCTGAGACTTATGTAGTCACATGGGTGGTGAATCCTCAGAGGTTCCTCTACGTGAGAGCCGGGCCGACAATGGTGGCGCTGTATTCCCAGTGAGGATCGTGGCTGAGGTAAGAATATTGGGTGCTCTAGGGGGTTATGTGTGGAGGGAGGGGCGCCAACATTCTGGATGCCCCCTCACCCAGCCTGTTTTATTGGTCTGCTTTAATCATGCGGCTGATACGTACCTAGACCGTGAGCCATAAGAATTGCTGGGTCCAGAAATGTCAATGGCACTACGAAACCTGCCCACAACTGACATGCCCCCATGCGCTTGGAAAGATGCAGGGAAGGCAGAACAGAGGTGCAGCACCCATCGGGGTATAGAGTCCATGGACCTGCCCACACCCCCACCAGTTATATGACTGGCGAGGCTGGTCCAGAGAGGTCCGGGCCACCCCCCCCCCCCAAACAATGCATGGGCATCAGACAGAAAGGTGTGCCGTGGGAAGGGGACCAGATATGGACACTGCAAATCTGGTCTCTTTCCCCTGTGCCTCTTCCAATCGCATGGGGGGGTGCCAATTGTCGGCGTGCTTCACAGCGCCGATCGCTGCTGCCATTTCCGGACCCAGCACTTCATATGGCTCATAGTCTAGGTACGTATCATATGATTACGGGGAAGGTCGAAATGCGTCACGCTGGGGATCTGGGACAACACTTTTACAGGGGATTTTAATTTTCAACAGTAAAGGCTACGTTTTATTTTTTCATTCATTGCTATGGTTTTTGGAATGTTTGGAGTTAATATGTATTTGCAGCGGCTACAGCCACACTGTGCACTTTAACCTGGCTCACCATCACAAATAATTAGATGGAATGTTGTGTAACTGTGATTGCTGAAAGGGACTGACTTCTGAAGGGACCCTCACATTAAAACATGCATGGATGAGTAATCATCTACTGCTGAGAAGGCCCAGCAGAAGAGAGAGAGTTCGCTGGGAGTTATTGAGCAATATGAAGCCGGCTGAATAAAAGCTGGATAAAAGATGCAGCCCCCTGACAGCCAGCACAGGAAAAACTGAAACAAAAGATAATTTAACACTTTGCCTGAAATGTCCTTTTAAAGACAACAAACTAATACCAAGAGAAGGGAAATGTAACCTGCGGTATGTAGTAGTAGTTTTATGTATGAATCAAAGGCATCACCTGTAGCTGCTGACTTGAACAAGGTCCACTGCTTGAAAACATTCTTATTCAAAAGATAAGGTTTAGGTCTTCAGGCATGAGCATGCCGGCTCCTGGAGTTTAGCTATGACCTGTTTAAGTGGATCTTCATTGTCATTTAAACCGGACCTTCACCCTAATTAAGAGCCTATCTCATGTTTCCCCCACGCTGAACATACAGATTGCCCACATTAAAAACCACCCTACCTGCATCTATTTCATTTTCTGAGACTTTAAACATCCAAGATGGCGGCCCATGTAGGTGCAGGCTGCCTGCAAACAGGAAGTGTGTTCTGACTGTGCCACTCTGCATTCTGGGATTGCTGACCTTTTCCTGACCCCAGTTTTGCTCTGTTTGTGCAAAGCACAGCTATATCCCTGCTCCCCTGGACTTTTGAACCCTCTCATCTCCTCAGTATGTGATGCTAGTGAACCAAGATGGCGGCACCCATATCCTAGATTGCTGAACAGAGTTGCAGGCCAGTAAGGGAAAGAATAAAATGTGACTAAAAATGTTAAATATATTAATTTTAGATGCTGGGGAATAGTTTTTTAAAGGTTTGGGCTTTTCATTAAATGATGCTGAAGGCCCGCTTTAATGAAAAGCCCAAACCCTTAAAAAATGATTCCCCAGCATCTAAAATTAATATCTTTAATATTTTTAATCACTTACTTTTAATTGTTTTACCCACTGGACTGCAATACTGTTCAGCACTCTAGGATAAAGGCACAGCCATCTTGGCTCTGTAGCATTAGATACTGAGGAGAGGAGAGCGAGATAAAGTGCAGGGGGCGGGTTATAGCTGTGCTTTGCACAGACAGAGCAGAGCTGGGGTCAGGAAAAGGTCAGCAATTCCAGAATGCAGAGCAGCACAGTCATAAGACACTTCCTGTTTGCAGGCAGCCTGAAACTCTATGGGCCACTCAGAAGATGCAGTAGATGCAGGAAGGACTATTTCTAATGTGTGCAATCTGCATGTACAGGGTGGGAGAAGATATGTTCTTATTCAGGGTGAAGGTCCGGTTTAAGGGCAGGAATGCCACTCCATGCCTATGTCACTATATAGTGGGGCATAGCTCCAATCACTGTGTTTCCTGGCACACTTTTTTCTAAGGCAGCAGCAAAACTCACCAGGAGAGACATGTTGGAAACCAGGGGGCCTAAAACCATCTGCTACAGCAATCGTAGAAAACGTTTTATTTTAGTCTACAGATGCCGCAACAGCCCTTGCAACGTGCTACAGGTAGAAGTAATTTTTAGGAGGCATAATAACTGAAATTTCAACAAAGGTGGATTCTACTTTTTAATATCCTTTAATATGAGTCCGCTAGGATACATTCGCTTGTTTATGACAGCAATCTATATCTATCTACAAAATGTCCTATTGGATACAGCAAGTCATGCCTAGATATTTTCCTTTCAGCAAGCTGCCAGATCTCCCACTGAGCGCAACAAATATAAACGAGCAAAACTGCTAGCCCATAAAATGATTATTTTGTTTCTCTGTCGTCTGACAGTGGCAAGTCTTAATTTGAGATGGTTATCTGAACTTTAGACAACCACAGTACCCTCTGCTTCTTGTGCACCCAGAGCTACCAGGTGAAAGTGAGCCAGTCAGAACTAATTGTATGAAACTGATTCAAACCTCTAATGCTCTTACCTAGGCCACAAGAAGTGCTATACAACATATGTATGTATGACGGCAAGACTGCCGTGCAGGGCCGGATTATGAGAGGGGCGCAAGGGGCTCTAGCTTGCCCTGCAAAGGGGGCCTCCACCAACCTTAGGTTATGGTCTAGCCCAGGAGGCTTTTCAGTCTTTGGTTTGACAGGCTGCAGGGCCAGCAACAATGCTATCCACGGTAGCGGGGGCCTCCCCGCATTTGGGCAGCCAAAGCCACCACAAGGCGGGACGGAGAGTCTAGAGCAGCAAAGCTGCCATCAGAAACGCTACAGTGTGGTTGGGTGCAGAGTAGTCAATCAATGGCTACTCCCTGTACATAAGCCTTCTGCTTAAGTTTTCTGCTGGACCAGCTGGGTGACTACACTACCCCCCCCCCCCCCCCATGCAGAATGGCAAAGCAGGAGTTCCAGAGCAGCACGCACACGAACAAGGGACTCGATCTGATGTTCCAGTAAATAGGTGGGGGCCAGACAACCATCAGTTAATTGGCTGGACTATTATTTTAAACAGAAAAAAATACTGTCTCTGGGGCCTCCACCAGATTTTGTGCCCAGGGGCCTCCACACTTAATCCGTCCCTGCTGCCGTGCCAGTTTTATTGTGCAGACAGCACTGTTCCCAACATGGTGATGCTTCGTTTTCGGCAAACATAAGCATTCAGTCTTGTCCTGTCCTGGGGTCTGGAAAGTGCATATGTTGGCAAATGTACAGATAGATTCTCAGCGTAAATCTGTCTGGAGCCTTCGCTTGGTCGGTTTCTGATACACTGCTTTTCAGTACCATGCTTCTTTCTCCAAGTTTCATTCCCTTTTGGAATCCCCTGGTACAGCTATGCTTTCATCAGACAATTTATGTTTCACCTGTGTGATCATGCAACTTCAATTATACCTAACTGGTGATTATCACATAATCATAATACTTTTGAAAAATGTGTCAACAATGTACAACAAACTACTTCAAGAAGAAGAAAAAGTATGAAAAGGATCACTGAACACCGAGAACAGATGAAGTTTCCTACCCAGCATTAAAAAGGATTTACCCATCACTTCTACCACATCATCCTTTCTGATCAGTGAGTAACAGGTCAGCAATATTTTCTGCACTGTTTTTTACATTTCAATGCATACATCAAAAAAACCCTTACGCGTTAAATGTAGTGCTGTTTTATTACATTCCATACCTAATATAGATAACTGACATAATGTCTGCCCCCTTTTCTGAAGAGAGATAGGCCTGTGTTTATCTCGGGCATCCTTAAACACACAATCAATGAATTTTATTCATTCCTTAGTTTCTGTTTATTGATTCTCCGCAATGAATGATTCATTTAATAAAATCCACACAAGAGAAAATGGAAATCAGTATTGTTACATTACCGGGGCTACTTAAACATGGACATATCCTTTCTTAAATGCCACAAACATGTTAAAGTGGACCAACACCCAGGGGGATCGGCCCGGGAATATCCCTCCCGCGGGGTGAAACGCCCCAGGAAGCCCACAAGCCTTGCCTTCGCCCCGTTCCCTGTAAGAGTGACGCGCGGGAGGCGGCGCCGGGCGCGCTCGCTTGCCCGTCGACGGACCTCGCTTGTCCGTCGGCGGTGATTCACTGGAGCGGTCACGTGGGAGCGGGGGTCAGGTGAGTTTTCGGGGCTTTCTGGGGGGTTTCACACCCCGATCGGGGTGCCCCACCGAAGTGGACCAAAACCTAGGATAGTCAAAATCCTGGGTGTTGGTCCACTTTAAGTATGATCAAAGTCTGCATTTTGGCCATGCCGAGTGACATTTCCATATCTATGCACAGGCAGCTTTGGCCAATCACCAAGATTCTCATATTGGGCTAAAAATGTCAGTCACAGTTACTCACGACTACAAGCCTGACCTTTTAATGCTATCTATGCCTGGCTTTGAGTCAAGTCTAAAAACACAACTCGTGAAGAGGCAAAGTATCATTTTGCTTGCAAATTCCTCTCTTGTTAGCGCTTACTCCAGGCCAATTTTAATGAAGGTCACTCAGACTGTTCTAGTAAAACACATTGTGTATTCAAATGTACACCCAAAAAGACCCGCATTCTGGCAACGCCTGGGCATCTTTGGCTAACAATAACTTTCTCTTAGATGTTCAGAAGGTTCTGACAATGACAATGACAAGGTGTATCAAATATCTTATTTGCCTTCCTTCATATATAATGTTCTCTTTTTCACCTTGGACATGTAGCCAAGCTCCAACTGGAAAGAAAAAACTATTCTCAGTTGCCTTCAGGATGTAGTGGTGTACCAAGTAAATAGATGTTGGAAGAACAACAGGTAGCCAAAGGCAAAGAATAAGCATGAGGCAAGGAAAAGAAAGGCATCAACATTCAAACCATACAGGCACCACAGGCCAAGATCAGGTCAAGATCAGGCAAGGTCAAACAAGGTACACTGGCAACAAAATGAAAGCAATAACCGCAGTTCTGAATTAACCTCACATGTAGGGCACCTTGGGTGCATTACCCTGGTGGCTGTGGACTTACAATCCATATAAACATGCTAGATACTAGGAGGGAGAGTAACCTATACAGCCCAACTGAAAAAAAAAAAACGTATGCCAAGCTTGTGGTTTTCTTCTCCTGGTAAGAATAAAATCCAGGGGTGACAGGACGTTTCATTCCAACAACAGAGGTGGTCTCCTGAGCCAGCATATGGAGAACAGTTGCATTTCCAACTCTAAATATCTGCACATAGAACTGCATGATGGATAAAAGCATATACACATATCAGAAAAAGTGCAATAGCAATATGCTTTTATTCCAGAGGGATCATGCCTTGAGCAAATCCCCTGTAAAACTAGAATTGCTTTGATGCAGGGTGTATAATAACCCCTCCTCTAAATATTATTGCTATTATAAATTATTATTATTATAAGTAACGCCTCCTCTTGCTAGTTAAAATATAAAAAGGCACAGGAACAGTTTTTTATTCAACAGCCATCCACCTATTAACTGTTTTAAAACACACAAAACCTTTATACTGCATGAAATGCACAAACATGCACGCAATAAGAATTTCCATCACCTTTTAGGGCAGTTTTGTACTTATAGCGCAAATCAGGCTTAAAACGGACCTTAACGGACCATAATGTATTGAAAAGCCCAAACCCTTATAAAATGATTTCCCAGCATCTAAAATTAATATATTTTACGTTTTTAGTCACTTACTTATTATTCTTTCCCCCACTGGGCTGCAACTTTGTTCAGGACTTTAGGATACGGGCGCCGCCATCTTGCCTCAGAAGCATCACACTTACTGAGGAGAGTAGAGCGGGATAAAGTACAGGGGGGTGGGTTATAGCTGGGAGGCCGATTCAGTAATAGCGCCAGGTAGCGACAGATGAGCGACTGTAGCAGTATTTTCACAGCGCCCGCTAGTAGTCGCTGTGCTTGGCCGTTGTTCAGTTGTTGACAGCGACTCAGTCGGTGTGCAGTAATGTTGAATATTGGGTGAGGAGTCGCTATTTGACAGGTTCCGCGCTGTATGGGAGCGCATGATAGCGAATGGCCATAGCGACCGGCTCCCACCATATTCATTAACAAATCACGCTCAAAAAATTATCGCGCTGTGAAATGCATGTTTAAACCCCAGAGCACTGGCGGCAATGGGTTAAAAGTAGTTTTTTAACCCCCAAACAACCATATTTTTGGAAACCAAAAAAAAAACAAGTTTATAAAAACATTTTGTAATATGAATACATTAATATCAGACCTTTAATATCAATTCTACACATTTTTTTTTTTTACCTTAAAAAAAATATCTAACATTGCAGAAGTGGTCACAGAATTTTTCACATTTAAAAAAAAAAAAAAAAAAAAAAAAAAACATTAATAACAATTAATTATTAATATTTAAAGATTGTTCCATTGAAATGCATTGGAGAGCGCCAGGTAGCGAGAGGTCATACCTGTCGCTGTTCAAGGTCGGACACTGGCGCTGTGGGCTGAGGCTGGAATAATGATGAATGAGTGGCTATCTGGCGCTATCTCAGTCGCTAAGCAGGATCGGCTTGATAAATGTGATTGTGGTGGGGAGCCGGCGTTCTCGTGGCGGTGACCGTCATTACCGATCGCTCACCAGTCGCTACCTGGCGCTATCCCTTGTTAAATAAGGGCCTATGTTTTGCTCAGACAGAGCAGAGCTGGCGTCAGGAAAAGGTCAGCAGTCCCAGAATGCAGAGCAGCACAGTCAGAATTCCTGTTTGCAGGCTGCCTGATGTTCCATGAGCCGCCATCTTGGATGTTTAAAGGCTCATAACATGCAGTAGATGTAGGTAGGATGATTTTTAATGTGAGGAATCTGTATGTACAGGGTGTGGGAAACATATAAGATAGACTCTTATTCAGAGTGAAGGTCCCCTTAATATACCCCCCTGCAAAAAAAGCATGCATGTGCATATATATACTAATATTAATTAACTGAATCTGAATTTATGTGGATTTTTATGATTGGACCATTTTTTCATGATTAGTGAATAGTGCATATTGCCCCTTCAAGCTCCGTTACCTAACATCGGCCTAAAGCTAATGCTGTAACCAAGCCTTCCTTTGAAGCATGTCATCACTTCCAGTGGTTATCCACTATTTTGTGGTCTAAATCACCACAAAGAATTGAGTGAGTGCTTCAGATTAAGCGTGGTGGGAAAGCACTGTTTTTTTTGTTTTGTTTTTATTTAAGATAGCTGTAAATGTTATGTAACCTCTTTGGTTCTATTGAAATGTTTTCTAGAAATAAGAGTCCTTTAAAGCAAGTTATGTCATCTTTTGAAGATGAGAGGGATCTTTTTTCTATGGCAAAACATAAGGCCCAAGTCTGTCTTATGGGAGTATTAACACAATATTGATGTCAAATTCCTAACTGCAACTAATACTTCTGGGCTCTTCAAAGAGCCAATGATAAAAGGCCCCAGTTACAGAATATTTAAGTGTCATGTTTCATTTGTTTTTGCGCTGACAAGTGCCCTGGGACACCATCTTTGCAAGAATATCTTTGGCAGGAAAATATTTGATTCTTAAATCAAAGTACCTAGTGTTAGTCCCCCTTTTTAGTGGCTTCCAATAAAGAATGAGACATCAGCAGATTACTGGCTCCGGCTCCAAGTACACTTCATTTAATCAATACAAAGCAGTCTTAGGGCCTTATTTATTATGGGTGCCTTTTGGTATAATTTTTGTGGCTATAGGGCCAGCTCCATAGCATCGGCATTCCTGTCTTTGCTAGCACTGTGCTGTGTACTACATTGGCGCTAGAAGTCGCTGCGCAGAACCTTGAGCTTTGATTGTTGCACTTAGGTATTGGCCGGCCTGTGTCAGTGTCTGTTGGACCCACCGTCCGGTTATCCAGTGAGCGACATTTTGTATTGCCGTTTACCGGCGCTCCGTGGCATATTTATGATTTTTTCACTCCTTGAAATCTTTGGCGCTGCATTTTCCAGGCGCTGGTCAGCATTTCATCATTACAGCTACAAGAGATCACTGCTGGGAACAAACTTTACAGTGAATTTAGGCTGCGTTTTAGTTGTTGGATGTCCTAATTACATATTGTTAAGTAAAATAAGCCATTAAAATCAATTTTAATAACACCTCAAAAAAAACATTGTGGCATAACACTCCTGCGCAGTGCACGCTTGCGTTGCATTACCATTTACTTATTGCGCAAGAAATGTTTTCCTTTTCAAGAACGGAACAAAAACTCAATGCAAACACAATGCAAATTTCCAACCCATCAAAAGCACAGAATTTCTTTTGATACAATGCACTTCTGGCATACTGGATGAAAAACTGCCACACCGCCAAGTAGCTGATTTTCCCACCAAGAGCACTAATTCACTGCTACTGCTGCCGACTCCAGGAACCCCTGTTCCACTATCTTCCGGGAAGGTAGCCTGCAGCGCAGCAGGTGGTCTACCCCAGCCCCCTTTGCCTCCAGACTTTCCCCTTATGCCACCATGCTGACCGCTAAATCCGTCACCCTCCATCACTCCAAGCCTTTAAAAGTGCCCCCAAAACTCACATTACCCCTGGCCCCATTACCTGCCTTCCCAAAGTTGTGACACAGAAATGTACAAGACTTCTGTGAAAAAAATGCTGCAGGAGCAGACTAACTTGTGACATCCAACTCAAGACTATCACAGAGTATGTAAACGCCTCACCCAAAAGAAAGTATTCTCACTGCAGCAGAGCATTGCAGCGGACTTCAGCGGAATTCCAGCCAACCTATAGCCCCAATCCCCGTCCTGCCACCCTACCCTGGCGCTCAGACCTGTAGGCATAACAGAAAAACCTCACCACATGCCCTGCTGAAAGCAGCTATTTCATCTGTAACAGAGCAGAGGCCAGCAACACCTATCTAATATGATCTGCTGCTGCCTGTCAGGGCACACAGTCCGACCTGCAATCAGCGTAAGAGCTTGCTCCTTTGTTAATAATGGAAGAAGCAAGTGTTTGAACCAGTCAAAGGAAAGCATGCTGGAAAAGAGGCTAAGGTAAGTGTATTTGTATTAGGCTTTGAACATTAAAGTGTCCCTCCAGTCAAAAATGACTGAAGGACCAATTAGCCAGTGTGCAGGAGCGATGCCCTGTCATGCATACCATAGCTGGAAGCCCTAAACAGGGTAGAGATACTTGTACCAACTCCCACGTCCCATGCTCTGGCTGCTGAATTACCACCCTATTTGACTCTCACAAACCAATAGGTGTCACTGGGCAAGTCCTTTCTACCAACCAATGTTATGGTCAGATGTTTCAGCAATGAAACACAAGAGGAGTGCTGAGGCAGACACCTTAGGTACAGCACGGGGGGAGGATGGCGAGCTGCCAGTAAGCCGTACTACTTAAAATGAAAAGGACCAAAACCCAGGATATTCAAAATCCTGGGTTTTGGTCCTTCCCCCAGGGCACCCCGATTGGGGGTGCCCCGCAGCGAGACCAACTCACCTCTTCTTGGTCCTACGGCGCGCCTAAGAGCCTCCTCTGTATCCCTCTAACAGGGAGCATGTCCGGTAAAGAAAAGCGGATGAGCTCCCGTTACCCCTAAATGCTAGTTTGTCGTCAGACAGAACCATGGGTGAAAAGGGTGAAAAACTCCTTAAAGCGGATCAAAACCCACTGAACTTATGTAATGAATTTGTCCAAAGCCCCTGCAGATAATCCATTCTTAGAGTGTAGAACTAGAAATGGATATTTTTGCTTTTTGAATCGTCCTGGAACACTTTTATTTTTGCTGTCCCTCTCTGTAAGATGGCATAGGATCAGTGATTGTGGCAATGACCACACAACAGTTGCAATGAATGGAGGAGGCGGAGCTTTACAGCTAAAACAGGCGGCATTATCTGGGATTAGAATGACGCAACAGCAGTAAAAATAGTGTAAAGGTACTATTCATGGGGGAAACAATTCAGGGGTTGCTAGTTAAAAATTTGGGGTTTGGTCCGCTTTAAGCGTGTTCCCTGGTCCCTGTATTTTACTTACTATCTTTATTCTACTTTGGAAAAAAGATGATGGCCCTGCATGGCCCTTGTGGGGTCACAAATAGCAAAAAGAAAGCAGTTAGAGGAAAGAACGGAGGAAAGCTGAGGAAAAACATTTTTTTAGGGCTATATGTGCATATGGACAAATAGTAAAGTACCCCCAACCGGTTCTGCTGCTGTCAACTGACCTGAAACCTCACCTTACATACTGTCATTTTGCTGGCAACTGATCTGTACAACAACCCATCATTTTCTGTTTGAATGTACAAAACCCAATTTGCAGCAAGAACAATGTACACCCAAACCCAGCTTCCTGCTCAACAGATCTGCATGACAGCCATACTCCTAATTCAATTGTATGCATCTCAACCTCACTTACTATACCAAACACAATATGACGTTTGTCTTGACAGGAGGCATGCTAGGTATCTTCATCTTTAGTATTAAATGACCATGTAATGTCAGTCCAGTCAGACTGCTCATTTAGAAATCACCTCCCATCCTGGCACCCTTAACTGCTGCTAAAGCAGGAAAGGGGGGGGGGGGGTTATATGACAAACAAAGACTTATCTCGTCTGTAATCCAGCAGTGGTGAATTCCCAATCGCAGTGCTGGGTGCTGCCATCTTTCTGAAAGCGGACCTTCACCCTAAATAAAAGCCTTATATGTTTCCCCCATCCAGTACATACAGATTGCCCACATTAAAAAATACAATTCTGTGAGATACTCACCTGTAGAATTGGTATTATACGTATACAGTACGTCCTGCTCCAAATATAATACTTACACTTGGGTTATCCTCCGCCAGAGGGCGCTGTGCACTGCAGACATGCAAAAACAGGCTCCTTCCGGCCCTTCATATACCCAGGGACCTCCCACAAATCCCCAGCATTGAAAAGCAGTGAACCAGAAGCCGGGAGAAACCAACCACCAAAACTACTGGTAATGATAACAATAACAAAAATCACCATACAGGGGATCCAGAATAATGCAAACCAGGGTGGGGTGGAGCAGGACGTACTGTATACGTATAATACCAATTCTACAGGTGAGTATCTCACAGAATTGTATTATTCTAAGTATACAGTACGTCCTGCTCCAAATATAATACTTACACTTGGGACATCCAATAGCAGTGTCCCTAAAACAGGGTGGGATCCCCAATAAAAAAGGCAAAAGCAGACAGTTGAAAGCACTGTCACCTGCAACACCTCACTACCAAGAGCGACACGAGCAAGGCTCTAACGTCAACATTAAAACAACCCTTGAAGGGTACGAACAAGAAAACAAGTAACGTTCAAGCAACCTGTTCAACAAAACTTGGTGCTGAAAGGCCTAAAGATACCAAGGCACCAGTGTAATCGGAATATAATGAGAAGAACTCTTCCCCTTAAGGAATAGGCTTGAGTGGAAGCCTAACAAGAGCCAAAACTAAAAGTAGCCCAGAAAGAAGCCAAGCCTTCCCCAGGACCAGAAGGGACATCTTATCCAAGTAAAGGCCAGGCCCAAGGCCGCCTAACCC
Source organism: Gastrophryne carolinensis (assembly GCA_027917425.1). NCBI lineage: Eukaryota > Metazoa > Chordata > Amphibia > Anura > Microhylidae > Gastrophryne > Gastrophryne carolinensis. The sequence goes on from CM051235.1 coordinate 137,590,508, forward strand.
CTAGAGGCAGACGAGATCAGGCACAACCAGATGTAGGTGCCCACAACCCCAAGGAGCAATAGTCCCCTAAGGGATAAGAGACAATCCGGGAAGAGATTTCCGCACTTATTGAGGGAAATAGGTTCCCTTGCCTCAGCATTACAAGGAACGAATCCCAAAGAAGGAAAATGTCTTAATACCTGAGCCTAAGACACCACCTTAGGCAGAAGAACCGGCGTAAGGCAGGTGAATATACAGTAAAGCAAAGAGGGCTAGCTAGACAGAGCCACACGCTCAGGCACACAGCCGACTGAGGTAACAGCCCCAGAAGGGCAACCTATAAGATAAGAACAGCCAGACAGCATCCGGAGTAGAGCCAAAGGGAAACACCCCACAAGGCAAACCTAATAGGATCAATCCCAACAAGGACCCTAGAATTACAAGGGGGATGTCACTGAGCAATCCCTGAAAGAAAAGCCAACCCAGGCAAGGAACTGAGTGAAGACTTCTGCAGAAGACGGACAGGGCAGAGCCGGAACCACCAGGGCACCGAGTAGGCCACCGAGCCAACTCCAACCCATGCTGTAATAACTTAAAAACCCTGGGAACAGAGCTCGCCCACAGGGAAGAGCCAAAAACTCAACCCAATCCATATGGGGAAACAATACCCCACAATAGACGGAAGAAGGGGCAAAAGAAGCCAAAGCCCCATCTTCCAACAGTCACAGACACTCAAAATGTACACCCACTTCCATCAAGGTGGATGAACCAACCGTCAGACCATCCAGACCAGAGTCTGTAGATAGGGGTGAAATAGAGACGGGGGGCCCGAGTGAACAGGCCAGCACTCCTGACGAGACGTACAGGTCCGCTGTCCACAGAACCACATCTGCAAACCACACTCCACTAGGCCACCCAAGGGCCGTCAGTATCACAGGTTCCACCTTCCAGAGCAACTTGCACAGAACCCTATCAAGCGGGGTGAAGGAAGGTAAGACATACGGAACAGAATGTTCAGCATGAAGTTATGAAGCCTCAAGACCAAGGTCAGAACAATCTGAGACAGGGAAACAAGAGCCTAGGACCCAAGATAGGGACGGGCCCAGAAATGGTCCACACTAGACGGATCACATGGAGACCCAAGAACAAGCACATCCTATCGCAGAAGGACCTCCAAGGAGTGAATATCTTAGATATGCAGGGAACGCTGTTCTTCACCCGGATCAGGAACAGATACCTTCCTGGGGGATCATCCTGTTTCCTAGCCCACACAGGCCACTGTCGTCAGACAGACCAAGAGGCCCCCAAACAGCCTGATCCCGCAAGGGAGGAGTCCAGCGATATAGAGCCAACCTGAAGGCCTGCTGCTTCAAAATTAGACAGGTGGATGAGCCCCTAAAGGTCCCACCTCCCCCGGAACCACAGGGGGATTTAGAAGCAAATAGTCCCCCCTCCGTCGACCTGATAGATTTGATATCCAAATGCAGGAAGACGCAATGGAAGGGGGCACCCCCTGACTGGTACCCTTAGTACAACAGTCTCAGGGGAAAACACCGTGCCAAGGTGGAAGGGTACACAGACCCATCTCCAGGGAAGCTGGAACCCAGTCCAGCATTTACAATAAGAGTAGCAGAAGAGCCCAAGGGCCAAGGGACAACCTTGGAACAGCCACCAACGGGCCCACCAGCTACAATCCAGAACTGGTGAAGAGACGGGAACAGCAAGAGGGACCGAGCCCATGCAACCAGATTGTCCAAGTATAGGCAAGGAGGCAGGTTCCTGTCTGAACCGAATCCAGGTCCAACCCTAGGAACGGAGATACCACTAGGGGAAAAGGAGGAATTGAGGTGATTGAGCACCCATCCAAAGACTCCCAAAGGACACCACCAACCGAGTAACAACTCGGTCTGACGCAGGAATTGAGAAGCAAAGAGGGACGGCCCGGCAGTTCCTCGCGCGGACGCCCCCTAGGTCTCAGTAGAGATATCACCCTCGTCATCGCCTAGGCGATCACTCCGGGAGCAGAACCAAGGCCAGATAATAAGGCCACAGCAGCAGAGTTGGAGCGCCAACAACTAACTTGTAAGGTCCTTGGAGCCCGGGAGGCACAATGGCCATGAAATAAGCGTTTTAGGTCCCTACCGACGGCAAGAGGTCCCTGGACACAGGGCACTGGCGGCACAACTCAAGAGGAACCATGCAGTAAATCGCCCGTGAATGTAAGTTGCCTCACCTATGGAGGGCCATAATAGACAGAGTGTCTCAGCCGTTTGAAGGAACGTGACCTGCTCCAACACAAGAAGAGAGGCAGGGACCAGAAGCATTCTGAATATCTCGGGAAGGGGCCGCCCAGCAGACATTATCCTGCATCCAGAGGAAACTTCCTCCTGACTCCATCAGAACGAGACATGCTGCCTCTTGATAGGGGCAAGGTGCTGCGGCCATCCCCTCGCCCAAGCGGGCGAGGGCGCCCCATCATGCTTGGGGGGTTTTGGTAACATGCTTGGACTTAGTCCTGCCGGAGGGCTCCTGGGGCAGGGATCTATACCAAAAAGCTGGAAGGACACTACTGGTTCTGGTTTGACGCTAACATAGGGGGGTGGAGGGGTGCCCCTGCCTCGAGAAGGCCGGGGCCGCCTTATGTAAAGGGGAGTTTTGCCCTTTTTTCCAAACAGGTCCAGACGGGCCCCGAATAGGCGTCGCCCTCTAAAGGGAAGCCCAGTAAGAATCTTTTTCATAGCATCTTCAACACCCCACTGTCGCAGCCAGACCAGTCGGCGTATAGCTACGGCAAGGGCGGAAGTTCTAGCGCACATGCTGATGGTGTCATCCAGCGCCAAAAGGATACATCTTACAAATACATCACAACTGGAGAGTGCATTAAACACCTCCCAGGGGAGATCCTCCGGTTGATGATCAATCAGCTTTCTGATGAGGGTCCTAGTGGCCACTGCAGCGATGGCCGCGGCACAGACCGGGTGCAGAGTCGTCCCTGCACAAGAAAAGGCGTGGGAAGCCAGTCTATCAATGCGCCGGTCCTCAGCATCCCGAAGGGTACGATAACTAGGGGCCGCAATAAAGGGGGGGTTAAGAACCCCAATGATCGGTGCATCCACCACGGGAGGTGATGACCAGCAGTTAACCACATCAGGGGGAAAGGGGTATTTCCAATCCCAGTTCCCTGGAACCCCTGGAAGTTTGCTAGGGCATTGCCATTCTTTGAGTACAAGAGCCTGGAAGTGATCCTGCTCCAGAAATTCCAAACGCGGTGGCGCTGTATGGAAACTCTCCCTTCTAGGCCTAGAGGCCTCACCAGGGATAGAAATAGACAAGACCTCGAAGATCTTTATCAGTAATTCGTCGGTGTCACACAGGCCCCAAGAACCGGGGCCCGGATCATCATGACTCCTCAGCCCCTCGTCCGATGAACTTGAGTCAGAGAATAGCCGACCTTCATCATAAAAAGCAAAACCCTGCTCAGTAGTGAACTCTTCAGATTCAGAAGGAATGGGCGAAACCGGAGGCGTCAGGGACCGCTTCTTACCAGGGCCCAAGCGCTCTGCCAGCCTCAAAATTACCTGCTCGGCCGTGGGCAGTCTGCGCGTCACGACTTGCTGTTCATTCCCGCTCGAGTGCGACTCATCAGGAGTGAGATTTAAGCACGGGGAGAGAGGTGTATTGAAACGTGGCGCAGCCACTGGCAACCCTGATTGCAGGGCCAGTGCTTGTTCAGCACATGGTCCGCAGACCCGTGCTCTGTCCACATCAGCGTGGGGCAGTCCACACACTGCACACAGCCGGTCTTGTCCCGGAGGGACCCCGGTCACATAATTCTGAGATGCCTCCATATGGTGATTGTTAATGTAATATACCAGTAGGGATTTACGCAATAGGCCACCCTGGATGTCCCAAGACCCGCTAGGTTAATGTGGGAGAATTTGTAAGCCCGCTACAATATATGTTAGGCCGGGAGAAGCCACCGGAATCTTCAAGGTCTGAAAGACATAAGGGGAACAAGGGGTGTCAGGGCCATGCGCCCAAAAAGAGTACTAATAATGAAAACGCCCGCGAGGGCACTCACCGACCTGGGGAGGGGAGGGAGACCGCCAACACACGCACGCGGGGATAAACAAAATGGCGCCAATCGAACCTCGGAGGGCGGGTCTAAACTGGGCGTGACGCGGAGCGCACCACACCGGGTCCCCGCCTCCCCCAAAGAGCGCGAAACTCTGAAGCAGCCGTGTAAAGGCTCGGCAAGCTAAGCATAGAGTGTGCCAATAAGGACATCTGCTAGTGATACTCATGAAGTCTCAATACACCGCCACCATTCTAACGCCCGTAGGCGTACAAAAAATCAGTTTCCTGCCCAAGATGTAGCATAATAACGCAGTTGTCGATCAGGGGCAAAAGCACGGCCATAAGCATGACAATCCTGTACACTAAGACCGCCAACGGATTACACACACACAACCCCCCCTTCTTTTCCCCCGAGGTACGGGGGGAAACGAGGGAGGACAGCGACCCTGTACACAGGGTCCACCGCTACACGGGGCATGGGAGAAGAATGCGTGAGGGACATCCACTATAAGGCTCACCATCAGCCTAAACCGCCTACCCTATGGTGGGGGACTGCGGTGGAGCATGGCTCCGTTAAGCACACATGGTGCTGCCTACCTTCACCCGACCAGCGCAGCCCAGGCTGGGAGGCACATCATCAAGAAGGACGGGTGGGAATAGTCTAACAGGGCCGCAGGCTGTAATAGCCCCGCTCACCTGCGAGAGAGTGATACTTCATGTCTTCGCAGTCAGCACTGCAGAGAAATCTGGGGATTTGTGGGAGGTCCCTGGGTATATGAAGGGCCGGGAGGAGCCTGTTTTTGCATGTCTGCAGTGCACAGCGCCCTCTGGCGGAGGATAACCCAAGTGTAAGTATTATATTTGGAGCAGGACGTACTGTATACTTAGAATATAAAATTCTGTGATTACTCACCTGTAGAATTGGTATTATACGTATACAGCACGTCCTGTTCCAGAATATTCCTTACTCATAGGTAATACATCCAAGATGGCGCTGGACTGCAGAGACAGAAAAGTGGCTCCTCACGGCCCCATATATACCAGGGACCTCCCACAAATTCCCCAGTATTGAAAAGCAGTTGAAATGAAGCCGGGAGAACTGTAACCATTTTCAAATATTGAACATAAGAACAATCACCCTAAAGAGGTAACTAAAAATAATGATAACAAGGGCGGGGTGGAACAGGACGTGCTGTATACGTATTATACTAATTCTACAGGTGAGTAATCACATAATTGTATTATTCTAAGTATACAGCACGTCCTGTTCCAGAATATTCCTTACTCATGGGACATCCAATAGCAGTGTCCGTAAGTTAGGGTGGGATCCCCAAAAGTAACAGCAGACAGTTTAAACCACTGCCGCCTGCAGAACTTTGCGACCAAAGGCAGCATCAGCTGAGGCCTTAACATCAACCTTGTAAAACTTGAAGTATGAAAAGAAGACCAAGTGGCGGCCTTGCAAACTTGTTCAACAGACGCTTGGTGCTGAAAAGCCCAAGAGGCACCAATAGCACGAGTAGAATGAGCAGTAAGGCGGATGGGAGGCTCCTTCCCCTTAGCAGAGTAGGCCTGTATCACAGCCTGACGGATCCACTTGCTGATAGTGGACTTAGCTGGAGCCAGACCCTTCTTAGGTCCTTCTCAGAGTCCTGACCACATCCAAAGAGTGTAAAACCCTCTCCTTAGAGTTACTAGGATTAGGACACAGAGAAGGCAAAACAATGTCCTGATGAAAAGCAGAAACAACCTTAGGCAGAAACTCTGGCTTAAAACGAAACACCACCTTGTCCTGGTGTCTCTCAAAGTAAGGGGGTTTGAAGGAAAGCGCCGCCAACTCAGAAACACGCCTAACAGAAGTAATAGCCAAATAACCAAAAAGACTACCTTAAGCGTAGGAATGGACAAAGGGGCCCCCTGCAAGGGCTCAAAAGGAGCCCCCTGCCGGGCAGATAAGACCAAGTTCAAGTCCCAGACTGGTAACATAGGCTTACGTGGGGGAAGCACGTGAGTAACCCCCTGGAAGGAGGTCTTGACCAGGGGATGCTGAGCAAAAGATCTTTGGAAGAAAATGGCCAAAGCAGAAACATGACCTTTCAGAGTACTGAGCTGAAGACCCAGATCCAAATCATGTTGCAGAGACTCCAGAATCCTAGGAATAGAAAACACACGACAGGGAAGCGACTTAGACTCGCACCAGTCAATGTAAGTACGCCAAACCCTATAGTAGATGGAAGAAGAGGACCTTTTCCTAGCCCTGATCATGGTATTAACAACCGAGGCAGGCAGCCCCTTTTCCATCAAGGTGGAGGTTTCAGCAGCCAGGCCGTCAAAGCCAGCGTTTGTAAATTGGGGTGGCGTAGGTGCCCCTGAGTGAGCAGATCTGGAACCCGGGGCTTGGCGTACTGATCTACTGCCAGCTGCACGATGTCTGTGAACCACACTCTTCTTTGCCAACAGGGGGCCACCAGTATGGCTGGCACCCCTTCCTGAGCTATCTTGCGCAGCAACCTGCCCAGCATGGGAAATGGGGGAAACACATACAGGAGCTGAAAACTCGTCCAAGACATTGCTAAGGCATCCATGGCTAAGGCCAGAGGATTCTGGGACAGAGAGACAAAGACTGGAAGCTTGTGATTGTGACGGGACACAAACAGATGCCCAGCATGGGAAATGGGGGAAGCACATACAGGAGCTGAAAACTCGTCCAAGACATTGCTAAGGCATCCATGGCTAAGGCCAGAGGATTCTGGGACAGAGAGACAAAGACTGGAAGCTTGTGATTGTGACGGGACACAAACAGATACACATCCGGCTACCCCAGCGGTGGCACAGGCAGCGAAACACCCTGCTGCTGAGGGACCATTATCCCAGACGAGAGGTCCCCCTGCTCAGAGAGTCCGCCTCCAGATTCTCCACCCCCGGAATGTACACAGCCGAGATGCAGGGAACATTGTCCTCTGCCCAGGACAGAATCATAGACACTTCCCTGAGGGCCCCCCTGCTCCGGGTCCCTCCCTGATGATTGATGTGGGCAACTGCCGTCTGATTGTCTGAGCGGACCTGAACAGCCTGACCCCGAAGGTGTGGGGTTAAGTGGGCGAGAACCAACCTGTTCGCCCTCAACTCCAAAATGTTGATAGATGTGTGGGCCTCCTGAGGGCCCTACTGATCCTGGAATTTCAGGGATTTCCAAAAGCCCCCCCAACCTGTCAGACTGGCATCCGTGGTGACAGTCTCCCAGCCAGGGGCCAGAAAGGATCTGCCCCCCAGCAGGTTCCTTGAGTCCAGCCACCATGATAGAGACCGCCTGGCCAGAGGGGACAGAACAAACACCTGATCCAAGGACACGGGGTCCCGATCCCATACTGACAAGAGGTGAAGCTGAAGAGGTCTCATGTGAAACTGAGCATATGAAACCGCCTCGAAGCAGGACACCATCAGGCCCACCAGCTGCATTCCCTGCCTGATGGACGGATGAGGACAAGACAGAAGGAGCCGTACTTGCTCTTGAAGACCCTCCACCTTCTGCTGAGGAAGAAAGATCTTGACCTGAGATGAATCCAGAATCATAGGAAAAAGAGTAACACCAGGTGATAAATGCCGCTTCTTAGCAGAAGCCTTACGCGGGCTAGACCCAGCAATATGTCTCTCAATGCTGGCCACCCGTGCAGCCAAATCAGGTTGAGACTCCTCACTGGTATGCACCACTAGGAGTCAGATGTAAGCGTGGGGGGGTAGGCGAAGCCAGAGGGGGCGCAGGCCCAGCCACCGGTAACCCAGACTGCAGCGCAAGCGTCTGCTGGGCGCAGGGTACACACAACCTGACATTGTCACTTATAGGGGATACCCCACACGCCATACACAGCCGGGCTTGTCCCGAAGGAACTCCAAGCACATTATCCTGAGAAGCCTCCATATGATGATTATTGTGGCACAACAGGCCAATTGGGATTGACGCTAATAAGGCTACCCGGGATGCCCCAATAGCCCGCTAGGGAAGTGGGAGACAATGGATCACATAAGTCCTCCAATAAGGAGTTAACGCTAAATAGAGGGGATAGGACCGGGAGAAACCACAAAAATACAATTCTGTGATTGCTCACCTGTAGAATTGATATTATGAGTATACAGTACGTCCTGCTCCAGATAAGAATCATTACACTTGGGTATTACTCCGCCAGATGGCGCTGGACTGCAGAGACAGCGAAATTGGCTCCTCCCGGCCCCTCAAATACCAGGGACCTCCCACCAATCCCCAGCATTAAAAAGCAGTTAACGAGAAGCTGGGAGAATTAAACAGAACCAAACTGGTAACTATAACAATGAGAACAATCACCATACAGGGGATCCAGGATAATGCAAAACCAAGGGTGGGGTGGAGCAGGACGTACTGTATACTCATAATAACAATTCTACAGGTGAGTAATCACAGAATTGTATTATTCTTAGTATACAGTACGTCCTGCTCCAGATAAGAATCATTACACTTGGGACATCCAATAGCAGTGTCCATAAAGTAGGGTGGGATCCCCAAAGGTAACAACAGACAGGTCATACCACTGCCGCCTGCAGAACCTTGCGGCCAAAAGCAGCATCAGCTGAGGCCCTAACATTAACCTTGTAAAACTTAGAAAAGGTATGAACAGAAGACCAAGTGGCGGCCTTGCAAACTTGTTCAACAGAAGCCTGGTGCTGAAAAGCCCAAGAGGCACCAATAGCACGAGTGGAATGAGCAGTAAGGCGGAAGGGAGGATTCTTCCTCTTAGCAGAATAGGCCTGACAGATCCATTTGCTGATAGTAGACTTGGCAGGTCCCAAACCCTTCCTAGGACCAGAAGGGACCACAAAAAAGCATCAGTTTTTCTGAAAGGTGCAGTAACCACCAGATAGTACTTCAGACACCTAACCACATACAAGGAATGCAAGACCCTCTCCTTAGCGTTACTAGGATTAGGGCACAAGGAAGGAAGAACAATGTCCTGATTCAAATGAAAGGCATACACCACCTTAGGCAGAAAATCTGGCTTGAAGCGAAACACCACCTTGTCCTGGTGTCTCTCAAAGTAGGGGGGCTGGATGGAAAGTGCCGCCAACTCAGACACACGCCTAACAGAGGTGATAGCCACCAAGAAGACAACCTTGACAGTAAGAATGGCCAGGGCAGCATCCTGCACAGGTTCAAAGGGAGCACCCTGCAAGGCAGACAAGACCAAGTTCAAATCCCAAACAGGCAACATAGGCTTACGCACATGAGTAACCCCCTGGAAAAAAGTCCTGACCAGAGAATGCTGGGCAAAGGACCCCTGGAAGAAAACAGCCAGGGCAGAGACATGACCCTTCAGAGTACTGAGTTGCAGCCCCAGCTCCAACCCATGCTGCAGGAACTCCAGGATCCTGGGAATAGAGAACACACGACAGGGAAGAGACTTACACCAGTCAATGCAGGTACACCAAACCCTATAGTAAATGGAAGAAGAAGACTTCTTCCTAGCCTTTATCATGGTATCAACCACAGAGGCAGACAGCCCCTTCTCCATCAAGATGGAGGTTTCAGCAGCCAGGCCGTCAAGCCAGAGTTTGTAAATTGGGATAGCATAAGGGACCCTGAGTGAGCAGGTCTGGCACCATGGGCAGAGCGTACTGATCTAATGCCAGCTGCACCACATCTGCGAACCACACTCTTCTTGGCCACCTGGGGGCCACCTGTATTGCTGGCACCCCCTCCTGAGCTATCTTGCGCAGAACCCTGCCCAACAGGGGAAACGGAGGAAAGACATACAGGAGCTGAAAGTCCTGCCATGACATTGCTAGAGCACCAGAGGATCCTGGGACAGGGAGACAAAGGCCGGGAGCTTGTGATTGTGACGGGACGCAAACAGATCCACATCTGGTTGGCCCCAACGGTGACACAGAGATTGGAACACCCTGTTGCAGAGGGACCATTTTCCCAGGCAAGAGGTCCCCCAGCTTAGAGAGTCTGCCTGCAGATTCTCCACCCCCGGGATGTACACAGCTGATATACAGGGAACATTCTCCTCCGCCCAGGCCAGGATCAGAGACACTTCCCACAGGGCCCTCTTCCTCCGGGTCCCTCCCTGATGATTGATGTAGGCAACCGCCGTCTGGTTGTCCGAGCGCAACTGAACAGGCAGGCCCCGAAGGTGATGAGTCAAATGAGTCAGAACCAACGTGATCGCCCGCAGCTCCAGAATGTTGATAGGTGTGTGGGCATCATGAGGGCCCCACCTCCCTTGGAACTGCAGGGACTTCCAGAAAACCCCCCAACCTGTCAGACTGGCATCCGTGGTGACCGTCTCCCAGGAGGGGGCCAGAAAGGATCTGTCCACCAACAGGTTCCTGGAGTCCAGCAACCATGAGAGGGACCGCCTGACCAAAGGGGAAAGCGCAAAGACCTGGTCCAGGGACGCAGGATCCTTGTCCTATACTGACAAGAGGTGGAGTTGCAGAGGCCTTATGTGGAACTGAGCATAAGGGACTGCCTCGAAGCACGCCATCATCAGGCCCACCAGCTGCATTCCCTGCCTGATGGAAAGATGAGGGCAAGATAGCAGGAACTGAACCTGCGCTAGCAGACTGTCCACCTTCTGCTGAGGAAGAAAAATCCTTGCCTGAACTGTATCCAGATTCATTCCCAGGAAAGGAGTCACCAAGGATGGAGCCAGGGAAGACTTGGGATGGTTGATCACCCAGCCAAATGACTCCAGCGTGAACACTACCAGCTGAGTATCCAACTCTGCCTGTTGTAGGGACTGGGAAGTGATGAGAATGTCGTCCAGGTAGGGCAGCACGCGGATGACCTGAGTAGAGACATCAGCACCTTGGTGAACACTCTGGGAGCTGAAGTGAGACTGAAGGGCAATGCCACAAATTGGTAGTGCTGATCCTAAAGAGCGAACCTAAGGCACCTTTCATGATCTGGAAACACAGGAATATGAAGGTAAGCATCTTTTATGTCCACAGAGGTCATGAAGTCCCCTGGACGCAGGGAACTGATGGAAGAGCGCAGAGTTTCTATGCGAAAGCGCCTGCACCTGACAAATTTGTTGAGGATCTTCAAGTTCAGGATGGGCCTGAGTGACCCATCTCTTTTGGGCACGGTGAACAGATTGGAATAGAAGCCCTTGCCCCTTTCTCGTAAGGGGACCTGACAGATGACCCCCAGCTCCAGAAGGCTTTGCACCGCCAGAACCAGAGCCTGAGCTGACACAGGGTTCTGAGAAATCCGGGATCTGATGAATCTTGGGGGGGGCAGGCAGCAAACTCTATCTTGTAACCGGAGGACACTACCTCCTGAATCCACCGGTCTGAGACATGAAGCCTCCAGACGTGAGCAAAGTGCTGAATCCGTCCCCCCACCCGAATGGGTGAGGACGCCCCTTCATGCCTGAGGGGGCTTGGGAGAAGACTTAAACTTAGAGCCCCAGGAGGAGCCAGGGCAACCACGTCCTCTGCCCCTACCCCAGAAATCTCCTCGGGCCCCTGTAAGGGAAACCCCCCTTCCCTGTCTTGCACCACGGTAGGGGGAAGAAAAGGAGCCCTGTTCCCAAAAGGGCCGAGACTGCCGCCTGCGCTGGGGCAACCTGCCTCCCTTAGCAAAAAGGTCCAGGCGTTCCCCAAACAGGCGTAGTCCTTTGAAAGGAAAACCAGTGAGAGCCTTCTTGGCAGCGTTGTCAGCAGCCCACTGGCGCAGCCAAACTGAGCGGCGTATAGCCACCACAAGGGCAGAGGTTCTGCCACACATTCTAATGGTATCATCCAAGGCAGAGAGGACATAAGTCACAAAAACCTCACAACAAGAAAGTGCGTTAAACTCCTCAATAGACACATCATCAGGGGCACCATCAAGGATACTTCTAAGCAGGGTCCTAATAGCCACAGCCGTAATGGTAGAGGCACAGACCGGGCGCAGCGCTGTCCCCACACACGCAAAGGCATGGGACGCCAGCTGATCAATGCGCTGGTCCTCAGCATCCCGCAGCGTAGTAGAGTCAGGGGAGGGCATCCACTTCAGGAGGGGATGACCAACACTTCACCACATCAGCAGGAAAGGGAACACCGGGAAGCCTGCTGGGACGCTCCCATTCCCTGAGTACAAGATTATTAAAATGGGCTTGCTCAGGAAATTCTAAGCGTAGCTTAGCAGTATGAAACAATTCCCCCTGTTGCCTGGGCGCCGCAACCGGGGGAGAGATAGACAGTACCTCAAAAATCTGAGCCAGCAGCTTATCAGTAACATCTGGGACCCAGGGGTCAGTGCCGGAATCATCATGACCCCTGGGCCTCTCATCAGATGACTCTGAGTCAGAGAATAACTCCCCTTCCTCCAAAGGGGTATAGCCAGACAGATCCAAAAACTCATCAGCTTCCATAGGGAAAAGAGTGACATCAGGCGTTAAGTGCCGCTTTTTTTCATAGGGCAGGAGGGGCATCCCATAGAGGCTCACCATATGCCTATACCGCCTACCCTTTGGTGGGGGATTGCGGTGGAGCAGCAATCCTAAGCACCTGGCAGTGGTGCTGCCTACCGTCACCCGACCAGCGCAGCCAAGGCTGGGAGGCACATTAATAATGGAACGGATGGGAATAGTTCTACAGGGCCGCAGGCTAATAGCCCCGCTCACCTGCGAGAAGAGAGAGCCATCTTCTTGTCCTTCGCAGTCCAGACTGCAGAGAAGATCTGGGGATTGGTGGGAGGTCCCTGGTATTTGAGGGGCCGGGAGGAGCCAATTTCGCTGTCTCTGCAGTCCAGCGCCATCTGGAGGAGTAATACCCAAGTGTAATGATTCTTATCTGGAGCAGGACGTACTGTATACTAAGAATAAAGTTTGACCCGCCTGCAAGACATAAGCAAAGAACCCGTAAGCATAATACAATGAAATAAACGCGCCCCCGTGACAAGGCCAGCCAATGAGCAGCGCCTGAGGCGATGTCGCCGCCGTCCGCGGAGCGAAGTACAAGCGCGCGGCGGCGAGAATAAAAACCCTGTGCAACCAAGGCATTGCACATACATAGTTATACATAACCCCCCCCGAGATCTACCCAGGGAGAGCGAAGGGGAAGCAGCGGCCCGCCTAAGAGGAGCCTAACTGAGGGGACAGGGGGCAAACGGCTGCGGGAGGGACATCACATAAGACTCACCACGGGCTTATACCGCCTACCCTTTGGTGGGGGACTGCGGTAGGAGCAGCGCTCCTTAGCACCTGACAGCGGTGCTGCCTACCATCACCCGACTAGCGCAGCCTAAGCTGGGAGGCAGTGAAAAGGAACAGGTGGGAATAGTCCTACAGGGCCGCAGGCTAATAAGCCCCGCTCACCTGCGAGTAGAAAGAGACATCTTCTAGTCATCGCAGCCCAGACTGCAGAGAAGAACTGGAGAATTTGTGGGAGGTACCTGATATATATGGGGCCGGGAGGAGCCACTTTTCTGTCTCTGCAGTCCAGCACCATCTTGTGGATGTATTACCCATGAGTAAGGAATATTCTGAAACAGGACGTGCTGTATACTTAGAATAATGAAAAATTAATTACAACATTAAAAATCATCCTACCTGCATCTATTGCATTTTCTGAGACTTTAAACATCCAAGATGGCAGCCCATGGAGCATCAGGCAGCCTGCAAACAGGATGTATCTTCTGACTGTGTCGCTCTGCATTTTGGGATTGCTGACCTTTTCCTGACCCCAGCTCTGCTCTGTCTGTACAAAGCACAGTTATATCCCCGCTCTCCTGCACTTTTGACCCCTCTTCTCTCCTCAGTAGGTGATAGTACTGAGCCCGTATTGAGCCCGTATCCTAGAGTCCTGATCAGAGTTGCAGGCCAGTGAGGGAAAGAATAAAAAGTAAATGAGTAAAAACGTTAAATATATTAATTTTAGGTGCTGGGGAATCATTTTTTAAGGGTTTGGGCTTTTCATTAAATGATGCTGAAGGTCCGGTTTAAGCTGCCTGATGACGCCAGATCTGAAGCTCCGTGCACTGTGCGCACAGGCGCCTGGTCATTTAAATAATCGGCATCACTGGTTACGAGGGGGAGGGTATTGGGGGGAGAAGTGCCATAATGCTATCCCAACTGACAGCAATCCTGAGTCTGATGTTTGGGTATTGTGCGGTTGGATGCCACATACATGGCCACAGTCAGTAAGACTCAGTGTACAATATTTTACAACAAATTCACAAAGGGTGAAGTTTAAGACCAGCCATCCTTTTACACAAAAAAAATAATGTATCTGAAAGTATAGTAACAATAAACTATTAGCAGTTATCTCTTTCCCTGCACATACTGTAGGGAAGCAAGCTTGGATCAGGAAGAAAGCTTGTTTCCTGCAATCCCCGAATACAGCTTATTCCACTGTCTTCATACTCATTGTCCTCACCTTGAATGTATAAAATTACATAAGCCTTGAAAATCAGACATGTCCTCTCCATGGATAAAATTATTTATGCTCCTTTTCCCCATTTTCCAAAAGAAGTATATCATAATGCTTCTATCCTACACCCTGACACACACAGCCTGCAGTAAGCAGAGGATCGCCATATCTCTATTATGGAACAGGCTCTGTTTCTTTTTTCCTCTCTAGGGAAATTAAGCAGCTTACAGGCCTCATAATAAGCCATGCAACTATGCTACTTCCAATCCATTACAAACTGAAATATGCCCACACATCATGTAGAAAAAGATTAAAGCAGGTCAAAACCTGCGCCGCTGGGCCCTGAAATTCTAAAAGATTCTAGGCACTACCGCTAGCCTACCCTGTGTGTGAAACCCCTCGGGACACCGGTGATCTTACCTGATCCCACAACATGATTCCTCCCCAGCTCCCGTGCCCAGCTTTCTAAACAGTGTATCGGGGATGGGGGCAGCCAGCTGCATCCTCGTCACAGCAGCACAGCCAGGCAAGGGGGGGCCCCAGTGGATAAGCGGTGGACCCATTTTTTGGGTTTCATTCTGATCTAAAACTGACGTGACCCCTGCCAGGATCTCAGATGGTTGGTCTTAGTAGCTGAGACTTCCTAAATGAAGTACTGATTGCAATTATGTTACATGCCATCACATAAAACTTTGAACTGACATTTTTTAACAGCACAAATGAAGCAGCCTTTTCCAGCAATACCGAATAGTGACAGACCTGCTCAGGCCCAGGTAAAGAAAAAAGAAAGAGATTCATCAACCTGAAAGTTAAGGTATATATTTTGATCGCTTGTTATTGTGCTGGGCACACGATACTCAAATGTGCAGAGATACTGAGACATACAGGCTACTCTTTTGTACCTAGCACAGATTTTCTTATTATTCTAATATAGTCCACCCACTAAGAGGCTGGTATATGTTTTAAATCTGTCAATGTAAGAGCAGAAAGTCAGAGTGCTGCTGTAGTGATGAGCCATTCCTCCAGTTAAGACATGATGAGACCTATTCTGCAATCTGCTTGGCTGCCCTTTAAAGTGGACCAAACCCAGGATTTTGACTATCCTGGGTTTTTTGTCCTTTCCCCACGGGCCGCTGTGTGACCACCCCAGGTCGCTAAAACCAACTCACCTTGTCCTGGTCCTACGGCGCATGCGTGGCTGCTCATCCAATCAGCGCGCAATCATGTGGCCGTCAGCACTGACAGCCGCATCCCTCACTACCCTAACAGTGAGCGTGCCCACGCCAGCCTATCACAAATGCCTGGCACAGGCATGTGCCCTGCTAGAGGGATAGCTGGGATGCGGCCACGGCTCGCACATGTGCCGTTGGACCGGGAAAGAAGGTAAGTGTATAGGGGGGACCTGGGGGGTTTCACACAGCGGGGAATCCCGATTTTGGATGCCCTGGCGGAGGGAACCAATCAGCCCAGGAATCTTATAGAATCTCCGTAGGTTTTGGTTCACTTTAAGGCTTTTTTTTCGCCAAGTGTTGATACCTTTGTATAGGCTGCTCACTGCTAAAGCATGGACTCCACATCTTTCAATGTCATTGTCTTTCAAGTGCTGCCCTCTCTACATAACTTATATTGGCCAGTGACCTGGACCACCTGGATACCAATGCAGATTTCAGTTGACTTGCCTGAACCCAGAATTGCCTTCCCCAAAATGAGAGATGTTTGTGCTCAGGAGTCAAACATTATAGGCTTGGTTTACAATGACCGCCAGTTAGTTTGCAAGTTTGAGCTACATTTTTTTTGAGGTCTCTACCACTGTTGCCTTTGTAGCGGTAGCCCAAGAGTAAACTGGCGTGGACTGGAAGAAACCTAAGAAAACAAAAGTAAACGGGCAGAATCATGACATGTTGGTTATTGCCATCAACAAACATTCACCATAAAATAGTGTGCTCCGTTGATCGGCGCAGAGTAGCGGTTAGAAGATTTTCAGTTTACAAGTCAAAATCACAGGTTATGGCCTGAAACATGCACCGATGTGCAGGTGCAGTGAGGGACCTGGATAAAGCCTTTCAGGTAAGCACTGCAGCCTTGGACTAGAAACGATGGTCTGTGTGGGAGAAAAGTTGGAGATAGCTATTTTTATGTTTTGCCTGAAAATGTACTTTAATCCAGGGGTTCCCAACCCTGTCCGCAAGGCAACCGCCAACAGGCTAGGTTTTGTAGATCTCCACACAGATGCACAGATGGAGGAATTAGTGCAGCAGCTGAGATACAGAGGCAGCTATGTGGAGATCCATAAAACATGAGCTGTTGGTGGGCCTTGAGGACATGTTTAAGGACCACTGCTTTTATCCATATGTAGCTACATGTTGTTCTAAGTTATGTCACTTACACAACTGCCTGAATTGCTGCTGGAATTTAACCCTGGCACTGAAATGTTGCTATGGACTTCCTTAGTATTGTTTGTCAAATACATGAGATTGAGGCAGGCCCTGCAATGTAACTAGTGTATTACTCCCCTACCCCTACTCCCCCTGCCGGCATACATTGGTTCTTTACAAGGGATGACTTTATAGTAAACCTTTTATATGGCCTAACATGTGTCTCTCCCTAGCCAAGTGACTATGTTTTGGCACTCCCAAATTTCATCCTCCATATAGCCATCTACATTCATCCTTGCACTGAAGAAAGGCGGAACTCTGAAAATATCCACCAGTGGGAAAACATGGCCCATTTATTAGCTATACCCAAGCATTGAATACTCCCCAGCAGGCTCTGGGAATAGCTTTAGAGATGTAAAAAGATAATTAGCATGGCTACGCCTACTAAAAAAGGATTCTGGGAGAAATCTTGCTATCCTTGATTTGCAGATCTATTTAATTCCTATATATGGCCTAACATGGGTCTCTTCCTAGCCTGGCTACTGACTATGTTTTAGTGAACTTGGCACACATTGCACCAAGCATTGTTTTGGGATAAGGATCATGGCAAGGTTTAGGCAAATCAGGCAGTGGCAAACATGGGCAAAACAATGGAGCTGTGAAATCAAACCAATGATATAAATATCTATCTTGCATCACAATTATGGGCAGTAGAGTCAGCAGAGCACTTATTTGATAAGCAGTAATGACAGCACATAAAATAGTACCCTCTATTGTCTTACATATACTTTGTATCCTAGCTTTCAATGGTGTGCCAAACCATTAAGCATGGTCCAAACACCAGAGGGCACTGCAGTATGCACGCTCATTGACCCACTTCCCCAATTACTAAGTACGGTAGCAGCAAGGATTTCATTTCCCCAAGGAGGTGTAGGAAAAATACAATTCTGTGAGAACTCACCTGTAGAATTGATTTTGTAGTATACAGCACGTCCCGTTTCATTCTTTACGTCTGGGTTATCCGCCACAAGGTGGCGCAGTGGACTGCAGAAAGGCTTGTGGCATCTCCCGGCCCTATAAAAAGCCAGGAACTTCCCACAAATTCCCAGTGTTACAAAGCAGTTAGACAAGAAGCCGGGAGAACAATAATGAAAGAAATCCCAAAATGAACATTTGAACAAATCACCATACAGAGGTGACCAAGAATAATAACGGGAGTGCGCATGCGTGCGGGTCGCGGATGGACGTGTAGGTCCGTGGTCCGCTGAAATCTGTTCTCTCGGCCCCCCAAAGCGCAGCGGTCGGCGGTTTTGAGCCAGGGAGGCTCGTGTGGACCCCAGGATCCCCCATACCTGTTTAGGAGATGATCCGTGACGGGCGCCGAATAGGCTGAGTACAGCGCAGCGTTGACAGGAGGTGAGCGGCGGGCGCCATCTTGTCTCTGGTTGCTGTGCGTGCAGCAGCCTCTGCGTCCTCTTCCTGCGGGGCCCCAGTGCCTCCAGCTTCATATAGCCCTGGAGCCGTGTTGCCCTTGCAGTTCCCCACAAAGCACCAGTCACGGGGAAGTGTGAGCAGCTGCCTGTCCTTCCTCCCCTCTGCCACTGTTTGAAGGGGGAGCAGCACAGCACATCGCTCCCTCTAGTGGGCAAAAACAGGATCCTCTACACCAGACCTGGGCAATGTACGGCCCGCGGGCCGTATACGGCCCTTTGCTAGGCTCTTACCGGCCCGGGCTGAGCTGGCCAGTAAGAGACGCAGAGGAAGGGAAAACATGCCAGACTCGACGAGCCGAGTGGCCGATCGCCTGCTGCTTAACTTAGGTGATCGCCTGTGTACAGTGTGAGAGGCTTAGGTTAAGCAGCAGCTGATCGGCCGCTCGGCTCGTCGGGTCTGGCACATTCTCCCTTCCTCTGAGGAAGCCAGACCCGATGAGCAGGTGATAGAGACCTGGGGTCTTTGGAAGGACAGAGTAGGGGCTCCAGAGCATCAGTAAGTCTGCTCAGAAAGATTATGTCGTTTGCTTGTGTTTTCCCTTCCTGCCTGCTGTCTCTTTTTCACCATGTACCTGCCCACCATGCTCTCACCATGTCCCCTTCTTGCTGTCCACATGCTCTCCCCATGCCCCCTTCCTGCTGTCCACATGCTCTCACCATGCCCCCTTCCTGCTGTCCACATGCTCTCACCATGCCCCCTTCCTGAAGTCCACCATGCTCTCACCATGTCCCCTTCCTGCTGTCCACCATGCTCTCCCCATGCCCCCTTCCTGCTGTCCACCATGCTCTCACCATGCCCCCTTCCTGATGTCCACCATGCTCTCACCATGTCCCCTTCCTGCTGTCCACATGCTCTCACCATGTCCCCTTCCTGCTGTCCACCATGCTCTCACCATGCCCCCTTCCTGCTTTCCACCATGCTCTCACCATGCCCCCTTCCTGCTGTCCACCATGCTCTCACCATGCCCCCTTCCTGCTGTCCACCATGCTCTCACCATGCCCCCTTCCTGCTGCCCACCATTCTTACACTTTGCCCCAGCTGATATGAGCTCTCCTTCCAGACTGCCAGAAGCCAAGGGCTTCTCTGATTGGCTGGGAAATTATCACATCAGAACGTTTGAAGTGGACCAAAACCCTGCTTTATCAGCCTGGGAATCTTATAGATCACCTCCCCGCGGGGCATCCAAAATCGGGATGCCCCGCTGTGTGAAACCCCCAGGTCGCCCATAAACTCACCTTCTTTCCCAGTTCAACGGCGCATGCACGAGCTGCGGCCGCATGCCCGCTATCCCTCTAGCAGGGCGCGTGCCTGTGTCAGCCATTTGAGAATGGCCAGCGCGGGCGCGCTCCCTGTTAGAGGGAAGCTCGAGATGCAGCCGCCAGCGCACTCAGAGCCGCTGAGCTTAGACGTCACTTAGACGCCCATAGCTCAGCGGCCCTCCACAATATTTTTAGTTTCTCATGTGGCCCCATGGAAAAAATAATTGCCCACCCCTGCTCTACACGCTGGGCCACCATAAGCCCTTCTTTCAACACTCCCTGTTCCTCTGGGACTACTTCTTATGTTGTGCCTCCCTGGAACTTAATTTATCTTAATATCTGGAGCCATCAGCCTGCTTGTACTCCCCCCATATTGCTGTTTATTATAGGAAGAGACTCATCCAGCTCCATAGCTTTCTTAAAGGAGAAATGCACCTTTTTATATCCTGATGAGTTGTTGACTTTTACTGTCTTTACATGGTGTGATTTACCTCGCCCGATCCTTTCTTCTATTCAAGTGATCAATAAATCGGAGAAATGCACCTTTCTATAGCCTGATGAGTTGGTGACTTTTACTGCCTTTATATAGTGTGATTTGGCTCGCCCAACCTTTTCTTCTACTCAGTCTATCAATAAATCCCCGCTGCCTGTCATTTGGGGTGCTCCTCAGGTCAAGGTCGGCCATACTCCCTCTGCCTTTTATCTATCTGGCCCAACGTTCCCACCAAGTCTGAAACCCCCGAGCTCCACTTACAATGGAAACCTTTCATGCCACCCCAGAGTGGCCCCCCAGTTCCCGGGGACCTCCTACCAGAGGATGAATCCTGGATGGATGACTCCTTGCACGGCTCGCCGCCAAAGAAACAACCACCGCCCCTTGATAAGTATGAAGCTATGCTTGAAAAAGCCCTCGAGAGGTGGGCCCTAAATATTACGTCCCAGATCACCGTTAATCTCTCTGCTGAAATAAAAGAGCTGGGTCAAAGAGTCAACGACCTCGAACAACAATCTTCAGCACAAGGTTCGGAATTGTCTTCCCTCGGGTCGGAACTAGAGGCTCTAAAGGAGGAAAATCTTCTCTTGCACCACAAGCTTGAAGATATGGAGAACCAATCGCATAGAGCAAACATAAGGGTCAGAGGTATACCTGAAGCTGTCACTGATTTATAATCTACAGTTACTGCTCTCTTCCAAGAGCTCGCCCCGGCTATCCCTATTGAAAGGCTTGAATTTGACAGAATACATCGCGCCTTGCAGAAAAAGAGAGAAGATGGGCTTCCGCGGGACGTTCTAGTAAAGCTCCACTTCTACCGCATGAAGGAACAACTTATGCTGGCCGCACGGGATCATGGAACTCTCAAATTCCAGAACTTTGAGTACCAGCTCTTCACCGACCTCTCCCCCCAAACCATCTCCAGAAGGCGTGCCATGAAACCCTCACTTGGCATCTTGCAAGCAAAAGGGGTCAGGTACAAATGGGGGTTTCCCTTAAAAATTTCCTTCAGCTACCAGTCCACAGGTTTGGTAAGCCTGCTGTGGGGGAGGGATGATGTGTAAGTTTCCCTGTGCATTATACGAGGGATCTTGCCTTTCATTCTCTCACCGCAGCGAACCCTTAGGAAGTACTTATGAGGTTCCCGTTCTGTAATTGGGACTTTCTTGTTCACTGTTTAGTTCCCTGTTTCATTTTGTAGGCTCTTCCTATGCATAAACCCCTTAAGTAAACAACCCTAGCGGCTCACTTGTTGTCTGAGCCCCGTTTGATTCACCTCCTGCTGTTTGATATGTATCCTCGTTACCATGTTATGGATTGTTACTTGAATTTTCCGCTTATTGCTGCTCATTTCTTTGTTTTCAGGTTAAATGGGCCGGGCGCTCAGGTTTCAAAGCCCTGCACACTCCTTGCTCCCTTTCTCGCCGGGTACCCGCTGAGTCTGGAAGCATTTTTTTTCTGACCCCCATTGAGGGTCAGTTATTACACTGGTTGTTACGGGGATTTTCCTTTAAAAATCCCTCCAACCAGACAGCTTGTCCCACTGTGGTAGAGGTCCTCTCTACCCCCTTGGGACATTTCTCTAAGGAAGGTTTTGCTTCTAGTTGTGTTGTTGTTTTAAAATGTTTTCTTTTCTTTTCCCCTTCTTCTCTCAGACACATGGTGGGTCAACCCTTTGATTGCCCCAGGGTCGGTTCCTCAGGAAAAGCGTTCTGTTCCCTTCTAAATCAATACCACCTCGCTGATGCATGTAGAGAGGTCCACCCCACCAAGAGGGACTTCACTCACCATTCTTGCCCGCATAAGGTCTTTACAAGAATAGACCACATTTTCTTGCAGCTGCCCTCCTTGCCACACCTCTCCCACTCCTCTATAGCCCCGATTGTATGGTCGGATCACGATCTTGTCGCTGTCGAGTTGATCTCCCTAACCCAAAGATCCTCCCAGAGGTCTTGGGAGCTCTACGACCCCATGTTGTCTGATGAGGCTCTCCTCAACTGCTTTAGTAAGGAGATTGAGGGCTTCTTCCTGCAAAACACGTGGTCGGTGAGCTCTGAGGCCCTGTTCTGGGAAGCTCATAAAGCGGTAATGCGTGGGCAGTTCAAAAAGGAAAAGCTTCAAAAATTGCTAGATGCATATCACTTAGCCTCTTCCGCCTATAAAGTCCGTCCGTCCAGACGTAACAGAATCAAATTCAACCATGCAGGCGATCAACTTAACCTGTGCCTTACATGTGAGGCCGAGCGCCAAATCAATCGGTCTAGGTTCAAGTGGTATCGCATCAGCAACAAACCGAACACCCCCCTTGCCAGAAGGCTTAGAGCCATCACCCAGAGGGTTAACCCAGTACACTTTAGGACCCTAGAGGGCACATTAACTAGCAACCCATCGAGGGTGGTATCAACCTTCGGTAAACATCTTGAAGACCTATACAAATCCAAGACTACGCTAGATGAACGCCTCGCAGAAAAGTAGCTAGGACAACTTCCACTTCCTTCCCTACCACCTGAGGCCAAAACCTTCCTTGATAGGCCGGTTGGACTCCCTGAGGTCCAGGAAGCCATTAACTCTTTAAGGATTGGGAAGCAACCTGGCCCAGATGGGTTCTCTGCCCTTTACTATAAAAAGTTTTCCCAAGTACTCTCTCCACGCCTTGTTCAGATGTTTAACTCTCTCTGTAATGGCGATTCATAGAGTACAGAGGCACTCACTGCGGCTGTTTGCATGATACCTAAACCTAATGTTGATACCACCCTCTGGTCCAATTACAGGCCCATTTCCGTACTAAATATTGATGTCAAGTTGCTAGCAAAGGTCCTCGCGGCACGACTCAATAGGTATATTGCATCTTTAATTTCCAAGGAGCAGGCAGGATTTATCCCTCTGCGCCAAGGGGGGGATAATATCCGCAAGGTCGTTAACCTGGTCCACCATGTGAGGAAGGAGGGTCGACAAGCCATGTTACTAACCCTTGATATCCGTAAAGCATTTGATACAGTAGCCTGGGACTACCTCCAATTCATATTGAAAAAATCGGGGCTTGGTTCCTCCTTCACCACATGGATTTCCTCGCTATACTCTAAGCCTGGGGCATTTGTTAGGTATTCAGGCTACTCCTCTAAGCGCTTCATTCTGGGCAGAGGCACGAGGCAAGGTTGTCCCCTCTCCCCCCTACTATTTGCTCTCGCTATCGAGCCCCTTTCCAAGTTAATCCAGGCCAACATTAATATAGCGGGTGTCACTGTCGGGGGATATGATCACAAGATTTCTTTATTTGCTGACGACATTTTGATGCTTGTATCTAACCCCGTCACATCCCTCCCAAATCTCTTTCAAACCCTAGAGGACTTTTCCAAGAGCTCGGGTCTGCAGATTAATGCCTCAAAATCCCAAGCCCTCAACGTCTCCCTCCCTGAAAGTACGCTGACAGCACTTAAAGCCTCCTTTAACTTCTCATGGCAAGAGTGGCGCATCAAATATCTAGGCGTCCACTTGACGGCAAACTATGATTCCCTCTATGCCGCTAATTATCCCGCTACACTTAGGGACCTCCGCTCCCTGTTGATGTCGTGGCCCAAGCTGCATCTTTTGTGGCTTGGCAGAATAGCTGCCGTAAAAATGACGTGGCTTCCCAAAATACTCTATGTCTTTCGGGTATTGCCGGTACCGATTTCGGCCGCATGCCTAAAAGGTCTCCAATCCACGTTAAACTCCTTCATCTGGGGTCAGCAAAAACCAAGAGTCAACCATATGACAATGTACAGATCTAAACAACAGGGAGGACTTGGAGTCCCTAATATAGCTCACTATTACTCTGCATGCCAGATTGCGCAATTGGCTGCTATTCATGCTGGAGATGATAGCCCATTATGGGTTGACATCAAACAGGCCAGTTGTACCCTGACAGCTATCTCAAATTTATTATGGCTGCCCCCGACAGCCTGCAAGGGCATTGATAGCCCGGTCCTGAAGCACTCTCTCTGCATCTGGAAAAATAACAGATCCAAAAGCCACCTAATCTCCCCTCTGCCTCCCCTGCTATCGGTCTTGGGTAACCCTGAATTTCTCCCGGCCTTTCAGGAACCTGCCGCGTTTAATTGGTGGAAATCACAAAACTTAACAAGGATTAAAGATCTTGTCTCCCACAGGGGAATTTTAACGTTCCCCGAGCTTCAATCCCTCAGAGATATCCTGAACAGGGAATACCTCCGCTACCTACAAATATCCCATTATATAGCTACTAAGTCTAGAGCGGGGGCTACCCCAACACCATCTTCATCATTTGAGTTTGCTTGTGGATCACAACCTCTGGGGAAGGGGATGATTGCCATGGTGTATAGGAAGTTGAACGATTTTGAGGAGACACCCCTCCCAGCCTACACGTATGGGTGGGAGGCCGATCTTGGTGTCAGCATATCGCCTAGTGAATGGAAAATAGCATGGCGGAACTCATTTTCAAGGTTTCTGAACACGGGTGCCCAGGAGGTCAATATAAAGGTCCTTCTCCGATGGTATCTAGTTCCGGTTAAGATCCACAGATTTTGTCCCTCCTACCCATCGGAGTGTTTTAGAGAATGCCGCCTACAGGGATCATATATTCACATATGGTGGGAATGTAAGGTAGTCCGCCATTTCTGGGCTAAGGTCTATTACCTTATAAGGAAAGCTACAGGGTTACACCTGACTCCCTCACCTCAACTTGCCCTACTTAATTTTTTTTTTTTTTTGGGCACACATAGGAATTCGTCCTCCGCATTTAACCCATCCGTGCAGTGAGTGTACATGTCCGGAGCGGTGGGCTGCCCTAATAACGGCGCCCGGGGAGCAGTTGGGGGGTTAGGTGCCTTGCTCAAGAGCACTTCAGTCCTGTTCCAGGACCGGGATTTGAACCTGCCACCCTCCGGTTGCAAGTCCGCTCCCTTACCTCTAGGCCACAACTGCCCCTTAATTTGAAACTTAATTTGAAACCTGGATGTACTAGATCCCAATTTGAACTTATCAGGCACATCCTTACGGCTGCTAAACTTATCATAGCGCACTCATGGAAGAAGAAGAAGATCCCTAGTGGAAGCCTGGTCCCTCGCAAAACAAGCCTTTACATTTGGAATATCCCCCATAACCCATATATTCCCTGAAAGTACACATTTTACGCTTTCTATGCATACCCAGCTTGTTGTAGTGGGCTCATCTTTCTGAGAGTAATCCCTTGAAGAATTCTTAGGTTGCACAGGGTTTCACAAAAAAAATGTATAAAAAGGCAGAATAAAAAACACCTTTTCCTAAAATATCAATATGCAAATAAGAAAAAAACAAGCTAAATCTGAAAGTGCAAGGTCCCCCGAGCAGAACAATACCCAACATGCATAGGTACTATTAACCCTTTAATTGCCAGCCTACTTGAAGTTTTGCCACCCTCTGTTGACAGGTAATTTTTCCCCATTTTGTGCCATGTTTAACCGTGATTTTTGCCGGAATTTCCAGGGAAATATATATAATTTTTTTTGGAGCAGAGTTTAGGCTTAAACATGAAATGTCTTGTTTGTAATTTTTTCTACTGTTTTTAAATATTTTTGCGTAAAAAACAAAAAAAAAAAAAAATAATATTTTTTAGACAATTGTCTCCTTTATTTTAAATAAAACATTTGTTTTATTAACGAAAACCATATTGCATGTGAAAGCCCCATTTTCCCGATTACAACGGTACCACATATGTATCGATAACCCCTCATTCGTGCCCAGGAGACCCCCCAAACTGAAAAGAGCACTTTATAACATTTACAAATAAAATACTACTATCCACACTATAAACATAAGGGGTTAATTTAAAAAGAAAGTGACATAGGGTCCCCCCTCCCAGGGGGGGGGGGTGGCATTTTTTGGGGAATTTTAAGGGTTAGGGTTAGGCTAAGCCTTAAAATTAAAAAAAAAGGGGGAACCCCATTTTTTTGGAATTTTAACCCTAACCCTTAAAATAAAATTTAAAAAAATGACGTAGTGTCCCCCCTCCCAGGGGGGGGGGGGACCCCATTTTTTGGGGGAATTTTAAAGGTGCCACCAGAGCTGGCTCTCCACTCTGTTCCTACAAGCCCCCATAGCTGGTCCCGGGCTGGTTATGACGAGTAGGGGGGACCCTACGTCATTTTTTAAATTTTTGTCATTTTAAGGGTTAGGGTTAGCCTAAAATTTTTTTAAAAAATGACGTAGGGTCCCCCCTCCCAGAGGGGGGCATTTTTTTGGGGGAATTTTAAGGGATAGGCTAACCCTAACCCTTAAAATTAAAAAAAAAAAATGACGTAGGGTCCCCCCTACTCGTCATAACCAGCCCGGGGACCAGCTATGGGGGCTTGTAGGAACAGAGTGGAGAGCCAGCTCTGGTGGCCCCCCACCCTGCAGCCTACAAGCCCACATAGCCTATGTGGGCCCGGGCTCTTCTGCCCCCCCTGGGCTTTGGGGAGGCAGGTAATAGGGGTTCCGGGGGTTAATGGCAAGTCACCTGCGGCTACCCCAGGTGACTTGCCAGCCCCCAGCCTTGTGAACTGGTACAGGGGTCTCATGGACCCCTTACCAGTTCACAAAGGGTTAAGAGTAAAATAAAACACACAAACACAGAGTAAAAATTATTTTATTAAAAAAAAAAATTTTCTTTACTCACCTCCGATCGTCAGTTCCTCTGTCCCTCGCTGATCTGATGACAGATGCCGGTGATCGGCAGCCAGAGGAAGATGGGAGGCAGGAGATCAGAGGATCTCCTGTCCCCTCCTTCTCAGGCCACCAATCACCGGCATCTGACAGCTGAGAGGCCTGGAGCTGTCATGACGCCGGCCGAGTGACGTCATAAGCCCCGCCCCCAAAAGGGTCCACTTGCTGATAGTGGATTTAGCCGCAGGCAAACCCCTCCTAGACCCAGAAGTGAAAACAAACTTCCTAAAAGTCTCAGTAGCAACCAAAGAGACCTTCAGAGCCCTGACCACATCCAGAGAATACAGAGAGTCCGCTCCTTGGAATTAGCAGGATTAGGACACAATGAAGGCAAGACAATGTCCTGATTGAGATGAAAGGTAGACACAACCTTAGGCAAGAAATCTGGCTTAAGCCGAAACACCACCTTATCCTGATGCCGCACAAAATAAGGAGGTTTGAAGGAAAGTGCCGCCAGCTCAGAAACTCACCTTACAGCTACCTTAAGAATCAAAATGGGCAAGGCGGCCTTACGGATAGGCTCAAAGGGGGGCCCTTGCATAGCAGACAACACCAGATTCAGATCCCAGACTGGTAGCAAAGGCTAATGGGGTGGACGCACATGAGAAACACCCTGGAAAAAAGTTTTAACCAGCCGGTGATTGGGAAAAAATCTTTGGAAAAAAATTGCCAGAGCTGAAACATGGCCTTTGAGGGTACTAAGTTGAAGGCCCAAATCCAAACCATGTTACAAGAATTCCAGAATTCTGGGAAAAGAAAACACCCTACAGGGAAGAGACTTGGACTCACACCAGGCAATGTAAGCATGCCAGACCCTGTAATAGATAAAAGACAAGGACTTCTTCCTAGTCCTAATCATGGTATCAACAACAGAAGCAAGTAACCCCTTTTCCATCAAGATGGAAGGTTCGCTTGCTCCAAGTTCCTCCCTGATGAATGATGTAGGCAACCGCCGTCTGGTTGACTGAGCGGATCTATACAGCCCGACCCCGAAGGTGAGTGGTCAGACGAGAAAGAACCAATCTGATCGCCCTCAGTTCCAGGACTTTGATGGAAGCATGGGCCTCTTGTGGGCTCCACCGACCCTGGTACCTCAGGGACTTTCAGAAGCCTCCCCAACCGGTCAGACCGGCATCTGTGGTGACCTTCTCCCAGCACGGGACAGGAAGGTCCTGCCCACTAGAAGGTTCCTTTAGTCCAGCCACGACGAGAGGGACCGTCTGGCCAGAGGGGACAGAGCAAACTCTTGATCCAAGGACACACGGTCCTGATCCCAAGCTGACAAGAGGAGTAACTAAAAATGTCTCATGTGAAATGTCTCATGTGAGCAAAGGGGACTGCCTCGAACAAGGGCACCATCAGGCCCACCAACTGCATCCCCTGACGGATGGAGGGATGAGGACATGATAGCAGAGCCTGAGCCTGCATCTGAAGATCCTCCACCTTCTGCTGAGGAAGGAACACCCCGACCTGAGAGGTATCCAAAGTCATGCCCAGAAAGGACCTCACCAAGGACGGGGACAGAGAAGACTCCAGAGTGGAGGTCACCATCTGAGTGTCCTGCTCGGCCCAAGGAAAGGATGGGCCACAATCAGGATGCCGTCCAGGTAAGGAATGATGCGGATGCCCTGAATCCGTAGCAGAGCCATCACTCCCGCCAGTATCTTGGCGAACACCCAAGGTGCCGAGGTGTTACCGAAGGGCAAAGCCGCAGACTGGTTTTACAGCTGCATGCCGCATGTTAGCTGGCAGCCGCATCACTGGTTTTACTGTAGCTATGCACACTTCCGCACCCAGCCTTTCTTTAAAACTTCCTGAACAGACAGCATGCCAGGTGTACAGGAGAAAGTCTCCTTCAGTCTAACAATGAAATATAGTAGATCCTGCACAGCAAAGTAGCTGACACTTTATCTTCTTAAAGACTGATAGTGCATTGTTTCCACAGGATTCAGATACACAAGAGGAGGTCATTGCTTTCTAATGCTCTGCACCACAGACAAGGGGAAGCAATCATTTCCATACACGGTTGCCCAGTTAACTACTATACATCATTCTAAAGCACAATGACAGTGGAAGTGTTCATTTTACCAGATTGGAGCAGGGTTAGGAACCATTTCAGTGTCCTGTCTGTAAACCTCATTGGAGAGACATAGGCTTAACTTTCTGACAGAATATCTGTCAGAAAGTCGTCTTAGGGACAAAAAGGTGGTGACCTATCTCTCTTGGTCATGAGACACCCATGCTCTGTTATTAAATCTGATTTACTTTCAATGTGGTCACCGGCAGCAAAAGTGAAACTGTGCTTGAATTAGAGAATATTGCTACTGCAATTCTCTTTGTGTATGTGCAGGTGTTTTTACCCGTATATACGTATTCCTTCTGTTAGTACTGCTAACAATCATTGTTATGTCCGCCATTCAGAGCCTACAGTTATTGTTATGGAAATATTTATCAATGTTTATTAATGTTATAATTAATATTATATTATTTAGTTTAAGATGTCAAAGTTAGAAGATTGTCGAAGTTAGGTTTATTGAGGTTTGGAAAAAAGACGCCTGAGGGGGTGATCTAATAACTATGTATAAATATATTCGGGGTCAATACAAAGATCTGTCCCACAATCTATTTATACCCCGGAGTGTAACTAAAACCGGAGGGCATCCACTAAGTTTAGAGGAAAGGTGCTTTCTCCACCGACATAGGAGGGGATTCCTCGCTGTAAGAGCATTAAGACTATGGAACTCGCTGCCAGAGGAGGTAGTAATGATGGATACAGTAAAAACGTTCAAAAGTGGCCTTGATGCCTTCCTGGCATGTAATAAAATTTCCAGCTATGGCTACTAGACCACTGGAAGGAGATAAATAGGCTGAACTGGATGGACTAAAGTCTTTATGCAGCCTTACATACTATGTTACATACTATGTTACTATGATGACACACTTATGAGGACATAATTGTCCCCAATTGCCTAGTTCATTCGAACAATTTCTGGAATGAGGATATAGTTACACATGCTCTTAAATTGGACCAACAGCCAGGATTTTGACTATCCTGGGTTTTGGTCCACTTCGGCGGGGCCCCCCGATCGGGGGTGCCCCGCTGTGTGAAACCCCCCAGAAAGCCCCAAAAACTCACCTCTCCCCGCTCCCACGTGACCGCTGCCACCAATCACCGCCGACGGACAAGCGGGAGGCAGCGACGGACAAGAGAGCGCGCCCGCCGCCTCCCGTGCGTCACTCTTACAGGGCGCGCGCCCACGCCGGCCATTCACAAACGGCCGGCGCGGGTGCGCGTCCTGCTAGAGGGACGCGCGGGAGGCGGGCGCCGCTGGATCGAGGAGCAGGTAGGGATTTAGGGGTTTCTGGGGGGTTTCACACAGCAGATCGGGGTGCCCCGCTGTCAGGGGACTGATCGGTCCGGGAATCTTATAGATTCCCGGGCCGATCAGTGGAGGGTGTTGGTCCACTTTAAGAATGTTGGGCTTAGTGGGGTCAACTAGTATATACTAAAGAGGGGGGTGGTGAGGTTGGTGGGATCAGCAGCTAAATGAGGGGCCTGGCTAGGGTTTTGCAGTAGGGCCCAAAATCTAAAACCGTGCCATTGTTAATACTGTTTGTCAAGTGTTTGTGTAGTAATAATACATATATATATATATATATATATATATATATATATTACATTAGAAATAGTAGTAGTCTTAAACAACAGCATGGAAGAAGTGTGTGCATTTATTAAAAGGAGTTTGAAGTGAAAGTGAAAAACACCATGGGTGGCACACTTTGACATGCCCGCCTTGGGTGCAAGCAGACCTTGACAGGATGGCAATTTACTGCAAAAGACCTAATGAAGTGTGTCTCTACCTGATTATCGCAAGTGAGACTTCAAATCCCACCCTAGGGTCCACTGTACAAGGGCACTCACAAATTGCAGCTGAAATGACATTACACAGCTAGTAGCATCCGTTTTATCAAACTGAGTGTTGTACACTTGATGTGACCAGATAACATTGAAACATCAAAGCAGGAGGCTTTTGCTTTCTTATTGTGAGAACAGTCACGCAACAAAAGATATGAACAGAATAACAAGTGGTGGGCCTACAAAGCATCATTCTGTAGTTTGACAGTTTAACAACACAAAAGCGGATGCCTTAAAATGTAAAATTTCTGAATCCGATTGGACCAATTAGGTGCCAGCAGGCACTTCCCAGCAGCCGGGACCCAAAGCTTCAAATTGTTCGCCGCTAAAAGTGTTTTCTAGAGCTGGCACCTGCCTATATATCTCTCACTGCCTATTATTAACTAAACATATACACTCTTTCTATCCGGGCTAAAGCACAGTGTCCCAACATGACCACCTTTTGCTGATAATATAGCATCACAAGTAAGAGGGGGCATAAACAGAGCAAAAAAGGAAATTTGTGTACTCACTGGTAAATTTCTTTTCTCATCTGCTTCCATTCCGGGGCACCACTAGTAGCGTGGGTTAATCTCAGCCGTAGGCAGGGACTGCAAGATAGAAAAAACTAGCTCCTCCCAGCCTATATAGGGTAGGCTGTGGCAGGATATCCTCAGTTACTTAAAAAGCAGTGCAGCCGCAGCCTTGGGAAGGGAGAAACGCTAACATGCGCATAATGCACACAACTAGAAACAGTGCAACAGAACTAAAACATGCAGAAGGCATCAACTGCCATCGACGCAGTCATAACACAACGGTAGGGCGGGTGTGGTGCCCCGGAATGGAAGCAGATGAGAAAAAAAATTTACCGGTAAGTACACAAATTTCTGTTTTCTCATCTCTTCCATTCCGAGCACCACTGGTAGCAATGCGTAGGATGTCCCAAAGTAGTATCCCCATTAAGGGTGGGACCGTGCCAGAACAGCCAACCGACTGCATCAACATAGCCAAGAACAACAGCACTGACACCTAAAGCTTAGACCACTGGAGAGAATTTCACCACTCTCTGCAACACTACTTATACAAAATAGCAGGCACAGCTTTTAATATTGATAACTGAGCGTGCTGCCCGACCCGTCAAGCTACTAGAACATGGGCCAAACCAAATTGACAAGGGTCATAAGAAAGGGGCACAACTCCGCAAATGCCATAAAATACTTAGCAATCCATATTATAGAAAACCCCTGGAGAAGCCGTAGCGGATCGGCGGAACGCGTGGGGTCTCCTGCCTTCAATCCACTGCCTGATGATTAGTCACGTTTGACAAGGACAGTATGATCTTTACTTTTTCTTTCCAGTGATTGCTTACTACCTCAGCTCCCTTAAATAGCCCTGCACTAATAGCACTTTTGTGTATTGGGTTTGCATTGGGGGTCTCATCCCCTGCTTTACTTGGTGAATATAGCCTTCTGATCTAGCATTTGCACTTTAGATTTGATTGATTGCACAGGTTTATGGTCTTGATGAATTATTTGTAGTAATTACCTTTTTAGACTTGTATTTTTTGCACAAAGTGGAGTAATTGAACACTCACTTGAGTAATTAGAAATATATATAAAAAATATATATAAACCTTTTTTTTCTGTGCTATTTGTGGAGCTATTTAATACTGATTTCTATTTGTACTTTTTTATACCTTGTGGTCTTCTATAATATGGATTTCTAAGTATTTTAGCATCACAGGAATAGTAGATGAATTGATTTTAACAGTGTCTGTGTTGCATGTGTGTTTTTATTTTTGCTATAGTGTAACATTTAATAAAATATTATTTTATGGCATTTGTGGAGTTGTGCCCCTTTCTTATGACCCTTGTCAATTTGGTTTGGCCCACTCTCTGCAACACCTTATGCCCCAGAGCAGCATCGGCAGATCAAGTCTGTAAAACTTGGTGAAGGCATGGAGACACAACCAGGTAGCCAACTTGCCACCTGTTCCACTAAAGTCTGGTGTTGCAATGCCCAAGATGCGGCAATTGGTGGACTGAGCAGTGATTCGGAAGGGCGCCTCCTTCCCCTTGCAGGTGTAGGCTTGTATGACAGCCTGCCCGATCAATTTTTGAAGAGCGGACCTGGCAGCCGCCAGGCCCCTCCTTGGCCCCTCTTGGGATCACGGATGAGATATCTGTCTTACGTACGTCTCGAGTAGCAGCTGAGCAGCACCATAAAGGATGATCGCCGGTGAAAGGCCACCTTCAACATTAGCGTTGTCAGGGAAGCCTCTGCCATGGGTTCAAAGTTCCTGAAGTGCTCATAGGCCCGGATTAAGATCCCAGCGCGGGACTATCGAACGCAACAGAGGCCGAACATGCACAGCGCCCTGCATGAAAGTGTGAACTAACTTCTGCTCCGCGAACATCTGCGGGAAAAAATGTACAAGGCCGAGACGTGTTCCTTAAGGATGCTGTAGGCCTACTGCCAGGCCTTGCTGGAGGAACTCCAAAATTTTGGGTACCGAGAACCTCCTACAGGAGTGGTCCTTAGACTCACACCAAGACACGAAGGCCCTCCAAGTCCTGTAGTAAATCAAAGAGGACGACCCCTTTCCTCTCATATGCTAGTCTCAACAACCAAGCTACCAAGTCAGGACTTGACTTGCCATAGAGGACCCTGTTGCAGAAGATCTGGGCTCCAATGCCAAGCCGACCAGATTCACAAACCACACCCTTCTGGGCCAGTGTAGGGAAATCAGAATGATAGGAATATGCTCACAGTTGACCTTATTTAACACCCGACCCAGAAGTGGCAGTGGCCGGAACGTGTAGAGCAGGTTGTACCCTGACCAGGGAATGGCCAGTGCATCGACCACCGGGGCCAGGGGGTCTCGCAGAGACAAACCTTTGAACCTTCCGATTGTGCCGATATATGAAGATATCCACCTCGGACACTCCCCACCAGTCGCAGAGGGCTTGAAATATGTCCTGGTGAATGGACCATTCCCCCCCGGTCTGGAATGTGAATCGCAGAGATGCACGTAACTTGAAGTTCCGCCCACCTCATGATGCAACTCACTTCCTGGAACGCCTGCCAGCTCCTGAGCTCCAGCTCAGCACTGTACTAAAAACAAAAAAAACTGTCACAGTCCCTTGCGACTGCAAGAAAAGAACTGAGGATATCCTGCCACAGCCTGCCCTATATAGGCCAGGAGAATCTAGTTTTTTTTTCATATTGCAACCTACACATTGCTACTATTGGTGCCCCGGAATAGAAGATGAGAAAAAAAGAGATATAAGGGAGGAAAGTAAAGGAGCGGAAGAGTATAGATACTACAAGGTTGACTTTCCAGGTGGGGTAACAATACAGACTCGGCAAGGGTTTCTAGATGATAAAAATCATAAAGCCATATAGGAAACTCAGTGTCCTCAACAAATCGCAAGGGCAAGCCTGGTCAGACAGATGCAGAATGATCACATTTACTTGCAAGGTTTTAATATGGGTTCATAGTGTCTACAACACCTGATGGTATGTCAGTTGCCTCATTGATGCCTATAATACACCATTAACACCTATGCATATGCAATTGCGGTTGACGTTCAGGTACAAAGTCAAGACAGGCTCTAAATTGGAACAGATTTGTAGAGGTTTGAACCGCAAAGTCAGTTATTGTAGAGTACAATTATTGTTCTTCCATAGCATCCGGGTGGAACAATAGCAAGAGAGGTTGCAATTTCAAACCCATCTGATGACATCTGCTGGCCATTCTCAGCCAACACTGCAACTGTACACTTATAGTACCACATATGGGGGAACCGTCCCTTGACACCACTGGGAACAGAAGCATTGTGTGACTTTCCAGAACCCTGGATAGCCAGCTTCACTTTGTCTTTCTTAATATTCAGAGACATTAGGTTTCAATTCAAGATGACAGTTTAGTTGCTAGTTAATCATGGAGACAAAATAAAATGTTGATCTGGTAACTGAATTTTTAACTGACAAATTATTCATCTCCTTCCATTATATTTTATGGTTTCTGAAGGTGAACGAAAAAGGAAAACCCCATTGTCTCCTTTAAAGGAGCACTATCATGAAAAATGGCCCAATGATTAAAGTCCATAAAAATATGCTGGATGGCGGGGGGAGGGGTTACTTCACCCAGCACCAAGAAATATCCAGCCAGGCTTGTTTTTTTTTTTTTTTTTTTATTTTAATGGAAGGAAGAGGAAATCAGGGGTCATAGGTTCTGTCACCTCTGATAGACTAAGGGTCTTATTTAACAAGGGATAGCGCCAGGTAGCGAACGGTAATGATGCTCACCGCCACGAGAACGCCGACTCCCCTCCACAATCACACATTTATCAAGCCGATCCTGCTTAGTGACTGACAGACCGCCAGATAGCGAATCATTCATCATTATTCCAGCCTCACCCCACAGCGCCAGCGAGCGACCTTGAACAGCGACAGGTATGACCTCTCGCTACCTGCCGCTCTCCAATGCATTTCAATGGAGCAATCTTTAAATATTCGTAATTAATTGCTATTAATTTTTTTTTTTTTTTTTTTTTTAAATGTCAAAAATTCTGTGACCACTTCTGCAATGTTAGATTTTTTTTTAAGGTAAAAAAAAAAAAATTGTGCAGAATTGATATTACAGGTCTGATATTAATGTATTCATATCACAAAATGTTTTGAAAAACTTGTTTTTTTTTAATCCAAAAATATGGTTGTTTGGGGGTTAAAAAAATACTTTTAACCCATCGCCGCCAGCGCTCTGGGGTTTAAACATGCATTTCACAGCGTGAGAATTTTTGGAGCGTGATTTGTTAATGAATATGCTGGGAGCCGTTCGCTATGGCCATTCCCTGTCATGCGCTCCCATACAGCGCGGAACCTGTCAAATAGCGACTCCTCACCCAATATTCAACATTACGGCAAACCGACTGAGTCGCTATCAACTACAGAACAACGGCCAAGCACAGCGACTACTAGCGGGCGCTCTGAAAATGCCACTACTGTCGCTCATCTGTCGCTACCTGGCGCTATTAATGAATCGGCCTCCCCACCTGTCACCCCTGGATATTATTCCTAGCAGAAGAAAGAAACCACAAGCTTGGCGGAACTTGTATTCAGTTCGGGTGTATAAGTGACCCCCTCCTCTCATTAGCCAATGTGTTTATATGGATTTTTAATATTAGACAATATTGTGGTAGTGGACCATTCAGAGGTGATCAATAACACTTGGCACTGATGGCTGAAGTTCTTTCTCCCTCACAGCACAGTTGTACTCCCTTGTTGACCTTCATTTTGTTGACTTTCCTTCCTATACCCCTACTAGTTCTTTTCCACAACATAACAACACATTTTGCATAAATCAAATAGAGTTAGGTGACTACTGGATAGATGCTCATTGTTAATGTGGTTTTCATTTACATTTTTTACAGTGTGTTCTAGGTTCTTCTATACGAGTGTGTAATTGATCTCACAATTTGAAATCTACCTTCACTGTTCTCCTCCCAGTATTTGGGGTATTTATTCCTATTATGTATATATGGTCCGGTGCCTGAAAAAGAAATCCTCTCCCATAAGCCCCAATCCATTCCCACTAGCTGAGAAAGGAAGCTGAGCAGTCTTATCCAATCACAGCGATTTCTGATGCATATTTTTAGTGTTTTTTATGTTGTACCAAAATATTGGACTTGTTTATTTAGATTTATGGTAGAGCAACTGTATTAGCATTTTGTCTCTGTGTTTTCTATAGCTGTTTAACCCCCCCTGGTCTGGTACACCTTTGATACATTTTGTGGTTGTGCAGCTCTGCTCTCTATATTCATTCACAGTGGTTGCAGGCTTCTGCAGATGCCAGGATTGGGCGATGAGGCTGTCACTCATCAAGACCAGAAGCCAGACAGAAGCCCCAACAGCTCAGCACATGTGCCCCCAATTTACTGTGGGAGTGGGCTTCAAGCTGCAACCAAGTTTTTTTTTTTTTGCCCACCTCACTGGGTATCACTGGTGGGGGATCTATTTTTCAATCACTGGACTGTCACTTTAATACCGTAACTCTCTAAAAGTAAGTAATGCATAAAAAGAATGTTGGAGTAAGAGGCTCTAGGGCAAAGGTAACAGGCATATATGCAACAATAAATGCAACAGCTAATCTATCAGAAATAATATGCTGTTCTACAAATTTGCTGGAGTGACGATTAAAAATAAGTAGAAACTGTTAATAGGCATAAAGGAGGTTTATGTATGTGTTGTTTTTTTATAATGGGACAATTGTGTTTTAAAGCCTGCGGACTAGCAGAGGTGACCTTATCTAGCAAAATATATAAATAGTAGGAGAAGGCTGCCCTGCTGTCCAAAGCAGTTAGCAATGCTACCATGTGTAACTGCTCTGTGTTTACAGAGCAAATCAAAATACATTTTGATAAAGTCCCTGGCCTGGCAGGCATCACTTAACCGATCCCAGTCAGTACTAGAGGCGAATGTGCTGAGACTGAAGGCCTCTGTGGGATTGAGCCTACATCCTGGAAGGTATAGTGCCTTAAAGTGGACCAACACCCAGGATTTTGACTATCCTGGGTCTTGGTCCACTTCGGTGGGGCACCCCCGATCGGGGTGCCCCGCTGTGTGAAACCCCCCCGATCACCCTAAAAACTCACCTCTCCCCGCTCCCAGCGCCGACGGACAAGGGATTTGACAGCCGCGGACAATCGGCTCCTCCGCCGCCGCCTCCCGCGCGTCCCGCCTAGTGGGGCGCGAGGGAGGCGGCGTTGGCCGCCCACCGCCGAAGCTAAGGTAAGGGGGTTTTGGGGAGGTGATCGGCCCGGGAATCTTATAGATTCCCGGGCCGATCACCCGAGGGTGATGGTCCACTTTAAAAAAGTGTCAGTGTCTGTCAGGCCCAAGGCCTGATTATAGAATAACCATATGCATTATTATTGTATAATGTATAGTCCAAAGACCTGGGTGAGGGGGTCACTCAGACTGTTTGTGTATTCCCGTTTTATGGGGGGTTCTGTTTGTGGCACTTCCTTCTTTGAAGTCAAAGGTCTTTGAAGCAGTAGGATGTGCTGTCTCTGCACCAACCATAAACCAGAACTCAGATAAGAGACCTGGGAGAGAGATGCCCTCACCAGGTGAGGTCATAGGGGAGGGGTGAAGCTTTTCCCTCCAAAGTTTAGCTAATAAAACCTAATGCTAAGGACATTCTAAGTCAGACACCTAAGGACAAACCTAAATCAGAAAGCTGGGTCATGCTGGACATAAGACTTTAAGCAACAGCTGGATACTCACTCACAAGGACTGCTACGCCATTATACTGTAAGGACTTTATATTTGCTGAACTGATCTTTGCTTTACTCTTTTATGTATTTTTTGTACTTGTATGTCATTTGTTCCAGTATATTACATCTAGCACTGTGATACCTTTTTATCAGATTAAATGTTTAATTAATCAGCTCTGGCCTTTGATCTCTAAATATATGAGCTCACCTTCCTGAAGGAAGCTCTGGTGAAACACGTTTATCAGGGTTAATTGATGACTTGCTGGGACTAGTAGTGCATACCCAGGGGTCTGGTGGCTTTAACCCTTGTACCATCACACTCTCTCTAGCGTATTGGCTGGGCCGATAGAGTGTGATCACGACAGTGCCTCTTAATGTTTTCTACATTTAAACTGGGGGGCGATGACTTTAAGCAGACTTGCAGCTGTACCTGCAGCTAAAGAAGGTGGTCCTAAGTATTTACCCCGGGGGCGGGGTAAAATACCCATGAACTCTCATTTTTTTTATTTTTTTAATTTGGAAATGCATGTATAATTTTTTTACACTTCACAAATATTTGCTACTTGGTATTGCTCTATCACATAAAATCTTAATAAAACACTTTTACCTGGACCAATCACCCGGAGTTTGACTATCCTGGTGATTCTGATGATTGGTCCCTGCCCTGGGGGCCTCCCGATGTAGGATGCCCCGCTGTGTTAAACCCTCCAGATCACATGTGCTCGTCCAATCAGCAATTTTATTCTGTGCATATTAATGAACAGCATAAATCCATTGTTTAGGACTAGGGAACGCCAGCGTCCACATCTGTGGAGTGCATGCTCTCATGTGCACAGGGTATCTGGCTGGGCAAGGGATGCGATAGCAGCGAAGGACCGGCAGAATAGTAAGGGGTTTGATGGCCATCTGGGAGGGTTCACAAAGTAGGGCATCCCAAATCAAGATGCCCCAGGGGCACCTAGTCGGCCGGCCCTGTAGTCTTTTAGACACCAAGGCTGGCGGTGCGGGGTGATTGGTCCACTTTAAAACTAATAATGATATGGGTCAATGAAGAAAAAGCATTGTTAGTAACCATAACATATTTCCAGGCAGTTAGCGTTGAATGGTGCATTCAACAACTTCACAACTAAGGGTTTTCTTTCTTCCAGTAGAAGCAAACAGAAAGCTTTGTTTGTTTTTTTTGAAAGTAACTACTTCTCTTTGTGCATAGTATGAATATAAATATGTTTAGTTTTAGACAATTTGTACTATAGATTTCATTCGAAGAGGGACAAAACTGATCTAAGTTGGTTGCCCCTATTTAAAGTAGACCTAATGACTTGTTTACCAGCCGATTAACACCCACAGGGGGCACCCTGATTTGGAATGCCCTGCTATGTGAACCCTCACTGATCACCCACAAAGCGTCACCTTTCTGGCGATCCCATGCACTGTTCTCAGGCGCATCCCTAGTATCTCAAAGCTGAGGTGCGCTCCCGCGAGCTGAGCTGTGCTCTGTCTGTAAACATATCTGTATGCCGTGCATTAATAGCAGCACTGCAGCTGAAAGGGCGGAAACGAGACTGTGGGCTTCCAGGTGAGATTTTTTTTAAAGTGGACCAGTGTTCTTTCCAGCAGACTACCTACACCTGAGGCATCCCAATTTAGGATACCCTGCTGCGTGACACCACGCAGATTGCCCGCAAAACTTACCTTTCCCGTAATCCTATGGAACACACACTGGTACCCCCAACATCCTATGGCTAAGGCGCACTCCCGCACCCAGCTATTTAGATAGGCTAGGGGCAGGAGCAAGCCACAGACTACATGGAGACCGGGGATGAGCACATTCACCGGCCTTTATGCCAAAGATATTTTACAAGGCAGAGCTGCATGTTATGCACTAATATGTACATTGTACAGTGCTGATTGGACAAGAGCCCAAACATGTCTCGTGGGATCACCAGAAAGGTGAGTTTGGGGGGTTTAACACAGCAAGGTATTCCAAATTGGGATTTCTTAAAGTGGACCAACACCCAGGATTTTCACTATCCTGGGTGTTGGTCCACTTCCGCAGGGCCAACACCCAGGATAACAGCCTGAAACGGCCGGCGCGGGAGTGCGCCCTGCTAGAGGGACGCGCGGGAGGCAGCAGCGCGGCGGCGGCGGCTTATCCGTCGCCTAAAAGGTAAGATTTTAAGGGCTTTCTGGGGGGTTTCACACAGCGGGGCATCCAGATTTCGGATGCCCCGCGGGGAGGGAGCCGATCAGGGGTGGGTGTTGGTCCACTTTAAGAAAATGGACTAATCATTAGGATAGTGAAAATCTTGGCGATTGGTCCACATTAATTGTGTCTCTCCCTGCACTGCAAATTAAATTAGACTTAAACAAAAAAAAAAGACTTTTTCTTTTCAGGCACCCTGACTTGGCATGCCCCTCCATTGAAAAAAAAAGTAAGAAGGACATGAATAGCCTCAAACAAGACATGGCAGGCTGAAACAAAAGCAAAAAGGATTGATCCAATGGAGTCCTCCAGTTTCTGCTCACTCAGCTCCTCCACTGGCCCTACTCAGTACCACCACATGATCTGAAGCAACAAAGCTGTGGGAGACGTATGCTGCCAACAGTGGTACCAACAGTGCTGATAACTGGAGGACAGCGGCCAGCAGGTCTCCACAGGATTGAGCCTGTTGGCTGGCAGGTAACTTCCCTTTGTTGCAGCCTGGACAGGAACTTTAATGCTTACGTTTCCAGGTTCTTTCACAGTGGCAAACTGTGGCATGCACCAGCAAACAATCCGGTACGCAAGGTGGGCATGGGGCCACACACATGATGCTGGTGCCAGCAGTCACATGGAGACTGTGGGGCCTGTGAAATATCTTCTGCAGATGTGTGCCAACCAAGTCTTCTGTTTTTAACCAGATTTAGAGACAGATTACAGGATAGGTTGCAAGCTAACAGTGCTGAGTGCTGTGGCCCCTTTAAGATTTGTGTAGTCTAACTGCCCTGCTTACGTGCACCTCCCGGGTTAGTTATAAGCTGGACTGAGCGGCTGCCATCCCTCCTTTGAATCTCTTGACTTTGTGCAAGCACATGGACTGTCGGGTCTTCATCTATATGGGGAAGGCTTTCAACCCTTTCCCTCCATGTGCTACACTCAGGGTTATAGGGCAACCTCAGGTAAGCTCTTTGCAATGTATCCATTGTATTGTATGTCCCAATTGGGGATCTCATAGATTAGAGTTAGGACTGCACCTACACAGAGGCACCTTGGCCTTTGGTGGTCCATCTTTAGCATACTTAGGCAGATGTGTGCCAACCAAGACTTCTGTTTAAACCAGATTAAGAGACCGATTATAGGATTTGTTGCAAGCAAGGTTGAGTGCTGTTGCCCCTTGAAAGTGGAACTACGACCACACAAAATACTCCAGGGCTGGCCAACTAAGTAACCCTGATGCATTCCGATTTGGCGTGCCTCCCCAGATTGCCCACAAGCGCCCTTACCTTGTCCCGGGCCCTCCCCATGATCGTCGGATGGTGCTGCATCCCTGCAAATTGTGGGCACTCCACAGGGGTGCTGGGGATACATGCTCTGCCCCTCCCTATGTCGTCTATTAGTTTGCACTGCATAAAGCATTGACTAGATGAGTGCTTGCGCAGGTGACATGGGAACAGCGTAAACGTGAGTGGAATGGGCAGTCTGGGGGGGTTTCACACAGGGGGGGGGGCAAAACCCAGGATTGTAAAAATCCTAGGTATGGTCCACTTTGAAGTGGACCAAAACCCACTCTGGAGTCTATAAGACATAGGCATACTCGCTCCCCCTGGGGCATCCAGATTTGGGATGCCCCACTGTGTAAAACCCCCAAGGTCGGCTGGAAACTCACCTTCTCTCCCAGTCCAATGGCACATGTGCGAACAGCGCCCCCATCCCCGCTATCCCTTTAGCAGGACGCGTGCCCGCACCAGGCATTTGTGGATGGCCAGCACAGGCTCTCTCCCTGTTAAAGGGTAGCCAGCATGCTCGGATCCGCTCGCCTTAGAGGAGCTCTTGGATAATGGGGCTGGAGCAGAATCGAGCGTGCTGACTGGACGAGAGGCAGCGTATGCACCGTAGGAATGAGAAAGGGTGAGGAAGATCAGGTGATCTGGGGGGTTTCACACAGTGATAGTCAAAACCCAGGATTTTGACTATCCAGGGCCTTGGTCCTTTCCCCGGGGGGCATACCAATTGGGGGTGCCCCACTGTGTGAACCCCCCCCAGATCGCCACAGCCAACTCACCTCTTCCTGTTCCCATGGCGCGTCTAAGAGCAGCGGCTATGACGGCCGCATCCTCCGCATCCCTCTAGCAGTGTGTATGCCCGCGCCAGGCATTTGTGAATGGACAGCACTGCCACGCCCCCTGTTAGAGGGAGGCAGAGGATGCGGCCATCAGAGCCACTGCTCTTAGACACGCCGTGGGACCAGGAAGAGGTGAGTCCGTTCGGTCATCCAGGGGGGTTTCACAGAGCGGGGCACCTGGGGAACGGACCAAAACCCAGGATAGTCAAAACTTTTGACTGTCCTGGCTTTTGGTCCACTTTAAGAGCTGTGAAACATCTAGCCTGTTTTCTGGCTTTCTCCTTATTTTTAACAGAGGGTCATCCCAAAACAGGATGCCCCTGGATAAGAGGGGCTGAACAGACCTGGAGCCTTTTTTGTATTCTATTAGCATGAATATATTTATCCAACAATCTGCTCTTAAACCGTCCAGTTGCTAAGTAAGTTTCCTATGGGGTATATCATGACAAATACAGTGGGATGACCCGAAAATTTCCCTTTAACCTGACATGTAAAACATGGAATAAAGATTAAGAGGTTAGGGGCACTGACACAAGCGCCTGTATGCACATTTGCTTATCCACTGCCCCTACACACCAGGGAGACCCAAGTGTTAGCAGAGAGCAGATTCCACATGAAGGTAATAGAGGAGCCCAAGTCCATGGGGGAAGATTGATGTACCCCAAACACACTGAGGAATGCACATGATGATGGAGCACCCCCTAGGATGCTTTCACAACAGGGAGGACATTTCTATTAGTCCCGTT
Source organism: Gastrophryne carolinensis (assembly GCA_027917425.1). NCBI lineage: Eukaryota > Metazoa > Chordata > Amphibia > Anura > Microhylidae > Gastrophryne > Gastrophryne carolinensis. Next base: position 137,633,519 of record CM051235.1, read on the forward strand.
ATGTCTATGATTATGGGGTTGATTCAGAGCGGATGAGAAGGTGAGAATTCTCACTCCTTTTTAGGCGAGAAAAAAAAAGTCATTGACTTTCACTGCCTAGCTTGGGGCTTTTTTGGAGCCAGGTGAAAATTTACACGGTAGACAACGAAAGTCAATGGCAGTTTTCTCTCCCCTAAAAAAGGAGTGAGAATTCTCACCAGGCCAGAGTCTGAATCGACCCCCTATGTCACCAAATACAACTCAAAACCGGGAACAGCCGAGGCACGGAGGCCAAGCAGTATCTATGGCAGACGCTACACCAAAAATAGGAGTGATTAGGAGAGACGCTGGTAATCAGCTCCATTCATTAGACTGGAAGACACAAAACCCATTAGCAGTGCAGCACATCGCTCACATTTGCCAGTCTCAGCACGGCAGCGGGCAGTGAATACGGACACGGCAATACGGTAACATGGAGAAGCCGGTGGGGATGATGGAAAGGAAGGCGACCCCACCAATCTCATGTGCGGTACAACAAGGGTACATGGGTGCCAGTGCTGGGGATGGAGGGTGGCAGCCTGGCAGGTGCAGAATGGCTCAACTCATTTACTAAATAGTCTATTGAGAGTAAACAGCAGAGCCCGAGCCCACCATGTCTTGTATTGGCACCCAGGAAGCCATCATGGCACCCTGCTCACCATGAGGCTTGCAGGCAGGGTGGGGAGCTGCGAGTTCTAGAGGGCGAATAATGACAGAGCTATGGATGGAGCTGATATCATGGATGGAGATATTCCAGCGCCTACCAGCACCATGTCCTCCTCACCGAGCTGGGTGGGGGCACCTGGGAAAATCCTCACGTCCTGATACCCGGCCGGGTGCGCCTTATACATCGCCAGGTGCAAAGAATTCACAGGAAAATAAAGGGCACAAATGCCTTCTCACCCCGCTGTGTCTCCGCTCCGGGTGTGTCCGGCCCAGGGCCTCTCCGGTTCCCCCGCTCTCTCGCCGCCCGCAGCAGCAGCATCAGCGGCGGGAACGCGCACGGAGGGATGAGGAGAACAGAACAAGCCGCATGCCTGCATCCCCCGCCGCTCCCGCGCGCCTTGCCCCTCGCCTCACTGGCCACCGCGCATGCGTCAACCCGGCTCACGAATCGCAGCTGCCAGGGGAGGATGAGCGACGGCGATGTCGCCACATGAAAGTTAAAGAGGCAGAGAGGGGCTTTCCTGGCCGGAGCTGCCTGAGGCGCCATGGCCGGCTCTGCACCTCACCTCACCCGCCTGACCTGACCACTACTATAACATGGCATCCAGGTGGCTCTCATGAGGGGAGGGGACCCACTGTGCCTTGTACTTATGGTTTTTTTTTTTATTAATGGTCAGGCCTACATACTAAAGATGATTAATTAGTGCTTTCACTTCTAATTATTTCTATGAATTAATTCTGTTATAGAGAAGATTAAGGCCTTTGCGTTTCCACAGGAGTGCTGCAGTGTAGCCCCAGTGGTATGCTTAAAGCGGTCCTTCACTCTATCTTATATATGTACATACAGATTGCTCACATTAAAATCATCCTACCTGCATCTATTACATGTTATGAGCCTTTAAACATCCAAGATAGCGGCTCATGGAACATCAGGCAGCCTGCAAACAGGAAGTGTCTTCTGACTGTGCTGCTCTGCATTCTGGGATTGCTGTCCTTTCCCTGCCCCCAGCTCTGCTCTGTCTGAGCAAAGCACAGCTATAACCGGCCCCCCTGTACTTTATCCCCCTCTCCTCAGCAAGCGTGATGCTTCTGAGTCAAGATGGCAGCACCCGTATCCTAAAGTCCTGAACAGAGTTGCAGCCCAGTTGGGGAACGAATAATAAGTGACTAATAACGTAAAATATATTAAGTTTAGATGCTGGGGAATAGTTTTTTAAGGGTTTGGGCTTTTCATTAAATGATGCTGAAGGTCCGGTTTAAAATGGACCAACACCCAGCAGGATTGGTCCGGGAATCTCTAAGATTCCGGGGCTGATCCAATCCCTCCCCATGGGGCATCCAAAATCGTAATGCCCTGCTGTGTGAAACCCCTCAGGACGCCCACAAACCTTACCTGAATCCCGGTCCAACGGCGCATGCATGGTCCACGACCGCATCTTGTGCTTCTCTGTAGCAGGGCATGTGCGCGCTCCTTGTTAGAGGGAAGCGCGAGATGCGTCCGCCAGCGTGCTCGGAGCCGCTGAGCTAATTGGGGTGCCCCGGAGAAGTGGACCAAAACCCAGGATAGTCAAAATCCTGGGTGTTGGTCCACTTTAACCACCAAGTGATCCAGGCACAAGGCCCCCACCTGCCAGGGGGCCCCCAGAGGCAGCGCCAGATCAGTAATGACAATAATAACAGCACTGGTCGGGCGGCCTGTGGCGATTGAGGTATGCCGTTTAAGGTGGACCATAATTCACTCTGGAGTCTATGAGACTCTAGGGCAGGCATACTAATTTCCCCCCCAGGGCATCAAGATTCAGGATGCCCTGCTGTGTGAAACCCCCCCAGGTCGCCCGGAAACTCACCTTCTTTCCTGGTCCAACGGTGCATGCGCGAGCAGCAGGCATATCCCCGTGGCATCCCAAAATAGGATGCCCGACTGTGTGAAGAGCCATTGAATCGCCATACCCACTCACCTAACCTTGTTCCAATGACACATGTCACAGTCTCGCTATACCTTTAGCTAGACACATACCCAGGGCAGCCATTTGTGATTGGCCAGCCTGGCCATGCTCCCACAGCTAGAGGTGAGCGGGGATGCAATGAGTGGCATGCTCTGCACCATTCAGCTCATTAGCTGCTGTGATGTCACATCATCCTGCATAACTGAATGGACTGATTCTGTGGCCGCTGGCTCGCGTAAGTGTACAATGGCTTCCTTTCAGCTGCACACCTGCATTGTGTTAAAGTGAACTAAAACCCAGGATTTTGGCTATCCTGGGTTTTGGTCTTTGCCCCCCAGGCACCCCTTTAACATGGAGCGTGCCCGCGCCGGCCATTCACAAATGCCTGGCGCGGGCCCACGTCTTGCTAGAAGGACAACAGGGATACGCCCACGGCTCGCGCATGCGCTGTTGGACTGGAAAAGAAGGTGAGTTTATGGGCGACCTTGGAGTTTCACACAGTGGGGCATCCCAATTTTGGATGCCCCGGGGGAGGAAAACGTATAGATTCCTGGGCAGATCTCCGTTGGCTTTGGTCCACTTTAAGATATTTGAATCAGAGATTTAAAACATAAATCATGCATCATAATATTATATCTGAAAAATTCAACTGCTATAGTTTAAATCTACAACATAAAAAATGGCATTTGGTGACCAGCTAAATTGATAAAAAAGAGTCGTTATACTGAAAGGTTAAAAGAATTGCCCTAAAGCTCATGTAATCAAAGGTTATGAATTTATTTAAAATCAATATAAGGATTTGTCAAATGAACTTTTTGTTTCAAGGGCTTTATATAGGTATATATTGGATATGGGAGAAATGGGGGTTAAAGGATTTTGTCTATAGGAACAGTTTACAAATAAATCCACTGTGAATCTATTTTGTGAATTATTGGGGTTAAAACAGCACTGTATCAAACATACTGTATATTTTACACCTGTAAATGTCATGTGTGTAATATTTACACATTTTTTCACAGATGTGAAATCATAAGTGAAAAACAATGCATGAATAGTAACACACAGATCTTTTCCTTCGAAGATATTGCCTCAGCAATAGAAAACACCTTTTGACCAGAATGAAAGGCCACTGGGTGCAGGACTCGGTGGTAAAATTGTGGGTCGTCATGGGCCGCTCCTGCTCATATCTAATATTTTTGTTATGAGTGAATCTTTCATTAAATCGGAACATACCCAGGATTTTGTATTTACCCTTGCTCTTGCCCCAGTTTTAGAAGCCCAGTTTTGTGAAACCCCCCAAATCGCCCATACAAACTCTTCTTTCTACAGTTAAATGGCACATGCACAGGCTCTCATCCAATCAGAGCCATTTGCCGTGCATACATGCGGCCTTATTTATCAAGGGCTAGCGCCAGGTAGTGTCTGACAAGCGCCAGGTACCGCCAGCTATCGGCGGCTACCGACTCAAGTACGCCCGGCGGCGGTCACAATGACGCATTTATCAAGCTAAATGAGGCTAGCGCCGGCGAGAGCGACGGCTAGCGCAGGATTCATCATGAAGCCGCCTGGAACGAACAGCGCCGCTGCAAATTCCTTCACAGCGCCAGGTATGACCTGTCGCTCCCTGGCGTTGTCCAATGCATTTCAATGGAGCAATCTTTAATTAATCATAATTAATTGGTATAATTTTTTTTTTTTTTTTTTATGTCAAAAATTCTGAGACCACTTCTGCAATGTTAGGTTTTTTTTTTAAAGTAAAAAAAATTAAAAAAAAAAATTTGTGCAGAATTGATCTTACAGGTCTGATATTAATGTATTCATATTACAAAATGATTCAAAAAACATGTATAATGTTACAATAAAAAAATATGGATGTTTAGGGGTTAAAAACTAGTTAACAGCCATCGCCGCCAGCGCTCTGGGGTTTAAACAAGGAATGGACAGCGCCAGCAAATTCGGAGCGTGATTTGTTAATGAATATGAAGCAAGCCGTTCGCTCTGGCCATTCGTTGTCAGGCGCTCACATACAACGCTGAACCTGTGAAACAGCGACCCCCCAGCCCGTATTCAACATTACCGCACACCGACTGAGTCACTGTCATCAAGCAAACCCCGGCCAAGCACAGCGAATACTAGCTGGCGCTGTGAAAATCACGCTACTGGCGCTCATCTGTCGCTACCTGGCGCTATTAATGAATCGGCCTCATAAGGCTCAGCAAGTGGCTCTGTTTATGGTAAGCGCAAACTGCCACATCCCCACAATCAGGGGCGCTCCCACTCCCAGCCTTTCTGAATGGCTGGAATGGTCCAAAGATGCAGGCCATACGGCTGCCCGTTGTTTACATCGGCGTCAGTTTTGCAGCACTTCGGGGTGGTTTAACACAGCGGGGCATCGGGGAAGGCCAGTGGCTGGCCCTGGAATCATTTAGATTCTAGCACTGACCTCTTTGGGTTTTGTTCCGCTTTAAAATGAAATATGCTCATTTGTGTTTTCAACTGTTACGATTTTCCTTTACCATGAATGATTGTCACATTTGGAAGTGCTATTAGATGCTCCACAGAGATGCCACAGAGGATATTATTATAAACAGTTTTAGCCACATAATGCCTGAACTAAAGTGTCCCTTAATGGATCTTATTTAGCATTTTTGCTACATGCTAGTTACACAAAAGTGCCCTTACTTTTTTGTTATTTGCGTAATGACTGGGAAATGCTTCAATCAGAGACCTTTCATTTTGCCGGAGCTTTCATGGGTAGTCAGATATAGCCTTAATTCCCATAACAACATTTGGAGATGGGCATGCCGGCAACCCACTGCTAAAGGGCTCATTTATATTAAAACTAAAGACTAGGCAATATATATATTGATAGTTGGATTAATTTTATTCCCTAAATGGCTTTTATTTGCAGCCTATTTGCAGACATTTTACTATCTAATGACCATGTTTCATTTTTGTTAGCAGTTTTGAAAAAGAGAGAAATCCAGTGCATTTGTTTTTTTTGTGAGGGAGCAGATTTGCTTAAAAAAAGTATTCATTTATAAGGTTGTCATTTTACACATGTGTACTTATTGAAATGCTTTTGATCCCACTAAGGCAGCTGCCAATGTATTCTCACTGCAGGAAAGAAAAATCTTTTCTGACCTTGTCAAAGGTCAGCCATATTCCCCAGATAGACCCTTCACTGATAATTAATGATGATGATCACTGTGATGAGGGAGAGAATTGAATCTACATTTAAATGTATGTTGTCCATCACCACCCTTTTAGCAGAGAGGTCTGTTTTAATTGCCACCTTATCAAATGCAGCATTATAATCTTCTTCAGGAACACTTATCAAAAACATGTTTAGTTAATTGTTCCCCTATACCCTCCCTTTAATGATTAGTGACATATGCTCTTTGAGAGGGCTCAACCCCCCGTGGCTGCCATCAGGGGGTTTTCCAGGCCTGAGCATGAGTGCCCCAAGGGGGACCCAGCTCTGCTTCCCGAGAACTACTTTGACAGCTGCCACTGGCCGGGGCCGTGTAATGGGCCCTGGTGCAAATAATATAAAGGGGGGCCCTTCAACAGCTCATACAATAAATGTTATCTGTCTTTTTATTCAATTAGGTGCAGATAGACAACGTAAGCCTGAAACAGCAGAGACACATGGTGCCTCCTTTGTCTAAATGATGCCAAGTGAGCAGAAATATGATAAATAAGGTGGAGGAGCAACAATGATGGGGCCCTCTGACCTTCTGCGCCCGGTGCGGTCGCACCTCCTGCATCCCCCCAAATTATGCCCCTACCCAGGAGGTCAGGGTGGCCCCATCATTGTTGCTCCTCCCCCTTATTTATCCTATTCATGGTCACTTGGCATCATTTAGAGAAAGGAAGCAGCTCCATTGTGTGAAACCCTCGAGAAAGACTGTAATCACTTACCCTTCCATGGTATAACGACGCATGTGCGGTCTCCCATGCAATGAGAGCCTTCAGCAGTGACTATGCCATTCGACAAACAGCTTTCATTGACTTCAGTACGGAGTACTGGCTGAAAACAATGAGAGCATTTGTGTAATAACATAGTCACGGCAGACGGCTCTCTTTGGACAAGAGCCCCCCCACGTGTGCCGTTGGACCAGGGAAGTGTAAGTGATTAGCGGTGCCCTGGAGGTTTTTACATAGCAGGGCAGCAAGATGCCTTGTGGGAAAGCCAGTGGCAGGAGGTTTAACAGAAGACTAGAACTCTGCTTTGAAGAGAAAGGGATGCAGCATGTGTCTGCTCACAAAGTTTTTAAGTACAATGCTCTGTCTGGAGACCCACAGATCACAAGCCCTTTCTCATCATGTGTTCCCGTTGTGTGCCTGTCATTTCACTATAGATGGCAGTTAAAGAATGACTAAGGGGCTTATTTATCAAGGGATAGCGCCAGGTAGTGTCTCACTAGCGCCAGGTAGCGCCAGCTAACGGCGGCTACCGACACAGAACGCCAGGCGGCGGACACAATCACGCATTTATCACGCTAAATGAGGCTAGCGCAGGCGAGAGCGTCAGCTATCGCGGGATTCATCATGTAGCGGACTGCCACGAACAGCGCCGCTGCTAATCCCATCACAGCGCCAGGTATGACCTCTCGCTACCTGGCGCTCTCCAATGCATTTCAATGGAGCAATCTTTAAATATTCATAATTCATTGATATGAATGTTTTTTTTTATTTTTTTAAATGTCAAAAATTCTGTGACCACTTCGGCAATGTTAGATTTTTTTAGTAAAAAAAAAAAAAAAAAAAATTTGTGCAGAATTGATATTACAGGTCTGATATTAATGTATTCATATTTCAAAATGTTTAGAAAAACTTGTTTAATTTTATAATCCAAAAATATGGTTGTTTGGGGGTTAAAAACTACTTTTAACCCATCGCCGCCAGCGCTCTGGGGTTTAAACATGCATTTCACAGCGCGAGAATTTTTTGAGCGTGATTTGTTAATGAATATGCTGGGAGCCGTTCGCTCTGGCCATTCGCTGTCAGGCGCACCCATACAGCGCGGAACCTGTGAAACAGCGACTCCTAACCCCGTATTCAACATTACCGCACACCGACTGAGTCGCTGTCAACAAGCGAACCCCGGCCAAGCACAGCGAATACTAGCGGGCGCTGTGAAAATCACGCTACTGGCGCTCATCTGTCGCTACCTGGCGCTATTAATGAATCGGCCTCTAAAATTCAGACACTGTTACTCCAGTGAGGTGAGTATAATAGTTTTAGTTTTTTTCTGTCCACTGATGTCGGTTGAACTGCAACCAATTACATTATTATTGATAATAATACCTTTTCACATTTAAATATAGAAAGGTAACAGAGTACATTCTCCTGAAATAACGTCTGATTTACTAAATAAGGGTGAAACTGTTCTGTGTGCCCATGTGTAATTCATTAGTTAATAATAATTGGTTAATGTGCAGTAAGATTGGTGATTACCATGTATATAGAGCACTGCACTGTTATGTAATTGCATATAAGCCATCCTCCCCTCCCACCCTCTTTCTCCTCAATTGTGCACGCGTCAAGAAAAATTCTTTGTATGTGTGCAAATATGTAGATCTAAACTGATATGGATACTCTTCTTGGATGCAGTTATGTGAGCATGCCACAACAAACAAAGCTGGGAGCCTCTATTTTCCTATCCATAGGCCTGCGCAATGATGATCTTATTCATGATAATTGACCTGTTATTATTAGGGCGTGCGCTGGCACCCTGCACTGTGTTTGTGCATGGATGCCCACCCCTTTAGAACACAATGGAAAAGTAATGTTGCACATTATTATGTTGGCAATTTGCTGAACTTTCTCTTTTTACCAAAAAAATGTTAAAACATTATTCAAGAAGGCCGACTACATCCAGTATATTAAGTAACTATAAAGAAGAAAATTGGGGGGAAAACATGTTAAACCCCAAATTTAGGTCAAATTATTGTAGTAAAATTGTACCCCCTCCTGCACATTAAATGGCTTGCAGGGGACACCAGCAATTGGAATGTCTCACCCCCACTGATACTGATTTCAGGGAGGACCAGCAACCATTTCACGTATTATGGATGTATTCTACTTTAAGAATATTCAAATACGGTCAAATACAAAATTTGTAACCCCTCATTGTGGTTTAAAGTAGACCTAAACCCAAAACAGGCTACATTGCCATTTTGTCCCCCAACGCAAGCATCCAGATTTTAGTTGCCCATCTGTAATCAGTCCTCTAAAAATACCTGAAATTGGGCATTAAACCAGACCAACACCCTTATAACAAACCCTTACAACAAAAGTACTTATATGCATCTCTCCCCAGAGCAATTCAGATTGCTGCACATAGGAATGTATTTACCTTTAGCCTGCAAACAGAAAGTGCTGCTGGACTTCCAGCAGCTCAGAAGCTTGAAAAAGAAGCTTCAAAATGGCTGCTACAATGAGAAAATGTGGGGCGGTGTTTTAGCTTTGAGTGGGTGCAGGAGCAGATGTAAGTGCTGACAATGATTCAGTATCATGCATGCAGATGGGGCAAGGCAGTTTTCTTTTCCAACTGTGCCAGGCTGGTCTGGTTTAATACTCAACCTTCAGTGTTTCTGTAACCTCAGTCCATCCATCGTCTGAATTCTGGCAGCTAATAGGACACCTGGAAAAACCCATTGGCCACCATTAGTCATGTTGGACAGGGAAATATGAAGGGGGTAAGTGCTAAGGAATTAATGGCAAACCAGAATACTTATGAATAGGAGATTTTGTGGCCCTGCGGGCTGCTACATGTTTAGTGATAGGTCCATTTTAACACCACTTTTTGTCTGGTTAGACCAATCACAAAGCTGGTCTAGCAGGTAAGTTACCTATCCCTTAAAACAAAACAATCTAAAGCACATATGCTCAACATGTGGTCCTTTGAGCCATCTGATGTGACCCCTAACCTGCTGTAGGGAAAGTGGGAGGGGTAAATAGAACTGGCGTGTAAAGGTAGTTACATAGAAGCTCATTAAAGTGGACCAACACCCAGGATTTTCACTATCCTGGGTGTTGGTCCACTTCCGCGGGGCACCCCGATGTGTGTGAAACCCCCCAGAAAGCCCCAAAAACTCACCTGACCCCGCTCCCACGTGACTCGCTCCACCAATCACCGCCAACGGACAAGCGAGGTCCGTCGACGGACAAGGTGAGAGCGCCCGTCGCCGCCTCTCGCGCGTCCCTCTTACAGGGAGCGTGCCCGCCCCCGGCTATTCACAAACGGAACGAGGAACAGGTAGGATTTGAGGGCGTCCTGGTGGGTTTCACACAGCGATCGGGGTGCCCCGCAGGCAGGGAGCTGATCGGCCCGGGAATCTATAAGATCTATCAGCGATGGGTGTTGGTCCGCTTTAAGCTGAGAGGTTGGAAATCTTTATCAGCCAATCAGGACATCTGGGGATGGAGTGAGGGGTGTTTTCATTCTTGGTCCATTGAAGGTTGATTGAAGGACCAGGTCAGTGGAGTAGAGATTGAAAGCTGAATGAGGAAGTAATTTTCTCGCTAAGGAGACTTGCAGAGAAGGAATCGCAGAGCTCGAACCACTCAATGAAAGGTAAGCTACAGATATATGTTTATTAACTTTTAACTTGCCAATCACTTTAAGTTCAGAAGGTGGTCAGCAAAGAAAGCAATATGAGGATCAGAAGGGGGTTCCAAAGCTGAGCAATATGAGGATCAGAAGGGGGTTCCAAAGCTGAGCAAGGTGAGGTTCAGAAGGTGTTGAGCAAGGTGAGGTTCGGAAGGTGGTCACCAACAAGAGCAAGATGAGGTTGATGAAGTTGATCAGCAAGGTGAGTTTAAGAAAGTGGTGAGCAATGTGAGGTCCAGATGGTAGCAAGAAGAGGTTCAGAAAGAAGTCACCAAGGAAAGCAAGATGATGTTCATCAATGACACCCTCCATTGATCTCAACATTATTTGGACAAAGTTAGCCACAGCAAATACTATTACATGCATAAGATAGGATGGGTTTAATCTGCAGTAGACTTAATTGAATCTGATTGGTTTATGGTTTTTATAAACTGGACAGTTTGTAAATGATATGCTCTTACTGAGCAGTCTTCTTTTTGTTGTGCAGACATGTGCTGCAATTACCTAACAATTCCCTGCCATACTACCCATGTAATGTTCACTGTGGAGTGCTATTTTAGTGAAGCACCTATCAGGTTGACAGACTGCAGCACCATCTGTTAACCAGTGAGCCGAATCTTTGCTCAGTGGCTTCCCTATTATAATTTAGCTGTTCTTTTTCTTAGTTCTTGTTTGGCCAAGAGCCCTATAATCCAATTTCATCATATTGCTTCACACTCTCCTACATATGCCAGAACAGATATTGTAGTACAGTAAACTTCAATTAGTGGTAGATCTACCTTGAACAAAAGCTTTATTGGACATGGAAGATATTTCATTGGTTTCTTGAAATACAGGGACTGTGCCCACTAGAGAATCATTTCATGCATTTATATAAGGATGTTATGGAAAATTAAGTATAGGGTGGCATCATAATTGTAGTTTTTTTTTGGGGGGGGATATGGTTCTTACAGTTCTGACTTATTTATCAGGGCTCATGACTATACTTTTAAAACCCTATTAAAACAGTGTTAAGAATGACTGCTGTGTGTCCTGTGGCATTCTCGACACTTCCTTTCTGAACATTCTGGCATACCGCAGGCATGAATGGCCACCTGTATATTATGCCCTCTGGTAGCATTGTGCTGCTCACAGGAAAGATTTGTGAATTTGAACCAAGGAACTTTTTGCTGTTAGTAGTGCAGCAAAACGGTATTGCACTGGCCCTGCAACCCTTGACCTATGATTGGCTAAGTAAATGTAATGGATGCTCCACTGGCCATGCCAGGTTTCCATGATATTCTTGACTTCCTTATCTGTTGTGGGTGTGACTGTTGACCACTTGGTATGTTCCGCTTGACCTTCTTTTGCCTGTAGTCTGGGCTGCTGCCTTATAGTGAGCTTTTTGTATCCCCGATTTGGTGTCTGAAAAGTACTTTGATCAGGGCTTAGATAGTCAAGAAAGTAGTCCAACCAGGTGGAAATCCCCACTAACAAATGTTTCAGATTTCAGTGTGCAAGCATAAATAAAGTGTGTCATATATCTCGGGGACCTAGTTGCAAGATTTCTCTTGGCCATATAAAGGTCAAGTAGCTAGACTCACACATTTTTAGTTTATGTTAAAATAAAGAGACACTTCTGGGGATATCTGACATCATTATTTGGATATTGCTAAAGCTTCAGCAGTTAGATTAAACTCAAAATTGAGATCTTGGGGACTCCTAGGTTCCATGAGATTAATGGCATACCAGCTTCAGATATAAAAAGAGCCAGAATCCACACAAAGCAAAGATATTAACTTTGAATGGTGCTGACCTTTAAGACGATGAACCTTATGTAAATGACATAATAATTCTAAATGCCAAGGCTAGATGGAACACTGGCTGTGATGCTATACATTATATATGTTTGTTGTGTAGACTAGTGAAAAATACATTATATTGCTAAAATGTAAACTCTAAAATGATAGATTGGCTACACAGCTTATTGCTGAATTACAATTGTATGGCACACATATCATATTTGATACATGCATAAGAAATAACACATGCCCGTAATAATCACTGCATAGCCAATTGGGTCAAGAAGCACATCCTTATCAAGCTCATCTTGCCTAAAACCCCTATATTATGATACATTGTAAGACAAATAAACCCAAGCCAAATGACCATTGTGAGGCTTTCTTTAATAAGCCATTCCCTTACTACAACAAATCCCAGTGCAGTGTATTAACCTCTGCTAAATGTCATAGATTTAGCATATGCTGTGCTTCCCTTCCCAGGTTCTTAAGAACAGAGTGAAGTTTGGTCTCCATGAATACATTAGGCTCGATTCAGAGACACATTCGTCTGGACTTCCGTAGCTGTCTGTGAAAGTTTTGCTTTTTTTCGTTCATTTTTCATTCGTACGAACGTTCGGGAATGCGCTTTCGATGAACGGAAGCAAATCGGAACATTTCCGTTAGTTCGGATCATTTTCCAAACAAAATCAGAAATTTTTCGTTCGTTCAGATAACGTCCGTTGTTGGGATGGGTTTCCGTCTGATTCAGAGAGCTGATTTTCGACGGACCACCACCCTATAAATCTGTTTTATTTTCGATCCACTTACGGGACCTTTGAGGGCTCGGATTGCTATTGTTGAACAAGTTTTGTGGCTATGTGGAGGAGTCTGCGCGCCTTTAGCACCAAGGCATTGCATGTATCAGCATGGCCGAGGCCATAAATTGTCTAGCAATGCATACCTGAATCAATACATTTCATGTATGCCTTATAGATGCATTTTAATGCTGACTTTAATTAGTCCTTAGCATGTAAACATTTATTTTCCCACACATCCATATAATTGCTATAGTTTTTTAGACTTATGTCCTTTGTGAATTATATTTGGATTGTTGAACTTGAATCTTAATTTGTTGTAGGAGTTATTGTTTTAGTTGGTTACCTTTGCTTTGTGTAATTATTTTATATTTGGTTGCAGGAACTGCAAGATGTGGCTTTTGAAGTCCAGATTTAGGTGTTTGGACCATACGGGGGGGGGGGGGGGGCACTGCAGTATGACCCCAACAAGGTTATACCAATATTTTAATTTACGTTTTTTAACAGGGACCACACGTGCCAGAGTGTCATAACTGAGTGTCAGGGTCCTTCAGTTGGTGGGCGAGATGCAGGAGCTGCGCAACTTGTTGGGGACCACAGATGAAGAATAATGTTCAGTGGCCTGCCATTGCTATGTATTTTGTTTTTTATAGTTGTAAAATTTTTACATTTTTCACATTTTTTTTAAATTTTATATTTTATGATGGAATAAAAAAAATGTTACATTGTCATTTCATTTACAAAATACATTAACACAAAACTAATGGGCCCAGAAATATTTAAAGATGAATATTCACATGACCGAGAAGTGATTTGGGTAAGTTTTAGGGGGCTAAAATGGAAGAAGAACCTAACCGAGAAGTGGTTTGGGTGAGCTTTAAGGGTCCAAAAGGGAAGATGGAGGATAGTGCTAAGTGAGTTAGCTAAACATTGTAGTAGAAGTGAGGGTGGCAAATATGTAGGGGAGTACTTTAATGAGTTAAGTTTGTAGTGCGCAGGCGCAAGATCGTAAGGATTTCCATCTGGACGATTATTTATTGAAAAAGGGAAACAGAAACTAACGGGAAACGTAAAGGATTCGTGGGAGGATACGATGGGAAAAGGGCAAAAACGAAAGCCGACGTAACGTGAAAATAAAACGGAAAAGTCTTGATGGAAAATGACATCCTCGTATTCGTAATCCGCCGTACGAACGGACGGAAACTTTACAGAAGATTTTCAATGCATGCACAGAATCGCACACTCATACGAGAGCGGAAACATTTCCAAAAAAAACAGATCGGAACTAAAACAGAAGTTTTTTTTTGTCTCTCTGAATCGAGCCTATTATTCGGTCACCCTTCAAGACGCAGTAAGGTGGTGTAGCAGAGAGCCCCTTCATCTTTCTTTAAGTTTTCCATTTTTTGCTATGACTAGCATTGTTTTTTGTAACAGGTGTTGAATTAAGCCTTCTGCTTGTCAGTTTTTTAATTGAAGGGTGTTAATCAGGGGCGGGCTGGCCATAGGGAGACCCAGGCAAATGCCCGGTGGTCCACACTGCTTTTGGGGCAGTCTGGACTGCTATCTTTACTAATACTCCTATCCAATCCCAGCCCCTATCCCCTTCACCACTCTATCCTCTCACCCAATCAACCACAGCCCATGTCTTCACCCTAATGATATAGCCTCAGTCTTGGAGCACACTGGTTGACTAAGCGGGAAGCTGCAGAGATGCCACTGGCTAGTCATGGCAGGCTAAGTGCTGATAAAATCCTGGGGTTGATTTTTGACCCCAGTCTGCTGCTGGTGGTAATAATAGTTGCACACCCCCTTTCACTTGGAACCCCAAGTTCAGGATATTATCAAATCCTAGAGGAGAAATTGTATGTCTGGTTAGCAAATCATGCCTTTTTTAACACTCAGAAACGTGTAAAGCTACCTGGACTGTCTGATGCTGAACACATTTACCATTTATGCCTATGTTTACTGAAGTCTGTCTTTCATATGATAACTTGTACAGTATTTGTTGACGTTTTAAATTCATTCAATAAAACCTGTTAAAATAGCATTCATTTAGCCTCAACTATTAATACACAAGCAAAGCTAGATAACTTCTTAAAAACATGAAAAAGTAGCATTTCTATTTACTCTTAATTTCAAGCAGGGGTGCACAACATTTTTTGGTCTAAGGGACAGTTGGTCTTATTGTTCCCTTGCAAGGGGCCTCAATAATCTGCAAAAACACAAACCATTTACTGCAGGCTAGTTTTAATATTAATAATATTTAATGCATAGATGGCCATTGTATGCTTGCGCACACATAGGAATTCGTCCTCTGTGTTTAACCCATCCGTGCAGTGAGTGTACACATGCCTGGAGCGGTGGGCTGCCCTATTTACGGTGCCCAGGGAGCAGTTGGGGGGTTAGGTGCCTTGCTCAAGAGCACTTCAGTCATGTCCCAGGACGGGGATTCGAACCTGCAACCCTCCAGTCACAAGTCCGCTCATCTTACCTCTAGGCCTCACCTGCCCCTTAAAAAAATCAGGGGAAAGCGCGAACGCAGTCCCCCACTACCACAAATTATGTAGTCGAGTTTCCCACATTTGGGGAAATCGCAGGGGTCAGCACAGCCGGAGTGCAATGGCCGAGCCTCACCCTGGGAGAACCACCTTCGGGATCATGGTATCTCCCCTGCCAGGTAAGTATGATAATTAGTATGGTAAGTATAGTTTTAATGGTAGGGCAATAAATGCTTGTATATATATGCAGATGTGAGGTTTGGAATAGGTGGGGAAAACAGAAGTGGGAAAAGATTGGGTGGGTAGAGTTGAGACAAGAAGAGGTGAGGCAGGGGAGGTGAGCAGAGATGGATAGAGGTAGACAGAGGTGAGAAAAAAAGGTGTGCCAGGGCATAGAGGTCAGGTGAACAAAGGTAGATAGAGCTAGGCAGACATATGGTGAGAAGAAGTATACAGAGGTGGGCAGAGATGAGACAGGAAGAGAAGCGATGGACATCGGTGAGGTGGAAAGAGGCAAACAGAGGTGGGTACAGGCAAAGTTAAAGGGAAACAAAATCCAGGAATTTGACTTTCCAAGGTTTTGTTACAGGCCCTGGGGCATCCCAAATTTGAATTCCCCACAGTTTGCCTTTAAAAACTCACCTGTCCAGGCTCCAACAACACATGTGCAGGCTCTCGTCTAATGAGAGCCTCCTGATGTGACTACATCATTCGTCAGACGGCTCTCATTAATTTGAATGTGGAGCATGTACTGCCGCATCCCCAGCCATGAACATGCTCCCGTCCCAGCCTATCTGCACAACGCCAGGGATACAGGGGATGCAGCAGTGTGCACTCCCCATTGTAAACAATGAAAGTTGCCTGCCGATAGACATAGTCTCATCAGGCAGCTCCCAGTGGACGAGAGCCTGTACATGCGCCGTTGGAGCTGAGAAAGGTGAGTTTTTCTTTATTGCATGGCACGCCCTGCTTCGGTATTCATAACAGTTGGGTTATTCCGCCACAAGGTGGCGCAGTGGTACTGCAGAAAGCTGTGGTATCTCCTGGCCCCCTATAAAAGGGGGATCAACCATAGAGTTCCCAGTGTTTCCTCTGCAGTGAAACTGCGAAGATAGAAGATGGCTCTCTCTCTATGCGCAGATGAGCAAGGCAACCGAGCCTGTGGCCCTGCAAGTCTATTTCCACCCGTTTCTGGACCCTCACTGCCTCCCAGCCTTGGCTGACAGATCGGGTGGGGGTAGAAGAGCACTAGGGTCAAGTGCTCCTGGAGCGCTGCTCCAAGCCGCAGACCCTGTTCCACAAAGGGTAGCCGGCCATAGGCTTTATGGTGAGCCTACTTTGGATGCGGAGTTCCTGTCCTGGCTTCTGAGGGGGTGAGTGTTTTGGGGATTGTGTCCCCTTCTTTTCCTTCAGGGGGGTCCCACCCCCCCCCTTCTGGCCGGGATACTCGCCGCTGCCTTCTCGTCTCTCTCTCTCCCCCCCCTCTCTGGGGGGGGGGGGGGGGGTGGTAGCGGCGAGTGGTATTAGTTGTGATGTTTTTGGCCATTTGTGTTTTTTGGTGTTTTTGGCCGCCGTGCCACTTTGTACTGCGCTCCGCGGCTGTGGGCGCTAAAACCTGTGTGCCGTTTTTGCTTAGTCATGGAGCCATGGGGTCACGTGGGTGCCATTTTCGCGCTCTTTGGGGGGGCGCGGCCCGCCCCTCGAGGTATCTCTGTCGGCGCCATTTTGGATTAGCTGCGCGTCTGGATTTCTCCCTTCTGGGCTGCAGCGCTGTTTCCTCCGGTGTGTCGCTTCATTCTGCGGTCTGTGCCTTGGTGACCCTGCAGTGTCCTTGGTCCATGAGTCCCCCTTGGGGGTTTTTTTATTGGTCTTGTGGTGCATGTGCTGCGGGATGCTTATGTGTCGTTTTTACTTATGTCTTTCAGGCGGGATACCAGTGGGTTGTGGTTTCTCCCGGCTCTACTCCTTCCTCCCCCTCATCCCCCCCTTTACTGACTTCTGGGGGCATCCCGTGGGAGGGCATCCCGGGTGGCTTTTGTATTAGCCTTTGCCCAGTGCTGGCCTATTGCGCCTGTGTTAATCACCATATGGAGGCTTCTAGGGATAGCGTGCTTGGGGGCCCTTTGGGGCAATCCCGGCTGTGTGCCATGTGTGGGGTATCCCCTGTGTGTGACAGTGTTAGGGTGTGCGTGCCGTGCGCCCAAAGTGTCCTTGCACTCCAATCTGGTTTGCCTGCATTGCTTCCCAGCTCTGCGCCCCCTTTGGGGTTGCCTAGCCCCCCACTCCTGCAATTGCCCCCAGTAAGGGGGATAATAGCAGGGGGTCACAGTCTAATTTGGCACTTTGTGTGGCCAACATTGAGAAGCAGCTTGCCGGGCCTGCTCCTAGGAAGGCCTCTGGCAAGAAGCGGCACCTGACTTTCACTCCCTCACGCTCCATAGAGGAGTATGAGGAGTTTGATGCCACTGGTGGACATTATTCCCTAGAGGAAGGGGAACTGTTCCAGGACTCTGGCTCCTCTGGGGACCAGCGGGACCCTGGGTCTGCGTCCGGAGGGGAATCATGGTACCCTGAGGACACTGATATTCTGCTGTCTCACATTTTTGAAATTTGGCACATTGCACGCCCTGAGGTGGCTAAGAAAAAGCAGGGTGAGCTGTTTCGCCCTGATTAACAGCGTCTTGAGTTCCCTGAGCAGGGTCATTTCACTACTATGGTGCTTAAGGAGTGGGAACGTCCTAACAGGCTGTCCGCTGTGCCTAAAGGATCCCTTTCCTGCTGATTTAGTGAAGCGGTGATCATGTCCCCCTGAGGTGGACGTTCCCGTGCTATAGGCTCGATTCAGAGAGACACAAACAAACTTTCGGTTTGGTGCCGACGTCGTAAGATTTTCAAAATTTCCCGCTCTCGCATGAACGTTCGATCGATTCTATGCATGCTTCGTAAACCTTCCGTAGCGCGTCCGTGTGCTCGTATGCCAGAGTACGCAGACGAGGATGTCATTTTCCATCGAAAAGGTTCAGATTTATTTTGGCCAACTACCAACGTAGCCTTTCGTTTTTGCCCTTTTCCCATCGTATCCTCACACGAATCCTATCATTTTCCCGCTACATCCTGCTTCATTTTTTCCTAAAGTATCTGTCCAGACGAAATTCTTACGATATTGCGCCTGCGCACTACAAACTTCTCTCATTAAAGTGTTCGCCTACATAATTTCACTTCCATCACTAAACTCACCCTAACCACTTAGCGCTCTCCTGCCTTTTCCCTGGAGCTCCCTTAAAGCTCACCCTAACCACTTAGCGCTCTTCTGCCTTTTCCCTTGACCTCCCTTAAAACTTACCCCAATCACTTAGCGCCTTGTTTCTTCTTCCATTTTCACACCCTCAAACTTACCCAAATCACATAGCGCCTTGGTTCTTCTTCCATTTTAGGTCCCTAAAACTTACCCAAATCACTTAGCGCCTTGGTTCTTCTTCCATTTTAGGTCCCTAAAACTTACCCAAATCACTTAGCGCCTTGTTTCTTCTTCCATTTTAGGTCCCTAAAACTTACCCAAATCACTTAGCGCCTTGGTTCTTCTTCCATTTTTGTTCCCTAAAACTTACCCAAATCACTTAGCGCCTTGGTTCTTCTTCCATTTTAGGTCCCTAAAACTTACCCAAATCACTTAGCGCCTTGGTTCTTCTTCCATTTTTGTTCCCTAAAACTTACCCAAATCACTTAGCGCCTTGGTTCTTCTTCCATTTTAGGTCCCTAAAACTTACCCAAATCACTTAGCGCCTTGTTTCTTCTTCCATTTTAGGTCCCTAAAACTTACCCAAATCACTTAGCGCCTTGGTTCTTCTTCCATTTTTGTTCCCTAAAACTTACCCAAATCACTTAGCGCCTTGGTTCTTCTTCCATTTTCACACCCTCAAACTTACCCAAATCACATAGCGCCTTGGTTCTTCTTCCATTTTAGGTCCCTAAAACTTACCCAAATCACTTAGCGCCTTGGTTCTTCTTCCATTTTAGGTCCCTCAAACTTACCCAAATCACATAGCGCCTTGGTTCTTCTTCCATTTTAGGTCCCTAAAACTTACCCAAATCACTTAGCGCCTTGTTTCTTCTTCCATTTTAGGTCCCTAAAACTTACCCAAATCACTTAGCGCCTTGGTTCTTCTTCCATTTTTGTTCCCTAAAACTTACCCAAATCACTTAGCGCCTTGGTTCTTCTTCCATTTTCACACCCTCAAACTTACCCAAATCACATAGCGCCTTGGTTCTTCTTCCATTTTAGGTCCCTAAAACTTACCCAAATCACTTAGCGCCTTGTTTCTTCTTCCATTTTAGGTCCCTAAAACTTACCCAAATCACTTAGCGCCTTGGTTCTTCTTCCATTTTTGTTCCCTAAAACTTACCCAAATCACTTAGCGCCTTGGTTCTTCTTCCATTTTCACACCCTCAAACTTACCCAAATCACATAGCGCCTTGGTTCTTCTTCCATTTTAGGTCCCTCAAACTTACCCAAATCACATAGCGCCTTGGTTCTTCTTCCATTTTAGGTCCCTAAAACTTACCCAAATCACTTAGCGCCTTGTTTCTTCTTCCATTTTAGGTCCCTAAAACTTACCCAAATCACTTAGCGCCTTGGTTCTTCTTCCATTTTTGTTCCCTAAAACTTACCCAAATCACTTAGCGCCTTGGTTCTTCTTCCATTTTCACACCCTCAAACTTACCCAAATCACATAGCGCCTTGGTTCTTCTTCCATTTTAGGTCCCTAAAACTTACCCAAATCACTTAGCGCCTTGGTTCTTCTTCCATTTTAGGTCCCTAAAACTTACCCAAATCACTTAGCGCCTTGGTTCTTCTTCCATTTTTGTTCCCTAAAACTTACCCAAATCACTTAGCGCCTTGGTTCTTCTTCCATTTTAGGTCCCTAAAACTTACCCAAATCACTTAGCGCCTTGGTTCTTCTTCCATTTTTGTTCCCTAAAACTTACCCCAATCACTTAGCGCCTTGGTTCTTCTTCCATTTTAGGTCCCTAAAACTTACCCAAATCACTTAGCGCCTTGGTTCTTCTTCCATTTTAGGTCCCTAAAACTTACCCAAATCACTTAGCGCCTTGGTTCTTCTTCCATTTTAGGTCCCTAAAACTTACCCAAATCACTTAGCGCCTTGGTTCTTCTTCCATTTTAGGTCCCTAAAACTTACCCAAATCACTTCACGGACATCACAATCTTGATTTTCAAATATGTCATTGTCCCCTTGTTTTTTTTCAATGTATGTGTGCAAATAAATGGGACAACATGTTTTTTTTGTTTTTTTGGGTTTTTAATAGCTCAATTGCCATTTGTTGGCAAAATTTTTCAGGCAACTTTGGCCAAAAAAAAAAATAATAACTATATACAAATTTTTTGGGCATAACTAAAAATATATACACAGTTTTTGTTAAAAACTTTAAAAACTATATACAATTTAAAACTTTTTAAAAACCAGACAACTATATACAAAGAAATTTGGTGTTTAACCAAGAAAACTATGTACAAATACAACTATTTACAAATCTACAGGGCCAGGAACCCGGACACTAGTCTTCCTCTTCTGTTGTCCCCAACGTGTCCCGCATCGCCTGCAGATCGGCCACCAACTCAAGGACCCTCCGATTGATATCAGCAAGTCGCTGTCTTGTGGTCCCTTCCCAAAAATCAGAAATTCAAATTATTCGGAGAACAATACATGTTTTTCACCTGTGTAATTAATGTATTTCAAGAAACAAATTAAGTATAATGCACATATGATTAATCACAGGAATTAAGGTTAGTAAGTGGCCACAGGACAGTTGGGCAACTAATTAAGCTAATTCAGTGGCCACAGGACAGTTGGGCACCTAATTAAGCTAATTCAGTGGCCACAGGACAGTTGGGCAACTAATTAAGCTAATTCAGTGGCCACAGGACAGTTGGGCACCTAATTAAGCTAATTCAGTGGCCACAGGACAGTTGGGCAACTAATTAAGCTAATTCAGTGGCCACAGGACAGTTGGGCAACTAATTAAGCTAATTCAGTGGCCACAGGACAGTTGGGCACCTAATTAAGCTAATTCAGTGGCCACAGGACAGTTGGGCACCTAATTAAGCTAATTCAGTGGCCACAGGACAGTTGGGCAACTAATTTAGCTAATTCAGTGGCCACAGGACAGTTGGGCACCTAATTAAGCTAATTCAGTGGCCACAGGTCCCTCTTATATTGGCATTGACTAGGGCATTATGTGTTTTTGTGTTCATGGGAATTTAGACCGAAATCTCTATAATGACATGACTACTTACTTGGTTGGTGGCCGAGAGATGGCTCGTTGGGGACAACACCCTGAGGTCCTGGTTCCTGGCTCTGCTGTGAAGAAGTGCCTGTAGAAACATGGGCCAAATGGTTAGTTTGGATGTCTGATTCCGCAGTCCTCCAATGTTTTGAGCTAAGTCTGGGTCACATCACTCACCTTCTCCAGGGTCTTGTGGGCTCCTATCTGCTGCCTCCTCACCCACTACTTCACCCGCAACAGAAACATCTACAAATACAGAATAAAGGATTCAGTTTGGTGATATCAGTAGCTAGCAATTCTCTGTTTTGGTGTAGACATGAAGAGTGACATACCCGAGGATCCCGCATGCGTGGCAGGGTACGACTGCCTGCCCACGCTGTGCCGCCCCTCCTCTGTGGTAAGGTCCAGGGGCTGGTCTGAGGAGGCCACAGAGGAGGGGTCGGCCCGTCGCCCTGGAGATCCACCACCTTCACTCCCAGCTGCAGAATCATGCAGCACTGGTCGTCCTCTGCGCCTCCGGGTGCGGCGAATTCGGTAATCCATTTCCAACACTAGAAAAGAAAAGGCATTCTAAGTAAAGTCCTACCTTCTGTCTTAGTTACATATTGCATGCAATCGCAATCTACTTACTTGGAAAATGGATTCCGAAGAACCTCCGCACCCGGGGCATGTGCAGCCGTTTGAGGTCCGACCAATGCTGCATGATCTGCGTGTGGGTGAAGGTGGTGTTGGTCTGCTGTTGGATGGTGGAGATTATCTCCAGGGCGACGTGGCGTTTTTCAAATGTGTTGGGCAGGTAGTCGTACCTGCGCTCCAGCATGGTCTACAAAACAGAAAGAAAACATCGACTTTACTTCTCAATACATATCAATATGTGTCAGCAAAACATTTTTTGGGGTAATTACATTAACACACACACATTTCTAGTGTTCATTAATTTCACAATATGGCCTAAATGTTGTTTGGCACGTGTGTTGCGTGCCTTTGCTTGTGCATGTAGTTTATCACATTTTTAACCAAAGCCATTTATTCCTGCGCTTCCTTCACATATAGAGCAGCATTTCCTAATCTAACAAAAGTCCATCGAATACACTTACGAACATGATGATCTCTTCTTGTTGGCGGGTGAAGATAGTGGGTGCCATCTTGCTTCTTTTTCTCGGCAGCAGATAAGTAACGCCCCAGCGCGTTCCGCACGGCCGTGCGAACGTACGCAATGCCTCAGCGGGTTCCGCACGGCCGTGCGAACGTACGTCACACGCTGGCTTGCTTACTTAAAGGTCCCTGCACACCCAGCTGATTATTTGAGAAAATCAAAATGGCACCCAAAAAACCTCCGGCCAAAACTGGAAAGGAGCAGACGGGGAAGAAGGCAGCCAAACGGCAGGAGCCTTCCGAAGGGCCCAAAACCAGGTCGCAGCAGCCAAAAGCAAAATTACGGCCTAGTACCAAAACGCCGGCCAAGCCAACTACCAGCTATGGGCAAAAAAAGGAGCAGGCAGGCAAACCAAAGACCCAGGCCACAAAGGCTAGTATGGCTACTGGGCCAAAAACGGGTAAGAGGGTCCGAAGACCCACCCCACCCTGCCCCACTACAACACCCACAATAGTCCGCAGTAGGTCCCGCAGTCCCCCTCGAGGCCGAACCAGGTCCCGCAGCCCCCCTAGACGCCGCAGCAGGCCACGCAGCCCACAAAGAGGCCGAACCAGGTCCCGCAGCCCCCCTAGACGCCGCAGCAGGCCACGCAGCCCCCCTCGAGGCCGAACCAGGTCCCGCAGCCCCCCTAGACGCCGCAGCAGGCCACACAGCCCACAAAGAGGCCGAACCAGGTCCCGCAGCCCCCCTAGACGCCGCAGCAGGCCACGCAGCCCACAAAGAGGCCGAACCAGGTCCCGCAGCCCCCCTCGAGGCCGAACCAGGTCCCGCAGCCCCCCTCGAGGCCGAACCAGGTCCCGCAGCCCCCCTAGACGCCGCAGCAGGCCACGCAGCCCACAAAGAGGCCGAACCAGGTCCCGCAGCCCCCCTCGAGGCCGAACCAGGTCCCGCAGCCCCCCTAGACGCCGCAGCAGGCCATGCAGCCCACAAAGAGGCCGAACCAGGTCCCGCAGCCCACCACGAGTGTGCCCAAAAAAAAAACAGAAGAGGGCCGGCCCTGCAAGATCGCCCTCACCCTTGGTCCGCCCTACTACCTCCAAGGGCAGCACTACTTCAGGCTCCGAACGAAGCTCTCCTGCTCGCCCACATTTGGCACCGGCACAGGTGGAAAGGCAAGGTTACTATGCCACATCAACACCTGGGACTTCTGTGGCCAGCCAGGCCAGAACACCCAGTCCCTTGCCCAGTCCAGGCCAATCCCCAGGCAGCCACCATTCCCTGCATTATACCCCACAAACCCAGCCAAGGATGTCACCCCATTTGGATGACACCATGGAGGACCCACAACCCAAAACAACAGGGCGCACATTGCGAAGAGGGCAGTTAAGTGGGCGTTTTGGTGAGGCCCAAATTATGGCCTTGGCTAGTGGCCTGACCTTAGTTTATGATGAGCTATATGGGCGCAGATCAAAAAACACCACCAAACAGCGCAGAGCCAACATCTTGGCAGACCTAACCAGACAAGTGAATGCAGCGGGGGAAGAGTTAAAGGATGTTGTACAGATTCAGCGCAAGATATCGGACCTCAAATATGCTGCACGGAAGAAAGAAAATCAAAGGCGGATTGACAGGTAAAAATGTTAGCTTTAGGATTAGACTGGATGTTGTATTGGCCACCTGGTTCTAAATTACCCTAACTCTGTTTTGCAGCATGAAAACTGGAGGAGGTTTTCCCTCCAAACTCAAGTTGACCCCGGCTGAGGAGATGATTTATGGATTGATGCATCCAGTCGCCGTCGAAGGCCACGCGGCCCTAAGGGACACAGATTCCCCGACCCGTCCTGCAGGTGAGTAAGATGTATGTGACCTTTACAATTAGTGAGCATGCACAATTAGCCAGTAACACATCTGGGAAGCCAGGCACCTAGGCTGTGGCTTGTAGGTGATTTCTGTGTTGGGCCAGGGTGTGGCATGTGTGTGGCCACTTAACTGTTGATTTTTGGTCCACATACAAGACGTGAATGTACATTGAACCCGAGTGTAAAAGTTTGTGGGTTCCCATTAAACCGGACCTTCACCATGATTTAATGAAAAGCACAAACTCTTATCCAAAAAATCCTCAGCATCTAAAATTAATATATTTTACATGTGTAGTCACTAATGTATTATACTTTCCACCACTGGGCTGCAACTCTGTTCGGCAATTTAGGATACGGCCGCCGCCATCTTGACTCGGAAGCATCACACTTACTGAGGAGAGGAGAGTGGGATAAGGTACAGGGGGGCGGGTTATAGCTGTGCTTTGCTCAGACAGAGCAGAGCTGGGGTCAGGGAAAGGTCAGCAGTCCAAGAATGCAGAGCAGCACAGTCAGGAGGCACTTACTGTTTGCAGGCTGCCTGATAAGATGGCGGATTCCATAAGCCGCCATCTTTAATGTTTAAAGGCTCATAACATGCAGTAGATGCAGGTTGGAAGATTTGTAATGTGGTCAATCTGTATGTACAGGGTGTGGGAAACATAGAAGCTAGACTCTTAATCAGAGTGAAGGTCCGCTTTAATGGCCTCTAAGGGATGTGGTCAGCCACATAACAAGCTGAACTTGAATGTTTGGCTTAGTTGAGTAGAACAATGTGGAAGTAGTTGTAGGCCAAAAATTTAACCACATAATGGCATGGAAATTGAAGCTTATTTGGCCCCGTTGTTGAAGTGCCCATGACAGTTTTGACCCGTTAACTAATTCGGCATATGTCTTTTGACCCGTCAACAATGCATAGGTGTGTGTTTACATAGTGTCTTTGCTTCTCATGCAGGCCACCATCATCGCTCAGCTACTGTGGAATCCACTGCCAGTGTGGACATGCCGTCAACTTCCGTGCAGCCTAGGAGGGAGGAACCGATATATTCGGTAAGTTTATTGAGCAAATGTCGTTTAGCCATGTTACTTTGCATGTTACTACTAACAGATTGACATATGTAGTGGGCAAGCTAACATCTAATTTGTCTCTGTCCATACAGACCCACACACTCATGGATGAAATCCAGGAGCTGGAGGAGGATGGATCCTTTATGTGCCCTTCTGAAGATCTACCCCTGGCCCAGAATCTGCAACTGGTCCAAAATGTTTCACCACCAACTCAGCAGCAGCAGAGGGAATCTGGCAGCATGGTGGCTGCACATGATGGCCAGCATGCACAGACTGACAGTCAAGTCCCCAGTGTTGTCTCTGCTGTTGAGGATAGTGAAAGCATGCCTGTGTCTGTTGAGGGGCCCAGACCAACAGCCTCGGCACGACCCCGAACCAGGGGATTGGGGAGGCGGAATCCGCTACGGCGCAACCAGGGGAGGGGCATGGCAATGTTGGACGCATGGCACCACGAGAGGGTGACCTTCCAGCAGCAAAACCAACTAAACCGAGAGGCACTGCATGGCCGGATCGAGAACCTAAATACCACATTACAGGCTGTGCAGAACGAATTGAGGACCCTCAACAGCCACATGGAGACTGCCAACAATGACAACCGTGCCTACAGGGGTGAAATGGTAAATATCATGCGCAACATTTTGGACCAGTTGCAGATTCAGAATGCCACACAGGCCCACGTTCGGGGCAATCAGCAAGGGCCACCACCTGGGTACTATGGCCATCACCCATATTAATGTCTCCACAACATGAATCTGTACAACATCTTTGCTCTTAATCCCCCCTGTATTGACTTGTCTGGTGAGGCAAACCAAGATACCCTTGGTGTATGCCTTGGGTTGTGTGTTTTTGATTTGCGCCCATAGAGCTCCTTAGAGTGGTGAGGTAGGCCACTAGCCAAGGCCATATCTGAATCCTCACTGAACGTGCCACTCAAGCTTCTACCCCTGTACCAGGTTTACACCTGTGGCAGGGCCAAATGTGGCCAACCAGGATTGTTTGTTTTTTTCATTATTGCCATGGTTGATCTAACCATTAATCCTTTGTGTTTACCTCAATTTTTTGAGCAAATTGGAGTGAGCAGCAACTCCAAGTTGGAGCTCTTATTTTTTACAAATAAACAGTTAAAGACACCTGTGGCTCATAAATTTTATTGTCTCTTTTTTGGGTGTCACAGAGAAATATATACTTGGACATTCACACAGTTCACACATCCAAAAAAGAGAGTTGGAAAGCATTAGGCCTGTGGTGAGTAATTACTTTATTACTTATTTGAACACCACAAACATAACGAAACATACACAAAGGGAAATAAAACTTAATCAACAACACAATGTTAAACAAAGGCCAATACAGGTTACATTAAGCAAAATGGGTCGCGATCAAATTAGTCCGCACACTTTGGCCAGACACACTACTGTGTGTGTCCAGAAATGACTCCTCCTGGTCTTCGCTGGGTGGAGAGGGAGCAAATTCTACATACCGGGGGACCCGTTGTGAAATAGCAAAATTGTGAAGAACAGCACAGGCCATTATTATGTCTATGACCTTTTTCGGATCATATTGCAGGGCGCCCCCGGTATGATCCAAACAACGAAACCTAGTCTTCAAAAGACCAAAGGCCCTCTCTACCACAGCCCTGGTCTTGCGGTGCGCACAGTTGTAGGCATCCTGGGAGGCATCCTGGGGCCGGAGTACTGGCGTCAAGAGCCACGGCAGCAGCGGGTATCCTGAATCACCTTATACATAAGATTAGGAAAACAAACATGTAAGACCATCAAGGCACCAGCAACATCAATAGGAGGCTATTTGTCAATTGTGTGATCAACATGAGGCAACATTTGCCACTGTCCCAGTCCCAAACTAAACATCTGTCCTAGAGGTTTACAAAAGGACAACATACAAAGAGTGAGGATGAGGGACAATCATACATATGGATCCCAGCTCTGGGTTTCAAAGTGTGCTTAGGATGTAGGTTTTGCTGACCCCTTATATGCTTTGTGTGAGACCAAAACAGCAGAAACACGCCACATGCACTTTATCCCGCTCTACTCTCGTGTGGAAGTGCAAACCAGCTTAGCAAAGATGGGTCCGAAACTATGCTCAAGTTAAGTGCACGATTCCACACAAGGGTGGTGTAAGAGGGATTATTAAATTAGACCAACAGATAATTTAGAATGTGGCTAATGCAGGCCAAACTTGGCGAAACGCTTGGTTGGTTACTAACTAACATTCAAGTGTGGTTTCACATGGGCAGAAGTTTATTTAAGGTGTAAGTTTGGCAGACATTACTGCCAAATGCTAATTAAAAACAAACATCCACAACTACATTATGTGGTTTATGTTCACTTACCAAGGAGCCATGCACCTGAAAATTCCCCAGACTCAAACCGTCGGTACAATCCTGATCGTCTAAGGATGTACGCATCATGGGCTGAGCCTGGGTAGCCGGCGAGGACGCTAAGGAACCGCATGTCCGGCCCCACCACTGCCTGCACATTAAAGGAGTGGCCCATTTTGCGGTTCCTGGAAAAAAAGGAAGACAAGAAAACATTAGGAAGGCATTTAGAAAAATGAACACACACATTTCGATAAGGAGGGACCATTACAAGGTGGGACCATTACAAGGTGGGAGCATTACAAGGTGGGACCATTAGAAGGTGGAAACATTACAAGGAGGGACCATTACAAGGTGGGACCATTACAATGTGGGACCATTAAAAGGTGGGACCATTACAAGGAGCGACCATTACAAGGTGGGAGCATTACAAGGTGGGACCATTACAAGGAGCGACCATTACAAGGTGGGAGCATTACAAGGTGGGACCATTACAAGGTGGGAGCATTAGAAGGTGGAAACATTACAAGGAGGGACCATTCCAAGGTGGGACCATTACAATGTGGGACCATTAAAAGGTGGGACCATTACAAGGTGGGAGCATTACAAGGTGGGACCATTACAAGGTGGGAGCATTACAAGGTGGGTCCATTACAAGGTGGAGCCATTAGAAGGTGGAAACATTACAAGGAGGGACCATTACAAGGTGGGACCATTACAATGTGGGACCATTAAAAGGTGGGACCATTACAAGGTGGGAGCATTACAAGGTGGGAGCATTACAAGGTGGGACCATTACAAGGTGGGAGCATTACAAGGTGGGTCCATTACAAGGAGGGACCATTACAAGGAGGGACCATTACAAGGAGGCTTAACCTAAAATGAAATCAAAAATTAAAAACATTACTTACCTGTATATGTACTCGTCGGCAGCAGGAGGCACCAGGGCGACGTGGGTACAGTCAATGGCACCAATGACGTTGGGCATGTCGGCGATATTATAAAAACCAAGCTTAATGGCGTTTCTGGCTACCATATCATCGGGGAAAAAAATATATTTGGGGGTTAGGGTAGCCATGCCTTCCAAAAAATGTGATAGTGCGCGGCTCAGCGTAGGCTGTGAGATCCCCACGGAGAGGGCACCCAGCCTCTGGAACGAGCCGTTCGCCAAAAATTGCAGGCAGCCAAGCATCTTGGTCATACCTGAAATTGCATGCCCCTTCCTTGTGGTGCGGGCTAACCATGGCCGCAGCTCACTATACAATTTATGGAGGGAAGCGCGATTAAGCCTGGTCAGCTCGAACAGCTCAACGTCATGCATGCCATTGATGTTCATGCGTCGCCGCCGGTGCAATCTGGGCTCTGACCTCAAGATCCCATCAATGCCAAACAGAAGAAGACCTTGATGCTCTTCAAAGTCACTCTCCATCACGCTTGGCTGCCTAGTCCCGAGGTCAAAAAGGTGCCGTAAGACGCTCGACAAGGAAATGACTATATGGGCGTCGGAATACTTGCCAATCAGCTCTCTGAATTAATCGCCAGCCCATTGCAATGACGTAAATGATTTGACCGATCGAAACATTTTCGATTTCGAAGGAAAAAAGTCCCGAAGTTGCGTAAAAACACAAAATGAATTTCGATGGACGAACGAACATATACGTCTATGTTCGAACGTTCGTGCGAGTCGAAAATGGCCAAAAAAAAAGGAAAAAATGACAAACACCCAACAAAACTTTCGATTGCAAATACGAACATAATGACATTTGGGATTTTGAATCGAGCCTTATGTCTGTTCAATACTTCGGTCATGCCTTCCCCTGACACTACCACTCTGAGGGACAGCGAGGACCGGCGCATGGATCAGCTGGCCTGCCATGCTTTTACTTGTGTGGGGGCTGGACTGCTCCCGGCCTGTGCTGCTGCCATTACAGCTGTTGCCCTTAAGAAACTGCTCAGGCGTCTTTGTGATGGCGCTATGGCTGGTAGGAGGGGGGAGGATTATAGGGCCCTCTTGCTTTGCTCTGATTTTGTTGCATTTATCCTTACTGCCATGGATGATGCTGTGAGGCTGGGCGGTAGGGCCTCTGCTCTTTTGGTGGCTATGCGCCGCTCTGTTTGGTTGCGTCAGTCGGCAGCTGATGCTGCTGCTAAGAAGGCTCTCACTGGGTTCCCCTTTGCGGGGCTGCGGCTCTTCGGTGAGCATCTTGATGTTTTAGCCAAGGATGGCAGACTGCCTCAGCGTAGGAGGCAGCCCCGGCCCTTTCGGGGACCTCTGTCTCCCTCACCTCCCTTCGTACTCCCAGAGGAGGTCGTGGCTCCCTCTTCTCAGGTAGCCGCAGAGATTCTTGGGGCCGTGGCAGATCCCGTGGTCGTCCCGGTCTCTCCTGGGGTTCCAAGCCCAAACCCCCTCCCAAGGCCCCTCAGGCATGAGGGGGCGCCCTCACCCATCCGAGTTGGGGGACGGCTTTGGCTCTTTGCTCATGTCTGGAGGCTCCACGTTTCAGACCGGTGGATTCAGGAGGTGGTGTCCTCCGGTTACAAGATAGAGTTTGCAGCTTGGCCGCCCCCAAGATTCATCAGATCCCGGATGTCTTTAAACCCCCTGTCAGCTCAAGGGATACTTTCGGCGTTTCAATGCCTGCTGGAGTCAGGGGTCATTTGTCCGGTGCCCCATCAAGAAAAGGGTCAGGGGTAGTATTCCAATCTCTTCACGGTCCCCAAAAAGAACGGCTCTCTGAGGCCCATCCTGGACTTGAAGGGACAACCAGACGGCGGTTGCCTACATCAACCATCAGGGAGGGACTCGGAGCAAGCGAGCCTTCAAGGACGTGTCTCTGATACGCCTTGGGCGGAACAGAATGTCCCCTGCATCTCAGCGGTATACATTCCGGGGGTGGAGAACTAGGTGGCGGACTCCCTGAGCAGGGGGACGTCTCGTCTAGGGGAATGGTCCTTCATCTACCAGGTGTTTCTCTCCCTGTGTCACCGCTTGGGTCAGCCAGATGTGGACCTGTTTGCGCCCCGTCACAATCACAAACTTCCCAAGTTTGTCTCCCTGTCACAGGATCCTCTGACCTTCGCCACGGATGCACTGGCAATGCCTTGACGGCTTCCCTATGTGTTCCCTCTACTGGGCAGGGTCATGCGCAAGATTGCCCAGGAGGGGGTGTCAGCCATCCTGGTGGCCCCCTGTTGGCCGAGAAGGGTGTGGTTCACAGATGTCGTGCAGTTGGCAGTAGACCAGTATGTCTTGCCCAGGGATCCAGATCTTCTCACTCAGGGACAGCTACGCCATCCCAATTTACAAACGCTGGCTTTAACGACTTGGCTGCTGAAACCTACATCTTGACAGAGAAGGGGTTACCATGATTCGGGCTAAGAAGAAGTCCTCGTCCTTTATCTATTACAGGGTCTGGCATGCTTACATTGCCTGGTGTGAGTCCAAGTCTCTTCCCTGTCGGGTTTGCATTTCCCAGGATTCTGGAATTTTTGCAACATGGTTTGGATTCTGGCCTTCAACTAAGTACCCTCAAAGGCAATTTTTTTCCAAAGATCCTTTGCCAACCACCGGTTGGTTAAAACTTTTTTCCAGGGTGTTACTCATGTGCGCCCACCTCGTAAGCCTATGCTACCAGTCTGGGACTTGAATCTGGTGTTGTCTGCTCTGCAGGGTCCTCCCTTTGAGCCTATCCGTGGGGCTGCTTTGCCCATTCTGACTCTTAAGGTAGCCTTTTTGGTGGCTATCACTTCTGTAAGGTAAGTTTCTGAGCTGGCGGCGCTTTCCAGCAAACCTCCTTATTTTGAGAGGCATCAGGATAAGGTGGTGTTTCGGCTTAAGCCAGATTTCTTGCCTAAGGTGGTGTCTGCCTTTCATCTCAATCAGAACATTGTCTTGCCTTCATTGTGTCCTAATCCTGCTAATTCCAAGGAACGGACACTGCATTCTCTGGATGTGGTCAGGGCTCTGAAGTTTTATTTGGTCGCTACTGAGCCTTTCAGGAAATCTGATGCTCTTTTTGTTCTCACTTCTGGACCTAGGAAGGGTTTGCCTCTGGCTAAATCCACTATCATCAAGTGGATCCGTCAGGCTGTGGTTCAAGCCTATTCTGCTAAGGGGAAGGAACTTTCCCCTTGGGCTTTTCAGCACCAAGCTTCTGTTGAACAAGTTTCCAAGGCCGCTACTTGGTCATCTGTTCATACTTTTTCTAGGTTGATGTTAAGGCCTCAGCGGACGCTGCTTTTGGCCGCAAGGTGCTTCAGGCGATAGTGACTTGAACTGCCGGCTGTTGCTTATTGGGGATCCCACCCTACTTTTGGACACTGCTTTTGGATGTCCCAACTGTTATGAATACTGAAGCAGGCTGTGCCATGCAATAAAGAAAAAGCAATTCTGTGAGTACTCACCTGCAGAATTGTTTTTGTTCTTGCATGGCACAGCCTGCTTCGACCCAACCTTGTTATCGTTATTCTTGGTTCCCTCTTTATGGTGTTTTGTTCCAATTTAATTGTTTTTTTTTACCTTTTTTACATTTTTTACTTTTTTTTTCTCCAGGCTGCTTGTCTACGCTGGGAACTCTATGGTTGATCCCCCTTTTATAGGGGGCCGGGAGATGCCACAGCTTTCTGCAGTACCACTGCACCACCTTGTGGCAGAATAACCCAACTGTTATGAATACCGAAGCAGGCCGTGCCATGCAAGAACAAAAACGATTCTACAGGTGAGTACTTACAGAATTGCTTTTTTTTTTTTTTTGCGAACTGGGGGCTTCATACAGTGGATCTTTTAAAACACTAAGCATGGACAACAGAAAGAGGAGAAGAGAACTGTCTGGGGACTTGAGAACCAAAATGGTGGAAAAATATCAAAAATCTCAAGGTTACAAGTCCATCTCCTGAGATCTAGATTTGCCTTTGCCCATAGTGCGCAACATTATCAAGAAGTTTGCAACCCATGGCTCTTTAGCTAATTGATGAAAGGTGTCAATGCAGGATAGTCCGGATGGTGGACAAGCATCCCCTAACAAGTTCCAAAGATATTCAAGCTGTCCTTCGGGCTCAGGGAGCATCAGTGTCTGCGCAAACTGACATTTAAATGAAATGAAACGCAATGGCAGGAGACCCAGGAGAATGCCACTGCGGACCCAAAAACATAAAAAAGCAAGAATGCAATGCAATATGCAACCAATGCAATATGGTGCAGGTTCAGTGATGTTTTGGGGTTGTTCTGTTGCCTCTGACACTGTGTGCCTTAAATGTGTGCAAGGCATCATGAAATCTGAGGATTACCGACGGATTTTGGGTCGCACTGTACAGCCCAGTGTCAGAAACCTGGGTTTGCGTCTGAGATCTTGGCTCTTCCAGCAGGACAATGACCCCAAATTATGCCAAAAAACACCCAGAAATGGATGGCAACCAAGCGCTGGAGACTTCTGAAGTGGCTAGCAATGAGTCCAGATCTAAATCCCATTGAACACCTGCGCAGAGATCTTAAAATTGCTGTTGGGAATAGGTGCCCTTCCAATAAGAGAGACCTGGAGCAGTTTGCATAGGAAGAGTGGTCCAACATTCCGGCTGAGAGGTGTAAGAAGCTTATTGATGGTTATAGGAATCGACTGATTTCAGTTATTTTTACCAAAGGGTTTGCAACCAAATATTAAGTTAAGGGTGCCAATAATTTTGTCCAGCCCATTTTTGGAGTTTGGTGACATTAGGGTTGATTCAGAGGACTTACTACCAAACAAAAAACCATGCAAAAATTAAAACATTTCACACAAAAATACAAGAGAAAGGATCTTCTGAATCAGAAGAGGGGTAAAAATGGATGAGAATGGACATTTTCACGCAAAAAAATGTCGAGAAAGGTGCTCTGAATCAACCCTATTATGTCCAATTTGATTTTTTTCCTCCCTTTTTGGTTTAGTTCCAATACACACAAAGGGAATAACATCGGTATAGCTAATCCAGGGGGAATCGATTGTAAGGATCCCACAAATATAACAGTATCCTGACAGAAATTTAAAGTGGAGCTAAATGGTTGATCTAGATGAGCCCATTTGCTGATTGAATCTGGTACGTTATATAACTAAGGTGGTGGAGCCACATTTTCGATACGAAGAGCACCTGTGGCGATTTTGCACACTGGCACGCTGAGTCTCTATATATAGCCCTAGTGCTATATAAATACTGGATGAACTGTTTGATGAGACTGACGTGACAACAGTCTAAATTATCTTCACTATTTATATTGTTTTATATAATTATTGTGAAAATATGATTTAAAGTTACAGCGCGGTTTATAGAATTTTTATATTCTTTTCTTCACAATGTGTATAGCTAAACATGTGTTACTGCAATCCTGCATCTGGAAGAAATACTTTATTTTCTTGAAAAATTTCAGGGGTGCCAAAATTTTCAGCCATGACTGTATATATATATTATATATATCGGGAGAGGAATTCAATGGAATCTCTGCCATTGATTGTGATTAATTCTGGTTTTGTTGCGACAAATATTTAGTTCAGAAATAGAGATTTGTTTATCACGCATGAACCCAGTATTCCTTTTATGTTGGTCTTTGTATTTGTGAAAATAGTCATTCACCAATATGAGACCAGCTGTGAAAATGAGTCAGCATTATAGGTAAGCAATACTATAGACAATTAGCCATATGTCAGTCTGCATTGAACATCTGAAAGAACATAAAGTGTCATTCAATCATACTCAATCAATACTATACATTATTGTGCGGGGTTAACTGTATTTGCCTTACATTGATTGGGCAAAAAGACCATTGTGAATCCCCGGTATATGATGTAGAAAATTGTTTATACAAAGAGGGTAGAATGTAAAATGTACTAGTTTTAGTAGGTTTTTTTAGTATGAACACAAATTACACAAAATCGTCAATAATAGTTTCGACTATCTATCCACTGATACAATGTTTACCACCTACTGTACTCAACAGAACACCCAATACAAAGTGGTTTAAATAAAGATGTTCCCTTTGCATGTATGTTAATGATTAGCATATGGCCCTGTTTAAACAGAGAGCCCGCCATAAGGGAGTGGGAGCGCCACTGATTTCTCTGTGGTGTGCGGTGCGCTACCACTCTCAGCCTAGCTGATTGGCTTGCTGTAGGAATGTGCCTACAGGGGTGAAAAAGGGGAGCACCGCATATGGGGCATGAGCCCCAGAAAAGGATTGAATGGGCAATCTGGGGTGCTCACTCAGCAGGGGATGGCCAAGCGGGTGGTTCATCCGTTTTAAGAAGGGCCAATTGAAATGCTTGAGACATGTAAAGCCTGTGTGTTGTACAATGAAAAGGGGTTCCCAACCATTGGTACTAGACGGCCTATCAGGTGGTACTCAGCAAGGTTGCAGACAGGCCTGTACCCCAACCTAATCTGCTGCCATTAATCACGCCGACTCCTTCATATATGGTGAATAATTAGTAATAAATTCACTGTAGTAAAATGGTAACATCAGACTTTTTATCTCCATTATTTAATCAGGCTACTTAGTGTAGATAGAACATAAAGCATATTTACTGGAATAAAATTTCTGAACAAATAACTTAAAGGAACTTTCCAGTCAAATGGTTTAATTAATGAGTGATAAAAGCCTGGCCTCGCTGTCTGATTATATGTGTTGTAGAGAAATCCTGATTGCAGTAGCGATAATTACAGAAATGTTATTTACATTTCAAGTATAGAGCAGAGGTGTGTATATCATTTCCATTTTATCATTCCTTATTATAGGAACCACTCATTCAATTGTACAGAAAAAAATAATAACTGGCTTAGTAGTACTCTCACGTTAAAGGGGCAGTCCAGCGAGACTGCCAAAACTTAATCCAGTTTTTATCCCTCATTTGTTTCAAGTTCCTCTTTCCAAGGTGCGCTGCCTGGCTTTTAGACTTACCCATTCAAAACATTAGATCTGCCTTCCTAAAGGTAAAGGGTTAAATTAGCCTGCTTTCTGCTTGCCCCAAGTTGGCTATCAGAGGAGGCATCTTTCATTCACCAACACACTGAAACATGCATTGATAAGTCATCCTGAGGATGCCCAGTAGAAGGGGGGACGTTCACTAGAGCTTACTATGAAATATAAAGCAGGGTGAATAAAAGATGCAGCCCTTCATGTTCAAAATGGAGAGAGCAGAAAGCAGCTAATTTAAATCTTTGCCTGGAATGACCCTTTAAAGTCCTGTCCAGGCAATTACAAGGTATACACTCAACTTTTGTCTCCCACAGCTCCTCTGTGCATAAAACGGCATTTCCATACCTACCAATGAGGGAGAATAATCAATTCCATCCTTCATCACTGGGCAGACATGGTGGCATCCATCACTATGGCTTTACATCCCCTAACACTCTTTCTCCATTTAGTGCAATGAATGGGGCGTGCCGAGGCCAGGCATGAACCCGGTTAGGGATGCCCCTCCATTGCAATTATTGGAGTAGGCTTGTGGGGTTGTAAACAAAGCTCCATGGATGCCATTGATAAATATTAAGAGGCCCCCTCTACATGGTGGAGCCGCGGGGGAACACCAGACCTGCATGTCAGAGCTGCAGGTGAGTATAGACTTTTTGTGGTTTTTGCCTGGACAATGCAATTTATGTAAGTTTCAGGCAGAGTAACTAAGGACCTGGGACAACATGAAGCTACAGAGTATAACTCTTTCACTGCCAGCCTACCTGGAGTTTTTGTCACCCTTTGTTGCCAGAACATTTTGCACAATTTTGCGCTCCACATGTTCAACTGTGATTTTTGAAGAAATTTCCCAGGAAAATTATATTGTTTTTACCGCTGGGCTTTAACACGAAATGTCTTGCTCGTCACTTTGTTAGGTGTACTCTCAATATATTTGGGTGAAATATGTGCAAAAAAACAAATTTTTTACAATTTGTACTGTTTTCTTTTAATAAAAAATGTAAGTTTGTCAATAAAATCTTATTGCGTGTGAAATCCCCATTTCTTTCGGTTAAAACGGTACCACATATGTATTGTTAGACAACCTTTCCTGCCCAGGAGAGTCCCCCAAACTGAAACAGCGTTTTAGGAGATTTTCAGATAAAATACAACTGTGCTATGCACTATGCGCACCTTGCAGTTTTTCAAGAAAAACAACCCTTTACATATGAAATAGACCGCACAAACTATATACCGTATTTTTCGCCCTATAAGACGCACTTATTTTTCCCCAAAAGTGGGGGAAAAATGTCAGTGCGCCTTATCGGGCGAATGTAAAAAAAAAAAAAAAAAAAATGTAAAAAAAAATTAACAAAAAAAAAAAAAACTCACCCGTCCCCGGCGCTCCCGCGTTGTCTGGCACACTGCGAGAGGCCAGAGGAGCGGCGGGGGCTCTGTCCCGGCCCCGCCGCTGCGATCGCTGTCTTTTCAGGCAGCGATGACAGCGGCGGGGCCAGAGACAGAGCCCCTGCCGCTCCTCCATCTGCTCCTCCACACGCGAGCACGAAGGTCCCGGCAGTGGGTGGGCGTGGCCTGTACCGGAGCGGCAGGGGCTCTGTCTCTGGCCCCGCCGCTGTCATCGCTGCCTGAAAAGACAGCGATCGCAACGGCGGGGCCGGGACAGAGCCAGCTCGTGAATGGGGTGGGCGTGGCCTGCGTCGACGCTGCGGCGCAGGCCACGCCCACCCCATTCACGGAGCCGGCCGCTCAGCGCAGTGGTGTCAGCGGACAGGTGAGTTTAACTTTTTTTTTTTTTTTTACTATGGCGCCTGCCTATACTAATGGGGGGAGGGGGGTGGGAATGGGGGGATGGGGATGCCACACAGCCTATGGGAATGGGGGGATGGGGATGCCACACAGCCTTTGGGAATGGGGGGAGGGGTATGCCACACAGCCTATGGGAATGGGGGGAGGGGTATGCCACACAGCCTATGGGAATGGGGGGATGGGGATGCCACACAGCCTTTGGGAATGGGGGGAGGGGTATGCCACACAGCCTATGGGAATGGGGGGAGGGGGATGCCACACAGCCTTTGGGAATGGGGGGGAGGGGTATGCCACACAGCCTATGGGAATGGGGGGATGGGGATGCCACACAGCCTTTGGGAATGGGGGGAGGGGTATGCCACACAGCCTATGGGAATGGGGGGAGGGGGATGCCACACAGGCTATGGGAATGGGGGGATGGGGATGCCACACAGGCTATGGGAATGGGGGGATGGGGATGCCACACAGGCTATGGGAATGGGGGGATGGGGATGCCACACAGCCTTTGGGAATGGGGGAGGGGTATGCCACACAGCCTATGGGAATGGGGGGAGGGGGATGCCACACAGCCTTTGGGAATGGGGGGAGGGGTATGCCACACAGCCTATGGGAATGGGGGGAGGGGGATGTCACACAGCCTATGGGAATGGGGGATGCCACACAGCCTATGGGAATGGGGGGAGGGGGATGCCACACAGCCTATGGGAATGGGGAGAGGGGTATGCCACACGGCCCATGCTAATGGGGAGAGGGGGATGCCACACAGCCCATGCTAATGGGGGGAGGGGGATGCCACACAGCCCATGCTAATGGGGAGAGGGGGATGCCACACTGCCTATGGGAATGGGGAGAGAGGGATGCCACACAGCCTATACTAATGGGGGGAGGGGGAAAGCCACACAGCCAATGGGAATGGGGGGAGAGGTGGATGCCACACAGCCTATGGGAATGTGGGGAGAGGGATGCCACACAGCCTATACTAATGGGGGGAGAGGGGGATGCCACACAGCCAATGGGTATATGGGGAATGGGAGGGGGGGATGCCACACTGGATATACGGGGAATGGGATGGGGGCATGCTACACTGTCTATGGAATGGGGGCATCCCACACGGCCTATGGGAATTGGATAGGGGAATGCCACACTGTCTGTAATGGTGCGTTTTTGATTGAAATTTTTTTTTTCTTATTTTCTTCCCCCAAATCCTAGGTGCGTCTTATGGGCAGGTGCGTCTTATAGGGCGAAACATACGGTATTATCTGGAAGTACACGCCTCAAGCTTTTCAGGTATACCAGGCTTGTTGACGTGGACACAGTTTTCTGGAAGAAATCTCTCATTTAATTCTTTGGTTGCACAGGGTTTCCCTAATAAAAAGAATAAAAAAGCAGAATCAAAGCCATATTTTCCTAAAATAAAACTGCAAACAAGACAAAACAAGGTAAACCTGAAAAAGCAACATCCCCCGAACAGAGCAATACCCAACATGCATAGGTATTGTCAAGGAAAGAGTTGCCAAACACCCCAAAGTAAAGCATGTGTGTAACGGTAATTTTGCTTGAAAATTTCAGCTCTTTTCTACCAAAACAACCCCTTACATTTGGAATACCCCCCACAAACCATATATTCCCAGAAAGTACACACATTAAGCTGTCTTAGTGTACCCAGCTTGTTGTAGTGGGCTCATCTTTCTGGAAGTAATCCCTCGAAGAATTCTTAGGTTGCACAGGGTTTCCCTAAAAAATGTATAAAAAAGCAGAATAAAAACACCTTTTCCTAAAATATCAATATGCACACATGGAAAAACAAGTTAAATTTGAAAGCGCAAGGTCCCCCGAGCAAAACAATACAATATTAAAGAAAACCATATTGCATGTGAAAGCCCCTTTTCTCCCGATTACAACGGTACCACATATGCATATGTAATGTCCAGGAGACCCCCCAAACCGAAAAGAGCACTTTATAACACAAATAAAATGCAACTACTATCCACACTATAAAGGGTTAAATAAATAAAAAGTTGGCGTGAGGTCCTTCTTCCCAGGGGGAAGGACCCCATTTGTTAGGAAAGTTTTAGGGTTGCAAGGCCCAAAAATCCCCAAATAAATGGCGCGAGGTACCCACTACCCAGCATAACCAGCTCGGGGACCAGCTATGGGGGCTTATAGAACAGGATGCAGGGCCCAGCTGTGGTGGCCCCTGGCCCTGCAGGCTACAAGCCCCAAAGCCTAATATTCCTGGGCACGGGGTCAATGCCAAGTCACCCGCTAGCCGCAGGTGAATTTCCAGACCCAGAGCCTTGTGAGCTGGCATAAGGGTCCCATAGATCCCTTATCAGTTCGCAAAGGGTTAAATGTAAAAAAAAAAAAACACCACACAAACACAAAGAAAAAAATATTTTAATGTTTATTTTTTTTAATACTCACCTCCTATCCATCCCAGAGCAGTTGATCACTTTGGCTTCTGCTCTTCTGCTGCTGCTGGAAGCCATTTATACCTGCTGGGTGACAGGTAACATTGGGTTAATTTAAAAAATGACATAGGGTCCCCCCCATTTTTTTGGATTTCTTTTGGAATTTTAAGGGTTAAAATCCCTTAAAAATCACCCCTCCAAAAAATTGCGTAAGGTCCCTGGGTGCTATCTAGCATCATCAGCCTGGGACCAGCTATGGGGGCTTGTAGAACAGGGCGTAGGAGCCAGCTTTGGTGGCCTCTGGCCCTGCAGGCTACAAACCAGCATAGCCTATGGCCACAGGCCCTTCTGCCCCCCCTTGCTTTGGGGAGGCAGGTAATAGGGGGGGCTCGGGGTTAATGGCAAGTCACCCCTATAGCCGCAGATGACCTGTCAGAACCATGGTCTCATGGACCCCTATACCAGTTCACAAAGGGTTAACAATGAAAAAACAAAGCTCCTGTCCCTCGCCGATCCCATTAAAGATGTGTGATCGCCGGCCAGAGGAGGGGGGGAGACAGGAGACGTCCTCCTCTGGCCAGCGATCATCGCATCTGAAAGCTGAGAGGCCTGGAGCTGGGATG
This sequence comes from Gastrophryne carolinensis, assembly GCA_027917425.1. NCBI lineage: Eukaryota > Metazoa > Chordata > Amphibia > Anura > Microhylidae > Gastrophryne > Gastrophryne carolinensis. The sequence goes on from CM051235.1 coordinate 137,674,274, forward strand.
ACACCCTCCAGGTGATGTAATCCACCCTGCCCCCAAAGGGGTGGGGTTAGTCGATAAGATGGCGGCGCCCATTGGGAAGCAGGGGGAGAGGGCATGTCGATCAGAGCCCCCCCCCCCCCCCCCGGAGAAGAGGAGAGCCGGTGGGAGCGATCGCAGCAGCAGGTGAGTAAATGTCATTTTTTTATTTTATAAACAGGAATTGCTGGCAGCTGAAGCAGGGGGCGCCCTATTCCGGGCACTCCCCTGCAGCCAGAGGAGTCCGGGGGGGATCGGAGGCCCCCAAGATGAAGAGGAGACCCGGCTGGATCGACGAGGGGGCAGGTGAGGTTGGCATTTGGGACAGGGGAGATTGGAGAAAACATTATCTATCACTACTAGATCACCCAGCTGCTGCTTATCACTGATTGTTATATACAGGGGCCTTAGAATGAGAGCACATGACATATCGATACATGTTTTCCGACTCCGACTCTAGCCCAAAACTAGCCCCGACTCCACGACTCCAATTGGTTGGGAGTGCTAGAAAGAATATAAATCTGCCAAGCACTGCAGTCAAACTTCCAACCTTCAAATCCCCCCCCCCCCCACTAACCTGTTATGCTAAACAACTGCATGCTGTGTCCGTATTCAGTTTCTGCTAATGAGGTATTGCTATTATCAGGACAAGGCTATCAATCAGGATGATTTGTAGCAGGTGGTACGGACACATCTTTAACAGAGCTCTATCTTTAAGCAAGAAGGCACTGCAGGAGCATTACAAAACTATACACTGTAAACGGCAGATAAGGGCGGCAAGGCTGGAGACAGAAGGACTAATTGCCATAGAGAGTAAAACTAACCCCAAAATCAGTGGCGTAAATGTGACGGGGCGCTGGTTGGAATATTAAATTAAGACTCTTTTTTTCTAACTTTTATGATGCAAAGTGAGCACAAATATGATAAATGAGGTGGAGGAGCAACAATGAGGGTGCCCCCCTGACCTCCTGGGCCCCAGTGCAGTTGCGTCCCCTCAATTTACACCCCTGCCCAAAAATATAATTTTCTACAAAAACAGTAAATGATACAAACCCAAAAGTGTGGCCACCCTGAAAGCAAGGAGAAGGCAACTACTGGGGGGAACAAGCAGAAAGCCAATTCTTCTTTGCTACCATATTCACAAACGAACATGATATGCCAGGTGAAATACAGAGCAAAAATCCAAACCCTCCGTTAAAGTGGGCCAATAGTCAAAAATCACTTAAACCAGACCAACTCAACAAACAGTCCTCCCCAGGGCAATCGAGATTGCTGCTCATCCCTGCTTGTTTTCTTATGGTTTGCAAGAGGTAGCACACAAAGTGAAAAGAGCAGGGATGCCACTTCTCCGGGACACCCCTAGGGAAAATACCCATGAAGCAAAATCACTGGCTTCTATCAGGGGGCATTTTTAAATATTTACCTCACGCTGGTGGTGTTTGGATATAGAAGCATTATTTGGAACTTCTTCAATTCCTTTTTGTTTAGGTTTTTATTTTGTTTCAAGTAAATTAGTTATTTTATTTATTAATTGACGTGATTATTTTATGTACTCCCAAATTTTTGGTAGTCCTCCTGTGTGTAAGTAAATGTAGCCCCACTCCTGGACATACACCTAAAGCGAGAGTCCAGTCTAAATGTAGCCCCCAGCCCTGCCATCCTCCTCTGGCACTGGGGATTACAAAAGAAAACTCCTTACCAAGTCAAGTACTATTCGCTAGTGATTCCAACTCTGGATGCAGCCATTTTTGAGTCTTCTGGACAGAGCGGCTTCCCCCGCTCTGTGTTTGGCCTATTCACTTGGGCACAGAGCAGGGGAAGCCACTCTGTATACTGTCTGTACAGCAACACCCATGCGCCCCTAGCAGAGAGGCTAGGTTCACTCCTGGCTGCCCGTCTCCACCACATATACCCCCAACAGCTGGCTCCAGCACACTCCTTTCTTCCTTACTTATGGGTTGTGTGCTGCAGCAATGTGAGCAGCACCCTACCTTTCTGTTTAGAGGATAGTGGATCCCTGGGGCTGCGATTTGATGATGTAGGACCGGGGTTTACAATATGTCAAGGTATATGAAAATAGCAATATATTTTTTACAACCAGGAAAGGGTAGGCAGGTTAGCTCATTTGGTTTTGCATCACAGATGGGTTGCATGGGGCACAAAAAATACATAAAATGTTTGTTGAATGAAGCTGTGCTCCATATGATTCTGGCTGTTTCAACCATACAGCTGAAGTCAGACTCCAAGTCTGACCCTGGACATAATGCACATAACAGGGCAGCTGAAACCCTTTTGTGCGGCATAGAGCTGGTGCCCCCTGCTGGAATGATGACCTGTGTGGCTGCACAGATTGCACACCTCCAAGGCTGGGCCTTATCATGGCACTTGGTATTCATGCAGCCCTGTAATGTGTCATCCTGTGTTTGTATTTCATTTCTGTACCCTGTCTGGCATTTTGACTATGCCGGGTTTTGTTCCCTGTGCCCCCCAGCACAGGAAACAATTCCGAATTCAGATGTCCCGAACTGGGAAACCCCCCAGATCACCCAGAACAACTCACCTATTCCTGCGAATGTGCGAAATTGTGTAATATTAAAAATCCATATAAACACATCAGCTTATAAGAGGAGGAGTCACTTATACACCCAAATGGAATAAACTCCTGCCAAGCTTGTGGTTTCTTCTCTTGGCAGGACTAAAATCCGGGGTGACAGGTTTGAGTGTATCAGGAGGGCCAGATCACCCCTGATCCTTCTTCTTTCCATTAAAAGAAAGAAACAAGCCTGGCTGGATATTCTATGGTTGTATAAGTGACCCCAGCATATTTATATGGATTTTTATCATTGGGTCATTTTTTCGCGTTAGTGCTCCTTTAAGTATCTTAAGTTTAAAGGAGTGGATGAAATACAGTAAATGAAACATGTCAGAAAAATTTACACATACCAGTCTCTTTGTTCCTAAAATGAGAATAAGGCGTATCAGTCATTGGACAAAGGTTTTGTATCAGTATAAATTAATTGGCAATTGACCATGGAGCGTTTATGCAACTAAAGACCCTTTTCCGGGGGAATTTTAGCTTAGAATTGTCCCTCATGCCAGGGATCTCCATCATTACAATGCATTGGTCAGTTGCATGGTGTTGGAGTTGAACTTCCACTACCATGGTCAAAACAACACATTCATAAGCTTTGAGAGCCCCCACAATGCTTCCAGATGGGGGGGGGGGGGGTGCTGATAGGTTGTGGGTTTTTAGGCTGCTTTGGAAATCAACTCTCCAACATCACCCACGTCACTAAACTACCACTATTCAGTCAGTTTATCTGTTTTACATTGCAAACACATGCATTGGCAACTCCTAATTGTGACGGCAAAGACAATTTTGTCTTGTCTTACATAGGTCCTCAAACCCTATATTATTACATTTAAATTTCTTTTCATTTCTTACAATTAAATATATTGTATTTTCTTAGGATGTGTCTCACAATCATTAGCCATCTGTTTTTCCACTTTTATCTTTGTTAACTTAGTTGATTAGTTTTTTCAGGTTCTTATAATTACTTAATGTGGTTTCATTACTCCCAGAAATGTAATCGTCTGATTTTATGGCCGAATAAATGTATCCATATAGTGTTTTTTTTAGTTCTCAAAGTTTGCTTCTTAGAGTTTGGACACACATACAAAATACCAATGTATGTTTCTTTGTGTGTCTTTATTATATAAAATGGTCAAACACGCAGGCACACAGATTTCGTTTATCTAATTAAGGAATAAAGGCTTCAGCACTATTGTGGGGCATTGTAGGAGATGGGGAATCAGATGTGTTATTGCTTCAAGGCAACAACAATAAGGCTTCTTCCACAAAAAACGTCAATCAGATTGTGTCGGTAACCTGAACTTAAATCTATAGTTCCATGTCTATAGTCGGCCTGGTGTATTAAACACAAAGCTCAGTTTATTAGAATGGTTCCAGGCTAACACTGTAGGGTCAATTCAGCACAGATCCTAAATATGCTCATGCCCCTGCGCAATCTATGACGCATGAAAAAATTCTCTCTTTGGCGCAGGATTCAGGGATATATACGAGACGATTCTGAATTTGTGTGAAGCATGTAACAAATCCATGAGTCAATTCTGTTTTCATACGACATATTACAACTTGCTTTTCAGTTTACTGATACGCGGGGCCTTATCTATGATGGGTGCCATTTTGGAGCGCTGGCATTTTTGTCTTTTCTGGCGCTGCGCTGTGAACTACAATGGCGGTAGGAGTCACAGTGCCAATTGCTGACTCATTTGCTTTGATTGTTGCGCTAGGTATTGGATGGCCTGTGTCAGTGCTTGTTGGACCTGACTGTCAAAATTATCCCAGCACCAGTAAACGCATTTATGATTTTTTTCCTCCTGTATTTTTCCAGGGGCTGGTCAGCGTTTCATCATTATCACTGCTGGGGTCAAAGGGGGCAAACTTTGCAGTGCATTTTTGCTAAGCTTTAGTTGTTGTCCAAATTACACAAACAAACAAAACAAAAAGCCACGAAAATAGAATTTTCTATGAAAAAAACTGGCAACATCTAGGTCCTTTAATTCCATTAATGACAAGTCACAATGCAAGTTCTGTATAAATGTGTAAAATATTAATTGTAAACATAAAACACTTCAATCCAGTTCTGCCCATTGTGCTTTATGGGATCTGGACCTACAGCGCCTACTTTCAACTGGCGCTGCATCAACCAGAGCGCCCGGCGCTGTGACCTTTTAGGCCCAAGTGTTAAAAAAGATGCTAGCTGGGCACTGCTGTTTTTTTTATATTAAATCGCACGCAGAGTTTCCCTAAAGTCAAAAAGTGGGGCTGTGTTGCTGATGCTTTATAAATAAGGCTCCGCATGGGAGTTGTAACTTATTTCATTGAAAAGAGCCATGCTCCAATGGACGGCATGTTTTTTTCAATGAAAATGATAGGCTGGAGAGTTTTTGATTTTTACTACACATTAAAAATATTAATAGCCAACTAGACCAGGCACCAGGCATAAGGCCTGGTAACACAGGACTCAGACGCTGCCCAGCCAGACAGCCCCTGGCCCTGCTGATATACCAGCCGTTATGCCCTTCTGTATGGGTTTGGTGCTCTTTCAGGGGTGCCCATGAGAAAAATCACTTTATCAGACTTATCTGACTAATTACTAATATATGATGCTTGGTTTGCTGACTGATATGTAATGACATTTGTGCAGCCTGTCACCTGAACTGACTTGTACTTTCTCATTTAGATAATCAACTTGCCCTATACAGTACCTATGTATGACCTTTGGCTTTGTCCGTGGATTTGTTTAAAGAGGACCAACACCCTCAGCGGCTAGGGTGTTGGTTGCTGTCGGGACCGCCGCTGGGGAGGATCCCTGCACATAACCCCCCAGGCATCAGTAAACTTAGCTTAACCTGGCTTCCCTCCTGGGAATCCAGCACCGCGAATGGGCGTCCGATGGTCATATAGGCTGTGATGTTCCGGCTGCCGAATGCAGCCAATCGCGGCGCTGGATTCCTGGCTGGGCAGCAAGGTTGAGGTAAGGTTTATGTGCTTCTGAAGGGGCTATGTGTGAGGGCTCCAGCCTGTCATTTTAGTGGTAGCAACAGCGGCAACCAACACCCTTGCCGCGGAGGGTGTTGGTCCACTTCAAGTATTTTAATCTGTTGACTTGTAAAACTTTTGACCCTTTGCCTTTTTTTACTTAGCCTTTCTCCTGTAGCTGGCCCACTCATAGCTTTCTAGCTTACAATTGAGACAGAATAAAGTTTACTGTAGTTTACTGTATGAGACTTGAAAGGGCCCCAATCAATGTCCGCACCAGGGCCCCTTCACATTTAGTTACGCAACTGCCTACTTTGTTTCTGACCGTTCATCAGTCTTTGGGCCTCAAATATTAACCTGCGCATCCACAAGTCTTCGGGACAACTGCGCGCTGCTAAAACCCTCTTAAAGTGGACCAACACCCAGGATTTTGACTATCCTGGGTTTTGGTCCACTTCAGGGGGGCACCCCGATTTGGGGTGCCCCGCTGTGTAAAACCCCCCAGAAAGCCCCCAATACTCACCTCAACACGCTCCCACGTGGCCACGGACAAGCGGGTGACAGCGGTGGACAAGACAGTGCGCCCGCCGCCGCCTCCCGCACGTCGCTCTGACAAACGGCCGGCGCGGGCACGTCTAGAGGAGCGCGCGGGAGGAGGATGAGGTGAGTTTATTTGGGGTTTTGGGGGGGGCCCTCACCGCGGGACATCCCGATCTCGGATGTCCCGCGGTGAGGGAGGTGATCGGCCCGGGAATCTTATAGATTCCCGGGCCGATCACCCCTGGGTGATGGTCCACTTTAAGGCACCTAGATTGAGGCTTGTTTTCTGAACAAACACCTAAAAAAAGTACTCACGAAAATGAACATCATTCAATGAAGCCTCAGTAACTATTCATCTCATTGCTAAATCATCTTGCAAAGGTTCCTTGCAAGGCTGACTCATACAAGTCAGTTTAAAGTCAGTTTAAAGAGAATGTCCATGCAAGGGGTTAAAAGCTACAGCTCATTGCCTCTCAGCAAGGTGTTACATCCCCCTGCCCTGCATGGCCACACCCACTTTCCCTCAGTGTGTGAGAAAGGTGAGAAAGAGAAAGTGAATGTAAGACATTTAAACTGTTTATCTCAGCAACAAAAGCTTCTTTTTAAAAACAGTGAAAAGTCTCGGACATTGCCAGGGATAGTCCTACAAAATGGACCAAAGCTTGGTATTGCCTGCTGATACCCTTTAAGTGTGCCCGAGGCCCCTGGCAGAATGGCTAGTGTAGGCCCTGCATAAGCAACTGTAGATCCAGTGTTTCTAATCCTATCCTCGAGAGCCATTAATAGGTCATGTTTTTTGATCTCCACACATATACACCATTGTGCAGCAATGGTGCTAAAGAGACGGCTATGTGAAGATCACAAAACATAGCACTGGAAGAGAGGGTTGGGGAACACTTCTGTCGGTCAACCTCTGCCCTTGTTAAACCTGACCAACAACGTTTTTTACTTTAACGGGTGTTGGTATCGCAGACAGCGAATAAGAACAAGCTCCCCAGTATGCCCAATATCTTTACCTCCACCTCAAGCCAGCACCGGGAAAGGAGTCCCATGATTGGCCACAGGGCGGTCACTTGGGCCATTGTCATTCCGGTGGCCGGTGCTGAGGACATGACTATGGCGGCCATGTGCGCACCAGCGGTCATTCGCGGGACTCCTTTCCTTGTAGGTAAGATTATCGGGCGTTCTGGGGGGGTTCTGTTTTGGGGGGCTCCATTCTGGATGCCCCCCAAGCTTGTTCTTTTTCTCTGTCTGAGGGACCAACACCCGTAAAAGGAAAGAAAATGGGTGTTCGGTTTAACATGTGATGAAGGCCACAGGACAGAAGCACTGGTTCGCCCCCTCTTTTTAATCTAAGCAATAAAGATGTGTTGTTTTCTAGCAGGAACGGTTGGTATTTGGGGAAAAAGCTAGTGCTATAAATATACTTTGTAAGTAGGTCACAATGGGTATAGCATTGGTTTGAATGGACTAATAATTTATGAAACGTTTATATAAATATATATATATATATATATATATATATATATATATATATATATATATATAGTGCAATATGTACAGTACTATTTAAGCATTTAGTAAGCTTTAACTTTATGCACAAACCCCTGAATTATATCCATAAGAAGGTCCAAAAATGCAGTTATGACTTCCCAACCTAAATGGATTTATCAACAATCCCGTATTACTGAATGACAACATTGGATTCCACATGTAGGGCGAAAATGTGTAGTAAGATGCCCCAAAAACCTCAGCCCTGACACGCACTGCACACGCAAAGTGTATGTGTCACACTGCACTAAAATCAATGCAGACTGCGGCGTTCGCTGATTATTGAGTGCAGCTCTCTTCTCCGCTTCCTCCTGCCTCAAGGTGCTCTGCAGCTGCTTAAAATACTCAGCCTGAAAAGCTGAGCACCAATTAACCCTTTCATGATGAACACCCTACTGCGGTCTAATAACCAGCACCTATCATTTTATTCCAATGCATCTCAGTGCAGCTGATTGTCACTGTGATCACTGGGCTCACTCCTACAAGGAAATTTGCAAAAAAAAAGGAGCAGAATAAGCCTCCTGCATAATGCAATTCAGCACAAAGCAAATGAGCTCAGAGAAATATACAGTCAGTGAGGACTTGTCCTAATCATTGTTTTCTACAGAACAAAGGTAATGGATGGCGTCTATGCAGGTACGAGAAATAGCTGCATGCACTCATCCACAGGAAGACCCAGAGAGGCTTGATGCCACTTTCCTCAGTAACATGACACAAGAAAATGGCGTAGAAAGAAATAATTGCTTTCCCAGCGGAAGAAGAGATAGTGCAAATAAATACAATACTGACGACTACCGAAACATCAACCTTGTTAAATTTACTTGTAGAAATATCATATTGGTGGACTAGAACTACTGCCAAACTAACACTTTATAGCCTAACTTCAGACAAAACTTTTTTAAAGAGACCCTAAAGGCAAATGGAAAGACCTGGACAACCCCTGCTCATCAAACAGGGCTGTTCTGTTATCTTCAGCTGAGCTAAGGAAAACTCTCTACACTCACTATAGCATGATAAGACAATACTGGCCTAAGAGCACTCAGTATTATTGTTATAGGTAGAGTTGGGTTTCAGATTTGCATCAAAGGTAAGTTTGACCAGAATTAAGCAAATTCAATTTGATTCAGCCAAAACCAATTATCGGCAAAATTTGGGTCCTATGCGACCCACACAAGTAATCTCTGTAGATAATGGCACAGGTCACCATTAAAAGAGATTAGTACTGGAAGTCCTGATCCATGCTGCAAATCATCTAGCTCTGGGATCATCCAGTGATCAAATGCAACATTCTTCAGCATGTGCTGTAGAGCAGTGATATGCCTGCTCCCTAGGTGAGTATGCAGCGCAGAGCGCCCCTTTAACAATTTACAATGTGGACATCCCAAATTAAGCCCAATGGAACATTCTAAGTGGGGCAAAAGTGTATTTTGATTTATGGTCCTCTTTAGAGGGAAAGTATGCTAATGCTGTACAGTGCTCCTGGTAAGAAGATGCCCGTGGGGGAGGCATAGGCAAAGCAGGCAGCACTAGCACTTTTAATTTGGTTCGCTTTAATTACTGTCTAACTTGGACTAAATACTCTTTACAATTCATACTATCTTAAGCTGACTTTTATTATAGGTTTCTAACGTAATCATTATTTATTAGTCTAGAACTATTGCCCTTGAAGAGCAATCTCTCTAACAGAGGGACCCATATCATGCCTGTAAATTAAATTAAAGGCATCAGCAGTGTTTGTTTTAATTAATTATTCCCTTAAATCATTTAACTGGCTTTTACTTTAGTTTATTGCTGTAAATATATTGTTGAGCGCAAGGCAAACAAGAAATAATTGCTGGAAAGCTAAATCTCCCCATTGCATAAACATAAAGACTAAAGACTGTCTTTAGAAGAAATATTCCCAAACATTTAAAAGGCCAGCTGTGGGCATTTAAAAAAAAATCTATGCTCATCTACCACACAAGCACACCTCGGAGGCCAAAAGGTTTAATGCTTATCCATTCAGGGCTCTGGGCTTCATACCCAAATTATAGTGCTCAGACAGAGAGAGAACTGAGACAGTGCCAGGCATGCTCACAGAAAATATGTAGTGTTAACCTGTCAGTAACGGGCAGGCTGATTCATCACTAACGCCAGGTAGCGACAGATGAGCGTCTGTAGCAGGCATTTTCAGAGCGCCCGCTAGTAGTCACTGTGCTCGGCCGTAGGTCGCTAGTTCTTAGCGTCTCAGTCGCTGTGCAGCAATGATGAATACATTGTGATGAGTCGCTATTTGACCAGTACAGCACTGTATGGGAGCGCATGTTAGCGACTGGTCAGTGCGACCGACTCACAACATATTCAGTAAAAAACAGCCTCACAAAACTACGGCGCCGAAAAATGCTTCTCTGATGCCTAGAGCGCCGGAGGCTGTATGTTTAAAGTCTGTTTTTCAGCATGTGTCCATTAGTAACAAAGCTAAAACATCTTGAATTACATAGTAATAACATTGTAACATGAACACTTTAATGCCAGACCTGTAATGTCATTTCTGCAGAAATATATAAAACATGAAAAATTTTGAAAAAACTGCATTTTCAATGCAATAAGAGGCCACAACATTATTTGAGATTTTTTTAAAAAATAAAAAAAAAATCCAGTTAAAAGAGAAGAAAAGGATCGTCCATTGAAATGTATGGGAGAGTGACAGGTAGCGAGAGGTAATACGTGGCGCTGTAAATTTGGCATATTTGGCATTTGGCTTCCTTTGGCGGGAAGGTCACAGAATGCTGGTTCTGAGGTCAATCAACTAAGACAGGGGCCGTGCATCTGAGTCCAACATGGTTGTTTGATATGGTCCTGGACCAGAGTTCTCTGGACACCTACAAGTCATTTTAAAACCAGGGACAGATGCGTTATGACAAATATCTGATCAACTTATGAAGTAGGTGCACTGAAACCTCATAGTTCCATAAAGATGATTGGCACAACTGGGATTAGCAATTTTCCTTGTAAGAGCTGGCACACAGCAGGAGGCATGCTGTCAGACTTCACTGTAGCCAGCAGATCAGTGGAGGTGTAAGATGAATTAGCAGGTGCTCTTAGTGACATGGGGACTCCCATGTGTGTTTATTAAGCTCTCATACGCATGCGACAATTTCCCCATTCACATGGTCTTTCCTCTTACTGAAAGGGCTTTTGTTCTTGAGGTGTCTTTTTTTGAAAAGTGTATCAGAAACGTAATATAATATTTCCCATAACCCTTACCCTGGGCCATGCTTGATGTCCCTTTCTCAGACGGAAGCCCTTTCCTTATTAATCATTATTCACTAGGACTGTGAGTAACAGTTTTGTCACTCAATCACTGCAGTCTCTCTGATTATTTCTGAATTGTCCCATAGGGGGCTGTCCATGTATGTAGGTTGTATGTTCAGAAAAGCCCAGATAGGAAAATTGGAGAAATGGGTTTTTCTTAAATTTCTAATTTACAATTTATGCCATACTCTTACCATCAGCTCCTCGCTTCAAACATCATTAAAGGGATTGACTAGTCAGTCCCATGCTGTCTCTTTGCTCCAGTCACTGAAAAGAAGGGGAATTTCTTCTATACCTAATTTCAACTGACAAGAGTTCAAAGAAAAAAGATGCTGATAAAAATTTGATTTAACTTGGTATTAGACAAGACACAATTCAGTAGTGTAATTTGTCCCCCTATGGAAGCCTAAAATGATGAAACATGTTGGGAATAGCAACAAAGGATTTTTATAGTTGAAGATATCATAGTGGATATATGGAATGATTATAGCCAATAAAAGGATATTGCCTATAGGAAGGGCTGTTTCTAGGTTAAATAGCACTCAGGACTAAGAAAAAAATCTCTATTCCCCATAGTAGTCGGTGTAACACCACAAAACCAGTAACTATTAACCCACCAGATATATATCATTTTTTTATGCAGAGTACATCTGGATCCCTCTAAAACATAAATCAATGCACTTGACGGAGGCGCATCACTGATCTTCATGTTCAGATTCAGGTGTAGTTCTGACCCTGGGTAACCATGGTCTTGCTGCTTGCAAGGTGGACACTGGAGACTAACACCAAGAACTCAAGACTCGATCCGGTGGCTCTGGGAACCTAAGGGCAACCCTAGTCTTCACTAGAGCCTCCTGCATGGAAGGATTGACTGGGCTGTGTAGAAAGACCATGTATAGTAGATAGTGACTCAAAGGTTAAAACTTGACATTTACTTAGTATGATTAAATGCACACTTCCGAACCATGCAAAATCCCTAGATCACAATGCGTTTGGGGGTTAGGCGGCACCTCCTTACTCTTGTGGGAAGACCCAGGTTGTGCTGAGGAAAATCAAGGGCCTTGGTAGGCAGGCATGGACTTCCTGGCACAAAGTGGACTGGCAGCAGCAGGATAATAAAGACGTACTCAGATGTAGCCAGGATCGTCGTAGTTAAAAGTCATAGGCAGACAGCAAGAATCAAAGTCATAAGTTCAAAGCAAGAGTCAAGGGTAGGCAGCAAGAAGCAGAGGCAGACTCACCATAGGGCATAACGGGACAATTCCCGGTAGGCTGCCACCTCCCCTGCACTGGCCAGCTGCTGAGGCTTCGGCTTCTAGCGGTGGGCAGGATGAATAGGAGCCACTGCGAGACGCTCAGAGTGTTCGGCGGCCTGCAGTGGCTCCCATTCAACCGGCCCGTAGCTATAAGCCGGAGTCGGCATTAATTGGTCGGCCAGTGCAGGGGAGATGCACGGTCTTCCTATGACGTCTGGGCTTCACACGTCAGCCAGAACTCTTATGCTGCTGCTGTGTTGCCGCCCGTTCATACACATTTTTTAACCCCAGTCCACCCCTGGCAAAAAGCGTGGTGGACATGGCAGAATGAAACCTATGAAGATCTTCTGGCACCGTCTTGGTGCCTAAGATTCTTAATTTATGAATTTCATTGTTAATGCACTGTGCATAGAAGGTAGCTTGCATTGCATTGCATGAGCAGATTTTCATTTCTATTGGCCGCATAATACTGGCCTGTGTAAAATTTAGGCTGGAAAGACTGGGCCTAACACTGACTTAATTTTGTTTCCCATCATCCGCATCTCAGGCAGGTGACATAGGCATCACATGACAGCTTATGTAATAAATTTGGACCGCAGAGGATGGGAAGAAAAATGCAGGATCCAAGGCGATTATGATGACATACTTCCCAAGAACACACTCAGCCAGGACATGGCAGGCGGAATTTAAAAGTACCCAGAAGTCATACTAGTATAATGCAAGGGGTGCCAGCTCAAAACCAGAAGGCAAGACATCAAGGGCGATAGCACTGCTTGCCCAGGACCTAGAAATGTTCCTGCCTATAGATGTTTTGTATTAGATTGGTGTGCCCGGTCATATGACTCCTGGGCTGGTGTCTGGGGCCTTAAAAAGGGCGTGAGGAGCCAGGGAATCTGGGGGTAACCAGAATCACCTAAAAGGAATAAAACCCAAAATTAAGATCCAAACATTAAAACAAAAAGCCAAAAATAAGAGAGCTAATAGTAATAGGAACCATTTGGGTAAACTACCCCAATAAAAGGAAACATGAGGAGATAGGTGCCCACAGTTGTAAGGAGGAACAAATTTATGGGGCCATTACACAGCCAGTTGGCAATTAAATCTCAGGGTAAGGTGCAATGCAAGGACAAAGGAGATAGGAACAGGGAGAATTGGGACAGAAAATAGGCACATGAGCACAGTAGTACAGAGGGAGGCCAGGGAGACAAATAGGTAACAACAAGAAAAGACAACCCAAAATAACTAGGGGGCGCAGATGATAATTACACACAACAGTGCAAATGCAAGTATAGCAATAGAAACACAGAACAACTACAAGAATACACGCACTTACCCAGCAGCCAACCACCAGTCAGCTCACCTCTTTAAAAACATGTGTATAAGCTTGATCTACGCAAGAGGAATGTGTCTTGGGAGGATCACGGAAATCCGGCCAAGATGTTGAAGAGCAAATCTGGCCCCGCAACGCATTGCACATTCAGAAAGACTCAGGTTCATACACTAGCAACAATACCGGAACAGTGAAAGAGAAAACCGATACATGGGCAACAGGGACACAGGCTAGCATAAATACAGGATATGGCCAAGAAGAAGGACCAATGTGCACCTAAACATACTGAAACATATACTTCTGAGCAGATAGGGGAATCCATGCCACGTATGTGCAATTGATGGCACCCATGACACTTATATTCGCAATGTTTAAGAAACCCAACCTCACCGCATTCACATGCTGTCAGCAAAAGAGATGTATTTCTCCTGCAAGACAGCCATGTTATCAAGAAATTTAGTCAGGGTGTGGCTCAGCAAAGGCTGGGACATGCCTACAGGCAAGTCCCCGAGCTCCTGGGTCGAGCTATTCGCTAAACATTGAAGGTAGCCAACCAATTTGGTTACCCCCCTAATTGCATGCAGCTTTCTTGTGGTGGGGGCCAAACATGACTGCAGCTCTGAAGAGAAAGCTGGTTCAGTTTGGTCAATTCGAACACCTGGTGATTGGACATCTGATCGATGTCCAGGCAACCAGCTTTGTAAGGTACATGGTTAACAGCCCCCGCTGCTGCAGACACTCATACTCTTCACATAACTCATCAAAGGGCTCCATCATAAACTCGTATGCTGGTTTCCGCTAGCAAAAAGAGGGACCAGAAAACTATGTTTTTTATAGATCGGAAAGCGGCCAAATCAGAACTCGGAATCACGCGCAATCACAGACTAAACCTAATGTACGTATTTAGAATAGATAATATTAATCTATTGATAATAGAGTAAACATGTCTGAATGCATTACAAATGTTCTAAAGTTCATGTCATGAGAAACTCAATGTCACATACAATGCATTATACAGCTCAGTAATAGTCATTATCCTGCATGCAAATGCATGATCAAGAGGAAATTCAGTTGCTTTCAAAGTTTTGATTTATTTAAAAGCGGGTACATGCTCGACAATGGGCCACGGGACACATTATGTTTATGCAGTTGGTTGAATGGCTGCTGTTTTTGGCACAAACAGTTACGTCACCTGGGACCCAATCTTACTATAACATTTACATGAATAGATAATGTAGCAAGTCCTCCTCTACCAGCATAGACAATACTTTGCAATATTCCTTAGTGAGCATTAAGGGCTTACAGCACAGCTCAGCCATGTCATGTTTCCTCAGCACCAGCGAGTATAACCCGTGCTTTCACACCAGTGTCACTTCACATGGCTGCCTGTACAAAGACAAGCGTTCTTGTTCTAAGGTACTTAGGAGGCACATGATAGCACCGATGGCCTGTTAATTAAAGGTGCTTGGGGAAATAAAGTTTTAGAAAGAAACGAAAATCCACAATTCATTCCACAAAAATCAGCCTAAGAAAATCAAGAGAAATGATTGACTAAGAAGCAAACAAACAAGGAAATAAAAAAAAAGTGCCTGGCCACTTGTATTGCAGCCTTCATAAACAGCTGCTGGGTCACTTAAAATACATTTTCAGGAAAAAAAAATAACAAAAAGCTATACTCACCTTTTCTCCCACGCAGACCGTTGCTCCTAGTCCGGGGCTGCAACGCTTACCTGAAAGGCTGGATGCAGGTCCCGCTCTCTCGTCGTGCTTCTCTTCCTGTCTCCCTCCGACGTGGCAATGCCCCCACCATTAGTCACATTGAGCTACCATTGCAGTGAATGGAGGGGGGCGAGGAAGCTCACTGTGACTGATGGCGCGGGTGCAGCGAGAGACCTGGATGAAGCCTTTCAGGTAAGCACTGCAGCCACGGCCTGGGAGCGACCCTCTGTGTGGGAGAACACAAATAGGCTGTGTGGGCAGACACAAATAGGCTGCCCTCATATGACTATGCATCACATGTAATCATAATTCTGCCTTGAAGGACAAGTGCTTGCTGCTTACTCCTAAAGTCTTTCTGCTATTGCAACTTTTACAAAATAATATTTTGTTCTGTAGTGTTTGGATTTGGGATTTGCCAAACTATGGCAGTGTGTGTGTGTGTGTGTGTGTGTGTGTGTGTGTGTGTGTATACACACACACTTTCCCTATAACCAAATAATGCAAAAAAATAGAATCCCCCCTTTAACTATAGTATGATATTTATATATAACGCCAGCAGCTGTATGCGCTCCCATGCCCAGCCATTCAGAAACAAAAAGTTCCTGTACCCTGGTAACTTGAAAGTCAATCAGTATATGAACAGGGATCATAGTTGCCGGCTCCATAATAAGGTGAGACTAAAAGGTTGTGACTAAAGTAGTATCACAAGTGAGCTCAAGTTACCTTGGGGATAAGCGACCTGTCCAAGAAGTGTCTTCTTGCCCAGCAAAAGCATTACTACACATAGCCCTTGATTCACTAAGAGTTGAAAAAACTCTCATGGTAGTAAAAAATTCAATTCATTAGAAAAAAAGCCTGAGAATTTCACTGTTAGTGAATCACTAGTTAGGAAGACTGAAAAAGGGAAAACAATATATGATTTCTATTATATTAATATCTGCTTCACATTAACCTCCAATATCTCTATTAGAGATCAATATGATAAATATTTGCAAATACTAGCAATCATATCAGCCCAGCAGCCACTAATCTGATACAAACTATGGCCGCTAAGGCTCTCCCAACACAACCAGTGACCTGTCCTAAGAAAGAAATAGGTTATGCCTTAAATACTTTGCAACTACAATCTATTGTGTGAGAATTATCCACCACACACACACAGTAAGTAGTATATATTAAAGATGGGTTTAATTAGCAGCACAGTAATTAACCTTACTAACCCAATATGTTCCTAAAGTTCCCAGATAACCTTATATTACAGGCAGTTGTTACATAAATGATAGTTTCATTAGTTACGGTACAATATATGTTATAATGGATATAGAGAGATATAATGCAGAGACAGATAGAGATACACAGAGATATATTACAGGCAGTTGTTACATAAATGATAGTTACATTAGTTACAGTACAATATATGTTCTAATGGATATAGAGATATAATGCAGAGACAGATAGAGATACACAGAGATACTTAAAGTGGACCAACACCCACCCCTGATCGGCCCAGGAATCTATAAGATTCCCGGACCGATCAGCTCCCTCCCCGCAGGGCATCCGAAATCGAAAAACCCCCCAGAAAGCCCCTAAAAACTTACCTTATCGGCGACGGACAAGCGACAGATAAGCCGCCGCCGCCTCCCGCACGTCCCTCTAGCAGGGCGCGCACCCGCGCCGGCCGTTTGTGAATGGCCGGCGCGGGCGCGCACCCTGTAAGAGGGACGCGCAAGAGGCAGCGGCGGCGGCTTATCCGTCGCTTGTCCGTCGCCGATAAGGTAAGATTTTAGGGGCTTTTTGGGGGGGTTTCACACAGCGGGGCACCGATCGGGGTGCTCCGCGGAAGTGGACCAACACCCAGGATAGTGAAAATCCTGGGTGTTGGTCCACTTTAAGGTTCCATGGTCATTCAGCTAAGGCGTCCATCCATTCATCGCCCCCCTGCCATCCATCGAACTCCTCTTAATGTATGAACAATAGGGGGAGTGGCCAGCATTCCCCGCATCGTGGGAGTGTCTGCCAAGGTCGGTCCAGATGAGGACTCTCATGGAATTAGATGTATATTTCATAAAGGGTATAACTTCCACAATATGCATGTTATCAACTTGTAACCAAGAAATTCATGATCCCCATAAATGTCTTAGTTAAATGAGCCCAAACACCAAATGTATATCATCCAGGGTCCAATACTATGTGGATTGTCAGGCCCTGGACAATATATGTATGCCATGTTTGATATCAAATGAAAGGCCTCATAGTCCTGAATGAGAATCTATCATTAATATAGTTATAACTGGCATATTACAAGAGTTAGAATACTTCACAGAAACAACAGCCAATGCTCAGGTGTCCAATGTGTATTCATTGTCTGGAGTCTGGAGACCTCATTAGGAATTCAAGGATGTCTATTCAAGGCAAAAGACACCAGCTGTTGGAGGTAGCTAGGTGTGAATAGGTGTCTATTGTACTCTGTTTACCATAGACATGGTAGGGCTTTCAGCACACACCCTACATTGAATGTTAGGAATTGAGATGACTCATTCCCCTTTACCTGTAGTAAAAAGTGGCATTGACTGTCATTGTCTTCCTATCTGGTGATTGACTAACAGTCACATTCTCAGGCTTTTTTCTTGAATTGAATTTTTTACTACCATGAATTTCTTTTCAACTCCTAGTGCATCAAGGCCTAAGTCTTTGTATCCTAGCTGTAGAAGGCAAAATGCCTGTATTGAATCAGCTGGTCAGACAACAAAAAACCTGACAAGGACATCCCCCACGAAACAGGGTGTGGGCGTCCTCTTCATGCTTGAGGAGGCTTAGAGTACGGTTTGGGTTTAGGATGCCAGGGAGACTTAGGTTTACCCGCAGTCTTACTTCTTGGGCTTCCCATAAAGCGGTACACCCTTTATGTGAGCTTTTATGAGAGAGCTGAAAAGAAGGACCCTTTTCCCCAAGTTAGGCTTCTTGTCCTCAGGAAGACTTGTACTCTTGCCACCTGTGGTGGGTTTGACTAACTCATCCGCGCATTGGCTAAAAAGATGGCAGCCCGCAAAGGGTAAGCATATGAGTCTTTTTGAAAGAAGGGTCCACAGAACCATGGAGAAAACTCCATATGACCTGTGGCACAATGGCAGTTATTGGATGCAAAGTGTTCATCTACATTCCAGAGGAAAAATGTGCCAAACGCCAAAACAGAGCATTTAAAGGAATCTTTGCTAGATACAGTGACAATGTGAAGGGTTACAGAATCCTATGCAACAGCATAACTTTTGTTGAAGATCTGAGAAACAATAGGGTCGATTCAAGTCATGATTGGGCTTCTGCCTGATTCATGATGGGCATAATGGGATGCATATATTTTTGTGCGCCAATTTGCGCAAGTGCATCCACCAAAGTGAAAACTTGTGCCTAAAAAAATTTGGTGCAAATTTGGTGCCCTAAACTGTCTCTGGCCCTGATTTATGGTATGTTTAGAGGGCAGAATAGTGTGCGCACATGTGGCAATTTGAAGAGTGAATTTCCTCCAGCTAATAGGTGGAATAGGACTACAACAAAATAGGGAGGCACACTAGAATCAATACTAGTACAAAAAATATATTATTTTATTTGATCTTGACACAAGTTAATCACTACTTGTAATCCTAAACATAAATCAAACAATGACTGTAGCGATATCCCTTATCGCCGGAGGGCTTCACCGCCCGAGACGTCCTTTTCCCAATCGTAAGAGGTGCTGCTGGAATTCCAGAGTCGTTCGTGAGGAAACAGGAACAGCCCTTACAAGGGCTAGTGAATTGTAATATAGCGTTTCCCCCAATAAGAGACAGAACTCAGTATTGAGGGTGAAGGTGAAGTCAACTTTATTAGTGCCACTCTAGGCCTTATATACACAAGTCTCCATTGCATGACACACACACCGACCAATAGCAGCAGGGCACACAATCCCTCAACTCTGCCGTTGACGCAATCAGCAACACAATAGACGTCTGTAATACACTCAATCAGAACAATGCCATTGTCTGTGACGTAATCAATCAATACAATGGCAGTCAGAACAATGAATAACGTAATCAATCAATACACTGGCAGTCTGTAACATGCTTAAGAAAAGGAAAGTAATGAACCTGTGTCCAAAGGGGCAGAGAGTCTGTCACAATGACAAACAAAACAGACCAACATAGATAGGTGTGTATGTCATGTCCTGAGGAAGTGACGTGTGACGTCACGGAACGCGTCGACTGAGAGTTGAGGGGGTGAGACACTTGCTCCGGCTACCTGCTCACAGTAAGATTCTATGACTGTTTGCTGTTTTTGGTCTTTGGCCACCCTGGTTGGTTCTCTTGTTGTAATTAGGATTTATAGGTTTAATTCATGGATTTTGCACTAAGCACTTTAACACTGTATATATAATTATTAGTTTCACATTGTTGTATAGAATTGAGGAAATGGCCAATTAAGGTTTACACGCTTATTATCTTTATAGTATTGTTAGGTAGTGGACAGGTATAGCCGGTTTTACTAGTATAATATGTGACTGGGCAATATATGACTGATGTCATTTAATTGAATGATCATATATGTGGCTTGTTCCCAGCACGTAGTAATTTAACAAATAATTGTCTCCAATCTCCCTCCCCCTCTCCTCCCTCCTTCCTACAGATCAGTGTTTGTTGTATGTTTTTGAAACAATTTTAAAATGTCTAAAATATATATGGAGATGTAAATAGTGTATAATTAATAAAGATTTTCACTTTGGTATAATATTTAGTGGTGCTAATTTTTGCTCTGGGTGGTGTGGCACATCTGGGGTTGTGGGACCCCGGCTTTTTGTTAGTATAGATAGGTGTGTAGGCGATGGGGAGAGCACCATCAAAATATATATATATTTTGCCATCAAATACCTATATATATATATATATATATATATATATATATATATATATATATCTGTATACACATCATAATAAAAGAAAAAAAGGTTTGTAATATAAATATGAAACCATGTGCATGTACTGTGCAAAACCTGCCTATGATCCGGATCATAAAAAAATATATGTGCTGTAAAGTGCAAGTGCAAACAATCAAAAAATAAATTTGGTTATAACCAATCTGAAATTGGTGATCAGAACCAATCCCATCAAGATAATAAAAATCTAACACAATTCAATGCCTATATAACAATCACAAATAACAGTATCAAAATCAATCCCCCATCATCATCATAACCAGTGTGTGCTAATGTCCTATGATGTGAACCACAGTATAGGTCACAAAATGAAACCAAAATACAACCAAATTAAACCGTATTAAACCAATAAGGTCTCCCCACTGCCTACCACCCCAAGAGCCACGCGTTTCGTGGGGACGCTTCCCGCTTCCTCAGGCTGGGCCTGAGGGCCTCAGGCTCCAATAGGTGGACTAGAGACTTTAAGTAGCCAGTGGCTACTTGTTTCTTCTATCAGAAGGTGCTATTAGTTGGACTAGCAGAAAGTTGCTCTCTGTTACACTATCATCTACTAAAAGCAGAGTATGTTGCAGCAGTGCAGGCAAGTCAAGGAGTTATATGACAACTGTTAACAGACTTGGGTCAGCCACAGTTGAAACCAATGAGAATCTTTGAGGATAGTGCACTTGTGCAGATGGAAAGGGTTAGCTCAAGAACCAAGCACATTGATGTGAACTTCCACTTTCTGAGAGATCTTCCAGAGCAGGGACTTCTTGGGTTACATTATTGCCCTACTGAGGATATAACAGAAGATATCCCTAGGAAGCCCCTGAAAGGCACTCAAGGCTTCCAAAATAGAAGGGTTTAACAGACTAAGCCTCAGCTGTTAAGAAAGGGTGTTGGAGATACTGTGTAACAGCTTACACCTTGTCTCTGTATGTGATCTGCATCCATATTGCTAGGTTAATGCAGTTTACATGTATGACAGTAGACGGCACTGTTACATATATCTGTGTGTAGTCTCTGAACTTTCTCTTTTCATACTCTGGAAGCTCTGCAGTCATCTGGCTGGTGGCTGTGTGCTGTCATTTGTCACAGTTGAAATTTTAGAAGTCCCCAGCAAGTGTCCTGCTAGGCTGCCATGACTTGTCAGTCCTCCTCATTTGCTGCAGCTGCTGGGGGTCCTTAAATAAAGGACTCCTCCCCCCAACTAGTGCAACAGTATTTTGTCTTTGTCACCTCGATGTCCCTGGTCTAGCAGGCTCTGTGATCCTTTGAGCTGCTAGGTCCATCCTACCTTTGTTTCCAGTACACCACTATTAATCTGGGTGGCTGCCAGCCCTGTCTTGGTAAGCTTTAATCTTGCACCGCCGAGCCCCTTTTTCAGGTCTAGTCATGTTATGTTTTCAGTGTACGATTGCCTGCATTTAACATTTGTTCAGTTCCTGCCTAGTTAATATGTTTCATTGTATTTGTGTTCCCAGTGCCTGAAGATTAAGTTTCTCTGTGAAAAAAGGAGGAAATGCCTCTATACTAGGAGCCTGCTACTCAAGGAGCCATTCCATTCCAGGTGCTATATTAAAGTGAACCAAAACACACCCTGGATTTTATGAGACTTTTAGGACAGGCTTACTCCCTCCCCTTGGACTGCATCCTGAACTGAGATGCCCTGCTGTGTGAACCCCCCCAGAGCACCCAGTAAACTCACTTCTCGGCTGTATGCTGCTCCGCCTGGCACAGCTGAATGGCTGTGCGTGGCCACACACAGCCGAAGGGAGAAAGTGATGCCTTGTTCCACCCGTAATTGTGGCTAGGGATTTGTGCATTAATATGCGGGGCGGGAGAAGCTGATTGGATGAGTGTCTGCACTTGCACCATGGGCTCGAGGAAAGGGAAAAAGAGAAACAAGCATGGCAGAATTTTGTTAATGCAGAATACACAAACCTCCCCTCTTCATGCTGTCTATGATAATTAAAGGATAATTCCCCTTTCCATTACATTTAAAAAAATTATTGTGTGCCAAAATTATGTCATTAAGGTACTGAGCTTATCTGTTTTTTTTTAGTTTTTTATTTGTTTGCAATACTATGTTATAAAAGAAAACAGTTTTCCCTAGCAACAATGGTTTTACCAGGGGGGGTGCTGGGGATGTGACTACAGCAGGGACAAGATGGTTTGGGGAGAGCATCATTGCTGCTTCTCCACTTTATTTATTAGATTTGTGCTCATTTGCCATTATTCAGAGAAAGGAAGCATTATTCAGTACGACTGTTTCAGTCTTTAATTGTTAGTTGCATCCAATTGTGTTAAAAGACAGAAAACAAGTTTACTGTATGAGCTTTGATAGGGCCTTGTTTAATATTTGCGCCAGGGCCCGCTCACATTTAGTTACGCCTGGTATTTACCTTAGAAATGTACATCAAAGTGGCGCGTTTAGTGAACAGATCAGAGACTTTTTGACTCCGACTTGCTCATTATCTGATTGGCTAAGGAAGAGACGGCAGGTTTAACCACATCTTCTCTATTTCAAACTCTGCAGATTAGGGGATCACAATCTTGTTTTTCAATAGCTAAAGGGCAAAAGTGTGTTCTCACCTGGGGAGGTCTGTTCACCTCTTACAGTGGAAGGATTCTGGGACTTGTAGTCAGTAGGTTTTCTCAAGGCCATAAAACTCACTCCTATTTTAGGATCACAGACATACAGGAATATAAAAAAACTTGGAAACAGCATGCTGATAAGTAAATTACAGGTCTGGGGGCACAATCCTAACACAGATGTTTATTTTAAATTCCAGTTGAGGAAAACAATAGGGCAGAACAGCAAACCTCTGATTAAAAGGGAGATTTCCTTTTTAGAACATATGATAGACAATAGAGCTGCTTTAAGGAAGTATTAATAGACCAATAAATATCTTGGCCCAATCCTCGAGTTTAGATATTATTTTAGAGTAAAAGTAAAAAATAACCATAAATAATAATAATCTTTAATTTTATAGTGGCAACATATTCCGCCGCACTTACTTAGCATTAGGCAGAGCCATACAAATCATCTTTTTGATATCTCAAGTGCCCAGCAGTGCTTAAGAATATCTTCTAAAATGTTTACAGCCAGCACCTCCTACTTATGAACAGGTGTTTTGGACTAGTGACCCTCATTGCCACTCTTCAGGACTGGAAGTGATGGCTGGAACATCAGTACTCTTGGCTGGCCCTGGAATCTAAAAGACATCAGGGCCGGCTGATTCCCAATCCTATGTGCATCCTGAGTTGCCCCAATCACCCAAATCAGATCTGACAGCTCTTAGTGTTTAAAGCGGCAGCTGAGGTCCTCCCCAGCCCCCTTGGACATGCAGGTCTCTCCTCTGGCTAGCCATCATATCTAGAGATTTATGTAAATCTTTATGAGACATCTGTTTTGAAAGAGTTTTGAAAGTTAAAGAAGCCATGAAGAAAACCTTACAAGAAATGTGGAATTTTCCATTGCTGATTGGTCTCAAAATGTGAGTTGTCTGGCTAAGTGACTACTTTATGTGCATCAACAGTGGAATGCTGCCCTGGTCCAGGCTAAGCGTTCTGACCTTATTGATGAAATCTGAACAAGAAAAAATAAGCCGCTCACCATGACACACAGGAGAGAGGAAACACGGGTTGCATTAAAAGTGATCTAAAGCAAGCTTTGGCACTGTCCATTTCAGGCATTTTAGCCAATGATTTCTGCTCTCCGCTTGCTGATTGTGAGGGGCAGCATCTTTCATTAAACATGCATTATAGTTCTTAAAGTGTCCCTATAGTAAAATCTGGAAGATTCTGGAACTTCCCTTCCGAGACTGCTCTCCAACCTGAATGGCTTTAAAGTGGACCTATAAGATCTATAAGATTCCCGGGCCGATCACCTCCCTCCCCGCGGGACATCCGAGATCGGGATGCCCCGCGGGGTGAAACCCCCCCAAACCCCCAAACCTCCTTACCTTAGTCTCGGGGGCGCGCACGTCAAGAGGGACGCGCGGGAGGCGGCGGCGGAGGAGCCACGGACAAGCGGCTGTCAAATCGCTTGTCCGTCGGCGCTGGGAGCGGGGAGAGGTGAGTTTTTCTTGGGGTTCGGGGGGGTTTCACACAGCGGGGCACCCCGATCGGGGGTGCCCCACCGAAGTGGACCAAGACCCAGGATAGTCAAAATCCTGGGTGTTGGTCCACTTTAAGGATGACCTATACAGTGTGTACAGACATGGAGCATACTGATGCTGTTTGTTAAACATTCTCCTGTTCCTTCTTCTTTCTTTAGAAAATGGCCATTCTCTTCCTTCACCTGGCCTACCCGCATTCTATGATGCTGCATGCTAGTGTAACAAAATGGTAGCCTAACCACCATCTCTGTTAAAACAGTTTCCTGGAGTTAGGAGTACCTTGCTGTGAGCAACTCAGACACTGGGGAATTGTTTCCTCCCTACCACTGAGGGATTAAGTGTTAGTTTATGTTAGGTACAGCCCACCTCCACTTCTGATTGGTGCCTGAGTCTATCAAAGAAGAGAGCCAGGAAGTGCTTGGGTAAGATGGGATTAGATTCAAGTGAAGAATCTGGAACATGTAGTGCATGGTTTGTGTGGAGCACCCTTCAGGTGCTGGGCCGGTGGATGCTACTGCCCAGGTTCTGCCTAAAGGAGAACTGGTTGGGGGTCCTCAGAGTTTCAGTGCTTGGATATTGGGCCTGTGAGGGGGCAATTGAGGTTGCTGATCAGTGATCACCTGCTCATGGGGAGGAAGAGAAGTCTTGTACAGGAACACTGGCCAGAGTCCCTGGCATGTGAAGTGTTGGGATATGCCCCTGAAAGCACTCACCCCCCCCCCCCCCCCGGAGTTCTAGAGGTCCCCCCCCCCCCCCATGGAATCGTGCTAGGAAGCCAGAGGTTGGGAACACACATGTGGACGTGAACTCCTGGAGAGCAGAACAGGTGGCGGCCAAGGTTGAAGGTGGACCCCTGTGAGGAAGGAAATACATGTCAGGGACTGATCTGTATATCTGAAGTTAGTTGCCTGAATAAAGTAAGGCACCCCATTAACCTGCATGATTTTTTGTGAATTTCTACTACCCTAAAGAAGACCAAAAGGCACACGATGTTCCAGCTTTGACTAATGCAGAGGATCTGAGTGAGTACCAAACCTCTCCCATGTTCAGGCGCCAGTGACAGTGGGGTGTAGACCTGAGATCTTCCCTTTCCCATACTGGGGGCATCATGAAAAGCATCCCCAGGCCTAGGGGTGTCCAACACTAGTACTCCTTCAATAGGATGCCAATGGTCATCAAGCTGCAGGTGTGCTGCATCTAGTGTTGACATCATTGCTGGTAGAACAGCTCACACCATTGTGCCGGGTATTGTCTCTCTACATTGGAGCATCCATATCTGGAATGCCCCACTGTGTGTATCAGTGGGTAATAGAATGCTGGATGTCTGGGTGGCTTACAACTGCTCTGACTCTTTGGTTGAATGGCGGTGATGGAGTGCAAGGAATTCTGAGCATTGGATCAATCAACATCATTTTTTATGGACCAAATATTCGCGTGTGTGACCCGTAATTAAGCCACACCTCTACCAAGCCTATCGCCCACAAACTGTCCCACTTTGAGGACCCCAAGAAATGGTCAATTTAGAAATGCCTGGCACACTCACCTCAGATGGAGTTTATTGGAGATGTGACCCTCCTATACACTTTGGAAATGTCGGCGAGGAAAGTTGTGGGGGTGTAACAGCTCAGATCAGAAAGTCAGCCACGGGAGTCTTTTAGCCTCTCTAGAGATTTTTTTAGGGAGACTGGTGTTCCTCTTTAAAGCGGAACAAAACCCAGCAGAGCTTGACAATGAAAATCCTCCAGACCCCCACCTCCATCTTCTCTTTGGAGGACAAATCAATGACCATTTTTTTTTTGCTTGCCTAACCATACTGTGATTATTCACTTTCCTTCATGTAAACATTGTCCAATGTTCCTGCGTCCAAGATGTGTCTCCATCTTTCTCCCTCTTCCCGCAAATGCTGAGTGATCAGCTCTAGTTTCTAGCTAATCTCTTTCTCTGCGCCTGTGCCGCACAGTCATTGTCAATGGGTGTAATTCCACGCTCATTGCCTTGAGCCATTCCTCATCTATTACTTCATTGGCTAAAGCTGCATATGGAAAATGTGGTTGTAAAAGGTTGGGAAGCGATCAAGCCTGGGAGTAGATGCTCCCCAAGTGTCATGAATCTCTCAACAGAGGAATTCCTTTAGTAGAAATGACCACTAATGAGGCTGAGAAACAGACTGAAATGCGGCAAACCGTGTTTAATCGTGACAGTGAACAGATAACACACACAATCAGACTGCTATACATATATACATGGAACGTAAATCTACTACAGTGACTATACAGGTATCAAGGTAACCACGGCTGTGCAGATAAACTGGGAAACATTAAACTCTCAGATTGCTGTGAAGCCAGAAAATATATATACATGGAATGCAAGGAAAATTCCAAAGGCAGAGCTGAACAAGAAATGTAGACACAAGGGCTATGGCAGGGATCCAGGTTCAGGGTTCAGGGTTTTCAAGGTTCAGGGTTCCAGAATTTAAGATTCAAGTCCAAGGTACAGATTCAAGGGTCCAAGTCAAGATACAGGATTCCAGAGTTTAGGGCACAGATAGACAAAGAGACATGAACTGACATCAATGCTGATCCAAAGAGGCAATGTGCTGACCAGCTTATATAGGCCAGGAAGTCCCACAGGTGCTGGCTGATTAACACACCTCAGCAGGACAGAGCCATCTGCTGGTGGAGCAGCATAATGCAGGGGAAATCAGGCCGTGGAGGAACTCCAAACCTGACGCCAGGCTCCCTTCATTGTTAGCCACCCGCACCAGCTTTTTTTTGGAAAAAAAACCCTAAACATTTTATTGCATAAAAAGTATTCCACGGTGATCAGAAATGCAATAGCACTCAAAAAAAGATTCCTATGCACATCCTAATGTATCCCCCCTTCTCTATTTATATGTATATAAAGATTTATATACAGGTATATTTATCTGTAATCTATGACTTGTCTGACTCAGGTGACTTGGGTAAGTGGTAAGTGGAGTCGAGCGGGGGGAGCTCTTCTGGCATATTGAAAAATCAGGGAAAGGTAAAATGATTGGGGAAAGTTTGGGAGTAAAGCTGAAGAGGCTCTCGGCAACAGAAAATCAAGGGGGTGAAGCTATGACTCTCAGACATGCCCTAGGGGAGGGTCAGGGAGGAATAGTATACGTGCTTCAGCACAGCAAGATTTGAATTTGGACAAGTTTGAATCTCTGGCATTGAAGCATGTCCTCTCCGGCAAACTAAGGCTGTAGTCAATAACAACCCTGCCAGTCGGCCTTGGGGGTAGAGTTCATGACTGTAAACATGACAAAGAGTACAGAGAAGGAGAGAGGCCAGCATGATAAAAACTTTCCAAAGGTACACAAGGTGTGGGGACGCATATAGGGGGCAGAAGTGGAATAAGTGGTTTTAAAGCTTTATGGTTTTCAGCTTTAAAGCTAACCTTCAGCCTCCTGGGGAGGATTGTAATGGGTGAAAGGTAAAGAGATTTTTCAGACAAAAGCTTAAAATAAATAAACAACTGCTTACCTAGCCAAACGTTCCTCCAGTGCTGTGCTTCAACTCACGTCAGTGCCGTGAATGATGAAATAGACTTCCGGCTCTGGTCTTCCCCCACTGATGTGGGCCACTACTACTGGCTGAGGGGTGAGAACGGAACCACACCCTCTTCTGTATTGATGGCTTGAATGGTGCTCTCAGAGCTGCCATTCAGGCCATCAAGCCCAGCTAACCCCTCCCTTCTCCTGCCCAGCCTCCTACTGGCAAGCATTCTAGCTCCCAGCAGTGCCAACAGTAGCCTCTGCCTCACCGGAGGCCGGCAGTCGCCCTGTACAGCCTGCCTGCCATCCCTTCCCCCGGAGCCTGTATAGCCTGCCTACCATCCCTTCCCCCGGAGCCTGTACAGCCTGCCTGCCATCCCTGCCACCGGAGCCTGTACAGCCTGCCTGCCATCCCTTCCACCGGAGCCTGTACAGCCTGCCTGCCATCCCTGCCATCGGAGCCTGTACAGCCTGCGTGCCATCCCTTCCACCGGAGCCTGTACAGCCTGCCTGCCATCCCTTTCACCTGAGCCTGTACAGCCTGCCTGCCATCCCTGCCACCGGAGCCTGTACAGCCTGCCTGCCATCCCTTCCACCGGAGCCTGTACAGCCTGCCTGCCATCCCTTCCACCGGAGCCTGTACAGCCTGCCTGCCATCCCTTTCACCTGAGCCTGTACAGCCTGCCTGCCAACCCTTCCACCGGAGCCTGTACAGCCTGCCTGCCATCCCTTTCACCTGAGCCTGTACAGCCTGCCTGCCATCCCTTTCACCGGAGCCTGTACAGCCTGCCTGCCATCCCTTTCACCTGAGCCTGTACAGCCTGCTTGCCATCCCTTTCACCTGAGCCTGTACAGCCTGCCTGCCAACCCTTCCACCGGAGCCTGTACAGCCTGCCTGCCATCCCTTCCACCTGAGCCTGTACAGCCTGCCTGCCATCCCTTTCACCAGAGCCTGTACAGCCTGCCTGCCATCCCTTCCACCTGAGCCTGTACAGCCTGCCTGCCATCCCTTCCACCGGAGCCTGTACAGCCTGCCTGCCATCCCTTCCCCCGGAGCCTGTACAGCCTGCCTGCCATCCCTTCCACCGGAGCCTGTACAGCCTGCCTGCCATCCCTTCCACCTGAGCCTGTACAGCCTGCCTGCCATCCCTTCCCCCGGAGCCTGTACAGCCTGCCTGCCATCCCTGCCACCGGAGCCTGTACACCCTGCCTGCCATCCCTGCCACCGGAGCCGTACAGCCTGCCTGCCATCCCTTCCACCTGAGCCTGTACAGCCTGCCTGCCATCCCTTCCACCGGAGCCTGTACAGCCTGCCTGCCATCCCTTCCCCCGGAGCCTGTACAGCCTGCCTGCCATCCCTTTCACCTGAGCCTGTACAGCCTGCCTGCCATCCCTTCCACCTGAGCCTGTACAGCCTGCCTGCCATCCCTTTCCCCGGAGCCTGTACAGCCTGCCTGCCATCCCTTCCACCTGGGCCTGTACAGCCTGCCTGCCATCCCTTCCACCGGAGCCTGTACAGCTTGCCTGCCATCCCTTCCACCGGAGCCTGTACAGACTGCTTGCCATCCCTTCCCCCGGAGCCTGTACAGCCTGCCTGCCATCCCTTCCACCAGAGCCGTACAGCCTGCCTACCATCCCTTCCCCCGGAGCCTGTACAGCCTGCCTGCCATCCCTTCCACCGGAGCCTGTACAGCCTGCCTGCCATCCCTTCCCCCGGAGCCTGTACAGCCTGCCTGCCATCCCTTCCACCGGAGCCTGTACAGCCTGCCTGCCATCCCTTCCCCCGGAGCCTGTACAGCCTGCCTGCCATCCCTTCCACCGGAGCCTGTACAGCCTGCCTGCCATCCCTTTCACCGGAGCCTGTACAGCCTGTTCGCACTTGCTGCCACCGGAGCCCAGCTGCTCGTCCGCCTGTCCCTCCCTGCCACTGGAGCTCATGCTGGCCACTTGCCTTCCCTCCCACCGGAACCCATGGTGCCTTCTACCGGAGCCCACAGCTCTTTTCCTCCCCCGGGACGCATGTGCGGCTGGGGTCTATGCATTTGTCTGAGAGTATGCACATACACGACAGGGCACATGCATGTGTCTCCAGGGTTTGCTCATGTGTTTGGGACTGGGCGCATGCACGCACCCCGAGCCACGTCTGCATGCATCCTTAGCCTTGCATGTGCATCCTGGGGGCGTGAATGTGTTTGGGAGTATGTACATGCACAGCTTGGGTTCTTGCCTGCACGTCTGTAGGTGCGCGCATCTTTTTGGGAATGTGCGGATGCATGGCTGGGGTTGCGTTGCAGATCTTAAAGCGGACCAAAACCCACATTTTTAAATAACATTCCCTGAATCGCCCCCTCTTATGAAGATTACCATTGGCCAATTTTCACTGCTCCTGCTTCAATCTAATCCCAGATAATGCCGCCTCCTCCATGTCATTGCCCCACCTAGACGATGACTGATCCCTTACCAGGTTGCAGTGAGGAAGATTACAAAAGTGATTTCTAGTTCTACACCCGTAGAAGGAAATATAGGCAGGGGCTTTGGCTAAATTTATTTCACAAGTTTTGGTCCACATTAAAAGTTATATGTGGAGATTGGATTCTGCATTTCAATGGTTTGTGGAGGCTAAGATAAAAATGGATAAATGCTCACATCTTCGCAGCTGTTGACTCCTGGTTTAATATCCCTTGCTAAGACGGGGTCTTGCAACTTGCACGCACCCAGGGATTGCACAAGCACTGTATGAGCAGACGGGTCCCTGGATGTTGTGGGACCCAATATGAGAGTAGCATACCTCCCGACTTTTGAGAATGGGAAATCGGGACAATATGTAAATTTAGCCACACCCCCTCATTGATTGATGGAGAGGAGATACATTGTAACAGTTACAACAATATAAACACTTTGAATAGGCAAATGAACCATTTATTGCTGCAGATCTGCATGTTACACCTAAAAGAGGGGTCACAGCCTCCAAATAGGGACAGTCCCTCCAAATCAGGGACACTTGGGAGGTATGGAATAGGTTCTTCTACTGTATGACTATGATGAAGCAGAAGGAGGAGGAAAAGTAAGTATTTTTTAGTATTTATATTTGCTAAGACAGGGTCTTTAAATCTACACTATTGTTGTATTGATAGTACTGCTTAAAATGTACTTTAAAAACATGAATGCACACACAGGCGTCCTTTACGCCCTCAGCCCTGCCCATGACTCCATACACAACTCATTTCAAGTCAAATAGGCAGTGGCACAAGGTAAAGTAGAAATCTGACGCAAAGGCCCTTATTTAACAAGGAATAGCGACAGGTAGCGACTGGTGAGCGGCCGGTAATGACGGGCACCGCCACGAGAACGCCGGCTCCCCACCACAATCACACATTTATCAAGGCAATTCTGCTTAGCGACTGAGATAGCGCCAGATAGCCACTCATTCATCATTATTCCAGCCTCAGCCCACAGCGCCAGCGTCCGACCTTGAACAGCGACCGGTATGACCTCTCGCTACCTGGCGCTCTCCAATGCATTTCAATGGAACAATCTTTAAATATTCATAATTAATTGTTATTAATTTTTTTTTTTTAAATGTGAAAAATTCTGTGACTGCCATTTTAAATAATTTTTTTTAGGTAAAAAAAATAAAAAAAAAATGTACAGAATTGATATTACAGGTCTGATATTAATGTATTCATATTACAAAATTATTTTAAAAACTTGTTTTTTTTGGTTTCCAAAAATATGTTTGTTTGGGGGTTAAAAAACTACTTTTAACCCATCGCCGCCAGCGCTCTGGGGTTTAAACATGCATTTTACAGCGCAATAATTTTTTGAGCGTGATTTGTTAATGAATATGGTGGAAGCCGGTCGCTCTGACCAGTCGCTATCATGCGCTCCCATACAGAGCGGAACCTGTCAAATAGCGACTCCTCACCCAACATTCAACATTACGGCAAACCGACTGAGTTGCTATCAACTACCGAACAACGGCCAAGCACAGCGACTACTAGCGGGCGCTCTGAAAATACTGCTACAGTCGCTCAACTGTCGCTACCTGTCGCTATTAATGAATCGGCCTCCCCGAGTAGACGAGCTGAGTTTTTCAAGTATTGTATATCAGTATAAAGAATTACGCTGTGTAAAGGGCCATGATGTGCTAACCTGAATATCACTGCTTTTATTCTCAATGCTGCCTGACTTAAACAAGTGTTGCCATAGCGACACATAACCATCTCACATAGCAGTCACCTTACATTATTGCTGGGCATGCTGTCACTGAATAGTCCCAGGATGTTTCCTTACTACAAGAGCAATACATTTGCTCATCTATGACCTACATGTCTGTGCAAACCTCACCTGCCTGTTTGCTGCGCTTAGACAGTTCATAAATGATGAGATTCGCATGGAAAATCACACTTCCCTATGACATGCTATTTGTATTTATAGCCATCATTAGGGGAAAAATGAACCTTCACAATAGCTTCCGTTACAATCTTTTTAAAATGCTAAAGAAAATCATAGCAAAAGAAGCTCTATACATTTAAATTAAAAGCCCAGTGAATCATTCAAATTCCCAATTACATCAGGTAAGAAAGAAGGTAGACATTCGTAGGGATTCTAAAAACGAATAAATCTAATGTATCTCCTTACTGAAGGAGATGGAAGGGAGGAAGTAGGTTCTTATCATTTTCCTGATGATTATAGATTCTTACCCAGGGGTGCACCTGTAATGAGGCCAGGTGAGGCGGCAGAAGCCCCAGACAGCGCCATCCAGAGGGGCCAACAATTGCTGGACCTGCTTTTTTTTTTTTACTAATTTCTTCGGTTATGTTGTGATCCGTGCTCCTGGGGAGATTACCTGAGCTCTATGTAAAGATGGGCATCCCAAATTTAGGATGCCGGGGACAAGCACATATGACTATATGAAGAATCTACATTCGGGGACAAGCACATATGACTATATGAAGAATCTACATTCTCCCACTATTCTGTCATATATTATAAATGCCTATTATAAACTGGCAAACATTTCATTAAAGAGCTTGTAACCTGCA
This sequence comes from Gastrophryne carolinensis, assembly GCA_027917425.1. Lineage (NCBI taxonomy): Eukaryota > Metazoa > Chordata > Amphibia > Anura > Microhylidae > Gastrophryne > Gastrophryne carolinensis. Next base: position 137,707,176 of record CM051235.1, read on the forward strand.
GCCACCCCACCATCCCCATGGGCTGTTAAAATAATTAAACTCCTCACCTGATCAATGCAATCCTCACAGATTTTGGCGGGGGTCGGAACTCTGAATGACAGTCGTAGACCTGAGTGACAGTTGGAGGCTGATTCATTAATAGCGACAGATAGCGTCAGATAGCGACTGTTGAGCGACTGTAGCGGTATTTTGACAGCGACCGCTAGTAGTCGCTGTGCTTGGCCATTGTTCGGTGGATGATAGCGACTCAGTCAGTGTGCAGTAATGTTAAATACAAGATGCTGAGGGGTCCCATTTCAAATGACGGAGGTCTCCGCCGACGCAGAAGGCAGGTATATAATGGTGAAGGGCACACTGTATGAAGAGTTGTGCACTATTGCATCTGTTTATGCCCCAAATAGCGGGCAAGTTGATTTTCTCCTGCGCTTTCTGGCCAAACTGACGGATTTCCATGAAGGGAAAATCCTTCTAGGAGGAGATTTGAATACCGCTCTTGACCCGCTCATAGATTCCTCCACCGGGAAGTCTTCCGTGCCGTATAGTGGAATACGGAAAGTGAAACAGGCCCTACATAAATTGCAGCTGTGTGACCCATGGAGGATTCATAATCCAAAAGGTAGAGACTATTCCCACTTCTCATCAGTACATCTGACATACGCAAGGATAGATTATGTGCTGGTCTTGCACAGTCTTTTACCCAGAGTAACCGAAACGGCCATTGACCTGGCCTCCCTGTCTGATCATGGCCCAGTGTGGATTTCACTGACCACCAGAGGGGAGGAGCGGAAGGCATGGACATGGCGGCTAAATGAGAGCTTACTGAAGGACCCGGTAACGGTTGAAGCTACGCAAGTGGCGCTAAAGGACTACTTCGATCTAAACTGTACAGGGGATGTGACACCGATGACCATTTGGCAGGCGCACAAAACGGTTGTGAGAGGAACGCTTATCCAAAACGCGTCTAGGCTGAAAAAAGCCCACATTACACAAAGGGATCAATTGATCTCCCAAATTCAAGCCCTAGAGAAGAAGCACAAAGAAACCCAAGCACGAGAGGCCTTAAAAGATCTGACAAGATGCAGGGAGCAATTAAGCTCAATGCTGTTGAGAAAAGCAGCATACACCATAAAGAGATGTAGGCGATACTATTATGAATGGGGAAACAAGAGCGGTGCCCTCCTTGCCAGAGCGCTGAAGAAGCAACAATCCTTAAACTTCATCGAAGCAATCCTGGATCGGAAACAGCAGAAGTGGTACAAAACAGCTGACATCGCCAGGGTGTTCCGGGAATATTATAGCGAGCTTTATAACTTGCGCCACCAAGAGGAGGGGGACCCCCCAGGGGACCTAGCCAAGATACAGCAATACATTATAACTTCTGGCATGCCGAAGTTGGATGCTGAAGCGATAGCTAGGCTGGGAGAACCAATTTCAGGAACTGAACTGCATAAAGCAATACGGACCACACCGAATGGTAAATCCCCCGGGCCCGATGGGCTAACCATAGCGTACTACAAAAAATTGAGGGGATTCTGAATAAGCACCTCCTTAGAGCTCTTAATGTGGCGGTACAGGAGGAGGCGGTGACGGCATTCCCGAAGGAAGCGCTGGAGGCACACATCACAGTTATCCACAAAAACGGAAAGGACCCATTGAGCTGTAAAAGCTATCGCCCCATATCGCTACTAAATGTTGATCTTAAACTATTTACCGAAATACTAGCGAACCGAATGGCTACCTACTTACCTGAATTAGTTGAGGGGGAACAGTGCGGATTTATCCCTGGCAGGGAAGCCAGGGATAACACGATTAGAACCCTAAATCTTATACATCGATCACGCACAGACAATTCCCCAATGATGCTGCTGTCCACGGATGCCGAGAAAGCGTTCGACCGGGTGAACTGGAGATATGCTTTTGAGGTACTGAAACATATTGGACTTCAGGGGAGAGCGCTGGAGTTCATACTGAGAATATACTCTGAACCGCAGGCAAGAGTGAAAGTTAACGGCCACCTCTCTCAGCCCTTCCGGATCTCGAACGGGACCAGACAGGGGTGCCCGCTGTCCCCCCTCATTTTCGCCCTAGCGGTGGAACCTTTCCTAAGACACATAAGGAAAAACATAAACCTAAGGGGGATTCGGGTGGGGGAGGTGGAACATAAAATCGCGGCGTACGCAGATGATTTCCTGTTCTTCATCTACAACCCTGTTGTGGGACTCCCAAACCTCATGAAGGAATTTGACATATTTGGAAATATCTCAGACTTTAAGATCAACTTCGATAAGTCTGAAGCGCTCAATGTCGGACTACCAGAAGCAGTAGTGTCCCCCATCAGGTCCTCTTTTCCCTTCAGATGGTCCACACCCACGCTGACTTATTTGGGTACAAAAGTCCCGAAGGATATAGAGGATGTTTTCAGGTATAATTTTATCCCCATGCTTAATAAAATTAAAGCAGACCTGGCAGGATGGGATTCTCTGACGCTTACGTGGCTGGGAAGGATGAGCGCCATAAAGATGACAATCCTCCCGAGAATCTTATATTTGTTCCAAACCCTCCCATGTCATATACCAACTAGCTACTTCAAGAACCTCAATACTCTGATCCTGAAATTCATTTGGAGCAACAAGAAACCAAGGACCCACTTTAGCCTATTGCAGCTACCAAGAGCAAGGGGAGGCCTAGCGGTTCCGAACATGAGGAGGTACTGGCAGGCGGCGCATTTACAGAGGGTGGTGGACTGGGGGAGAAATGCGAATAGCAAGAAGTGGGTTGATCTGGAAGACAGCTGCACAGATGTCCCGCTAAAAGAGATCCCATGGTCAACGGAGACTTCAAACCATCGGGGTGGATCTAATTTATTGATAAAGGCCACCCTCAGTGTTTGGGATGAGACCAGGAGGAATAAAGAGGTCTCACCCTGGCCATCACCCCTGATCCCAGTAATTGGGAACCCAGAGTTACCCACTTGTCAGAGGCCGCAGGCCAGGGGGGGGTGGAGAGACCTGGGAGCGGTTAGGGGAGGAGACCTGGTGAAGGGACAAGAATGGTGCAGCATTGAGGAACTCAGGATTCATTGGAATTGCCCGCACTTGGACCCCTGGCAACTGCTTCTCTTCCAGCATTTCTTGCAGCGAATGGGACCGAAACATTCCCTGGGACGAGACCTCACACAGTTCGAGTCCTTGGCTATGCAGGGAGATCCACCAACAGGGGTGATATCTCGGATATATCGGCTACTAGGGGAGGAGCGTGAGACACCGCCCCCCTTCTGCAAGGAGTGGGAGAGAGACCTGGGAAGGGAATTTACGAGAGAGGAGTGGGAGAAAATATTTTTGCTCTCCCAGAAATCCTCGATCTCATCCCAGGTACAAGAAACGAACTATAAGTACCTATCTAGATGGTACTACACCCCCAAGCGACTGGCTGCAATGTTCCCGAGCTCCTCGCCTCTGTGTTGGAGGTGTAAGGCAGAGGAAGGAACGCTATTACATATCCTGTGGACATGCCCCAAAATCGCAATCTTCTGGAGGAGAATAGCTACGACTATGAGTAAGATCATAGGATCCCAGGTCCCGTGCTGTCCGGCCCAGATGTTGCTGCACCACACCAGTGATAGCGTAGCGGTGTATAAAAAGTCGATCCTGAGACATCTTCTGAATGCCGCCAAAACGATAATTCCTAGATACTGGAAGACTGAATATGTCCCAACAGAAGAGGACTGGGCCCGGGAGGTGGATAGGATAGGGGAAATGGAGGAGCTGACGGCTGCGGTCCAGGACAACGAAGAGAAGATCCGCTTACTTTGGACGCCGTGGTACATGTTCCGGTCCCCGGCGGCCCGCCCTGCTTCCCCCCCGACTTCCGCGGGGCCATAGACTATACAGCGAGCGGGGCCCAATGGGCATATGACACGGGAGCGGTGGGCCCCTGCCCCTCACCTTTTTTCCTGTATCCGTTCCTTGTCCGTTTCCCCCCTTTCTCTCTATCCTCTATATACCCTTTCCCCTCAGTGGGCTAAGCAATATCAATGAAACGCGATCAACTATCCCCTGACCCGTTGAGCTATCGGGGTTAAAATTTAGCAGCTTCACTCCATTGGATGAAGGTTGCTTATGTAATATAGATGTACTCCAAATTGAGATACAGACCCGACACATTGACCTTATCATTACACGAATAGAAGACAAATCATTCGGGGGGGCGGGACCCTTTGGGGGGTCGCCTCTGGCGCCCCTCGCGGAGCCTGGGCCCTCCGACCCACCACTGAGGCAGAAGATAGCCTTGGAGAGTGCCAAACATCTAAACATGGGGGATAACCTTATGTGTAACACCCAGCCCTACTGCTGTTTACATGTCCTTATTGTACCTACTCTGTTTTTTTTCACCTTTTCTATTCTGTAATACCTGACTGCTTTGTATTGAAAAACGGGGAGGCCGATTCATCAATAGCGCCAGGTAGCGACAGATGAGCGACTGTAGCGTGATTTTTTCAGCGCCAGCCAGTATTCGCTGTGCTTGGCCGGCATTAGCTTGATGACAGCGACTCAGTCGGTGTGCGGTAATGTTGAATACGGGCTGGGGGGTCGCTGTTTCACAGGTCCAGCGTTGTATGTGAGCGCCTGACAACGAATGGCCAGAGCGAACGGCTAGCTTCATATTCATCAAAAAATCACGCTCCGAATGTGCTGTCGCTGTCCATTCCTTGTTTAAACCCCAGAGCGCTGGCGGCGATCTGTATTAACTAGTTTTTAACCCCTAAACAACCATATTTTTTGAATGTAACATTATACATGTTTTTAGAATCAGTTTGTTATATGAATACATTAATCTCAGACCTGTTTGATCAATTCTGCACATATTTTTTTTTTTTTTTTTTTTTGACTTAACAATAAATCCTAACATTGCAGAAGTGTTCTCCGATTTTTTGACATTAAAAAAATAAAAAAAAAAATTATTACCAATTAATCATGAATTATTATAGATTGCTCCATTGAAATGCATTGGACATCGCCAGGGAGCGACAGCTCATACCTGGCGCTGTGAGGGAATTTGCAGCGGCGCTGTTTGGTCCAGGCGGCTTCATGATGAATGCCGCGCTAGCCGTCGCTCTCGCCAGCGCTAGCCTCATTTTGCTTGATAAATGCGTCATTGTGACCGCCGCCGGGCGTACTTGAGTCGGTAGTCGCCGTTAGCTGCCGCTACCTGGCGCTCATCAGACACTACCTGGCGCTATCGCTTGATGAATAAGGGCAAAAATAAAGAATTAAAAAAAAAAAAGAAAAAAAAATACAAGATGCTGAGTCGCTATTTGACAGGTTCGCTGTTATATGGGAGCGCATGATAGCGACTGGACATAGCGACCGGCACCCACCATATTCATTAAAAAATCAGCCTTAAAAATTCCTAGCGCTGTGAAATGCATAGAGCGCAGTAGGCGATGTGTTAAAAGTAGTTTTTTAACCCCCAAACCACCCAAAAAAAAATGGAATGATTTTGAAATAATATTCAAACCTGAATAGTTTAAAATCAGACCTGTAATATCAATTCTGCAAAAAAAAAAAAATTTTTTTAAATCCCCAAAAAATACATTTTCAAAGGAAGAAGTGTTCACAGATTTTTTTTTGAAATTTGAAAAAAAAAATATATTAAAAAATAATTATTAATTAAAATACATTCTGCCATTGAAATGCATTGGAGAGTGCCAGGTAGCGAGAGGTCATACCTGTCGCTGTTCAAGGATGTTCGCTGGCGCTGTGGGATGAGGCTGGGATAATGATGAATGAGTTGCTAGGTGGCGCTATCTCAGTAGCTAAGCAGTATCGGCTTGATAAATGTGTGATTGTGGAGGGGAGCCGGCGTTCTAGTTGCGGTACCTGGCTTTACTGGCCGACTGGCCCAGTCGCTATCTGTCGCTATCTGTCGCTATCTGTCGCTATTCCTTGATAAATAAGGCCCTTGGACTTGAGTGAATAAGAAGACCTGCCACTCTGTGCATTCTTTCCAAGATGGCTGCGCCCAGGACCTGAGGTTACCTAGAGACTAGACTTCCATTTTAACAAAGCAAAGGAGGTAAGATTTAGCATGGCAGACAGCACTACAATGAGAAAAGCAATACCATTTTATCACTGAGAGATTTTATCTCAGCCCGGGTATTGGTAACTGTTGGCGCCACCCCTGCCGCTAGATTGCAGATGAGAGGGCATCCAGAATGCTGGAGCCTCCCCGCACATAGCCCCCTAGAAGGCCCATAATCCTTACTTTATCCTTTGTCCCTCGTCAGGAATCCAGCGCCGTGCCCAGCACTCAAGTGTGCAGGATATTCTGCCCTAGTGAGCGCAGGGCGGGCAATCGCAGCGCTGGATTCTCGTCGCTAGACTGAGGATAAGGTAAAGATTATGGGCGTTCTGGAGTGCTATGTGCGGGGGCTCCAGTATTCTGGATGCCTCCCCTGTCTGTTATTTATCGGCGACGGCTACCAACAGCCGGGCCATGCAGGTTGTTGGTCGGCTTTAAACCGGACCTTCAGCATGATTTAATGAAAAGCCCAAACCCTTAAAAAACTATTCCCCAGCAGCTAAAATTAATGCATTTTACGTTTTTAGTCACTTATTATTCTTTCCCCCACTGGGCTGCAACTCTGTTCAGGACTCTAGGATACGAGCGCTGCCATCTTGCCTCAGAAGCATCACATACTGAGGAGAGGAGAGCGGGATAAAGTGCAGGGGGCGGGGTTATATCTGTGCTTTGCTCAGACAGAGCAGAGTTGGGGTCAGGAAGAGGACAGCAATCCCAGAATGCAGAGAGATACAGTAAGAAGACACTTCCTGTTTGCAGACTGCCTGATGTTCCATGAGCCGCCATCTTGGATGTTTAAAGGCTCATAACATGCAGTAGATGCAGTTAAGATGATTTTTAATGTGAGCAATCTGTATGTACAGGGTGTGGGAAACATAAGATATTATCTTATTTAGCGTGAAGGTCTGCTTTAAAGGTAGCAGATTCAACAAGGACTCCCTTTCACTCTGGGCATTCAGCATGTGATGTCTGTGGGCAGCCACAATGCAATAGAAAAGGTTGTAGCAACACCTTATGTCATACCTGTCCCAACAGTCTGAGATAAATGAATGGCGATGTCAGAGCATCATTACCGCACAGAGAAAAGATAAAAATGGTCCCCTGCTGCGTGTCCCTCATCTATACTGACGGCCTAAAATAATTGCATACATTGTGCTGAATATGCAGTGTGTGTCACAATCCGTTTTACCAACGAATTGCGCTGAATCTCAGGAAAAAGATGACCAATCTACTGCCGTCAAATTTGTCAAAAAGAAAAATATGTTCATAAAATGGACATAATCTAGGACAGCATCCAATTCATCATTATTCCCAGATAATCTGACTTCATTTAGGATCTACACTATATGAGCCTGAGCCTGTGCAGGAGAGAAATTGCACATTTTAGCTACATGAATGATTTCCAATTACTGTACCAGAGTCACCGATTGGCGGCAATCACTGAGGATAAAGACAATAAAAATGTTAGTTTAGTATTTTTTAAATTTATATATATATGTGCAGTCGGCAAATTGTCCATTACCCTCCCCCCCTCCTTTTTTATCCATTCTCTTTTCTGATAACTATTTTGTATTTTTTAAAGCAATCTACCACAATTTGCATTGTATTTTAAGTGGAACAAAACCCTAAATAAACACTGTTTATTTGACGTAAGTTTAACTCGTGTGATTGCAAACTCCAACTAATGGACTTTACACACAAAAAGTGTGTTTGTTCTCATTTTTCCCCCAAAAATTACCTGTACATGCAAAGGTGCATTTTTACAGGTAAGGTGCTTCATTTTCCCAATGAGGTAAGGATCATTTTTCTAAAAGTTTGAAAACAACAGCATCCTATAGGCTATGCAGAAAAAATAAAAATTCTTCAGGATATGCCGTACTTTCAAAATTTGCTAAAAAATATCCTTATGTCATTAGAAAGATGATGTGCCTTAGGAAAAATAAAAAATAAATAAAATAATTGCACTTTGTTAGGTGTACTTTTGGGTGTGAACTGAAGTTTGCATCTAAGAGGCTGATTCATTAATAGCGACAGATAGCGACAGATAGCGACTGTTGAGCGACTGTAGCGGCATTTTGACAGTGACCGCTAGTAGTCGCTGTGCTTGGCCATTGTTCGGTGGATGATAGCGACTCAGTCGGTGTGCAGTAATGTTAAATACAAGATGCTGAGTCGCTATTTGACAGGTTCGCTGTTGTATGGGAGCGCATGATAGCGATTGGACATAGCGACCGGCACCCACCATATTCATTAAAAAATCAGCCTTAAAAATTCCTAGCGCTGTGAAATGCATTTTTAAATCCCAGAGCGCAGTAGGCGATGTGTTAAAAGTAGTTTTTTAGTTTAATCTCTTTATTAAGCTTTTCAAATATAAAGACACAATACAAGTATAAGAGAATAGGTAGTACAGACAAAGAAACAATCCGGGCTCCCGCCCCACCCCCGCCTCCAGACGCAGCTGGGGCCCAGTCAAACCCTCCGCCCCCACCCCTGTATGACATTGTAGAAATTAACGGCACACTGTGTTTGCATCTCATACCCCTGAAGGCGAGAACTAGAGTTTCTAAGGAGCGAATTGACCAGGCATCACTCATAGAAAAGCGAGGGTCAACAACAGGGGATGTGCCCCTCGTCCTTTTGGGCGTGTATGGGTGAGTCATCTGAACTGCATCATGTCAAACCAAGCTTGTCCTCCCAGAGCCCAAGTCAGGGTCCAAGGCTCCCCCCCCCCCCGCCAGCCACCAGGGCGGCAAGGGGGCTCGGGGCATGCGGGCCCCAACGGCGATCCCGCCATAGGGCATAGGCCGTGACCGAAAAGAGGCCAGGGGAGGCGGATCAAGATGAGACGGGGGGAGGAGAGGAAACCCATCATGCAGATGATGGGTGAGTGGAGGAAACACGAGAGAGGACAAGACAAGAGGGGAGAGGGGGAGAAAGAAGAAAGAGAAAGAAGAGATAGAAGGGGGAGCAAAAGAGGGGGGGGATATAATCGGAGGGGGGCGGGAGGGGGCGAAGGGGCGGGATGGGGGGGGAAGTGTTGCCAGAGGGGCCTCCCGCCGACGGATCGCCACAATCCCAACCGCAAGACGTATCATCTCCGGCCCACGTCCACCGCCGCGAAGGCCTTTGCCTCGTCCGACTCCCTGAATCTAATCCAATTCGTCCACGTCGTCCAGTGCGTCTCGGTTCTCTCTCCACTCTCCGCCCACCAATTCCTCCATCCTCAAGATATGGTCCATTTCAGCAAACCATTCCGCCATACTTGGTGTGTTTGTGGGGATAATTGATCTCACAGCCGTCAGAAAGTATTTGAGAACTCCTCTCTTGGCCTTGGTCATGGATCCAGGAATCAGGGAGAGCAGGGCGACTCTCGGAGTGTTCGGGACTACAGAGCCCTCCACCTCCGTATGAACCTCGAGAACTGTATCCCAGAGCTTCTTGATTGGGGGGCATTCCCTCCAAATGTGTAAGATCCCTCCCCGGGGTGCTCCGCATCTCCAACAGGCATCCGATCCCCCTGACGCAAAGGAGGCAATGTCCATTGGGCATCTGTACCATCTTGTGAGGACTTTGTAGTTTTTTTCCTGCGCTGAATTGGCCCCCATAAGCTTATGCGTCAGCATAAATATCTTCTGGGTTTCGTCCCCCGTAATCGGGGTCCCCAGGTCCCTTTCCCACTTGGACATGAATTCCAGCTGTGATGTATGCCTGGTGGCGACCAGTATGCCGTAAAAAGCTGATATCACATGTTCCAGCGGCTGGGACTGTGTAAGGCATTCCTCCAGTGGTGTCAAGGGGTAGAGAAGCATGGCTAATTCGCCCTCCCTTGGCCAAGAACGCCGCGAGCTGCCAATGATGCAACCAGGACAGGTGGCCACCCCCGTACCGTGCTCTCATTTCAGCTAGGGAAGGCAGCCTCCCTCCTGACAGGATGTCATGTAGCCTAGTATCCTCTGTCTCTCTCCAGATCAGGAAACGGGAGGTGCCCTGTCCCGGTGGGAACTCCGGGTTATTGAACAGCGGGGTGAGAGGTCCAGGCCTATTAACCAACTCCCCCCGCCGCTGCAGTCCGTCCCAGCTGTGGATATCCACGGGAGGGAGCGCGGGCTGAATCCCAGGATATCCTGCTCCAATTGGACCCATAGTTTGTCCTCTCTCCTGTACGTCCAATCTGCTATCCTTGTAATGATAGCCGCAGCATGGTAAAGCCTTAGGTCCGGGGCCCCGACTCCACCTGCACTCTTTGGCCTGACCAGTATATTGAATCTGATGCGTGGCCTCCGTGAGCCCCAGATGAATTTCAGGAACTCTGCTTGAATTGATTTGAAGAAATGCCTGGGGAGCATAATCGGAATTGCCTGAAAGAGGTACAAAAATCAGAGGAGTACGTCCATTTTCAGAATGTTGATCCTTCCAAACCATGAGTATCGTCCTCTATCATACTTTGTAAGGTCGTGGTGAGCCCTCGTCTGTAGAGCCTTGAAGTTTAGCTCGTAGAGTTTGTCCAAGTCGGACGGTATGAGGGCACCCAGATATTTTATTGCGGTGGGCTGCCACTTAAAGGGGAAACTGTGACAGAGCCTCTCCATTAGGGGCTGCGGTAGGGTAAGATTCATCGCCTCTGACTTTGCATAGTTAACTCGGAAATTAGATAACTGGCCGAATCGCTCAAACTCCCTAAGAACTGCCGGGAAAGATATGGCCGGAGATGTCAAGTGGAGGAGCAGGTCGTCTGCAAAGATCGAGGCCTTGTATTGTCTTCCTCCACATTCAATCCCCTTGACATCTGGATTGTTCCTTATGGCTATCGCCAAGTGCTCCATTGTAAGTATGTACAACAGGGGTGAAAGAGGGCAGCCCTGGCGAGTGCCGTTTGTGATCGTGAATGGGTCTGATAACATTCCGTTGGCTCTAACATGGGCTGAGGGATCCTGGTACAGTGCCAGGATCTTGGAGATGATGATGGGGCCCAAGCCAATCTGGGATAGGGTCGCCTTAAGAAAGCGCCAACTCACCCTATCAAACGCCTTCTCGGCGTCGCAGGATAGAACACAAGCCGGTATGTCATTCTTGCGGACATGGGCGATAAGGTCCAGTAGTTTATTGGTGTTGTCCCTGGCTTCTCGGCCAGGGACAAATCCCACTTGGTCCAGGTGGATCAGTTGATGGATCAATTGTTTGATTCTGGTGGCTATTATTTTTGCAAATAGCTTTACGTCGACATTGAGCAAGGAGATCGGCCTATAGCTGCCACATGCCGAGGGATCCTTGCCTGGTTTGGGAATCACTGTAATTGTGGCTTCCAGGGCCTGTCTTGGGAAAGGGCTGTTTGCCCCTACATGATTGTAGGCTCTTACCAGCCAGGGAATGAGTTGGGGGGCTAAGGCCTTGAAAAATCTCGGGGTGTAGCCATCAGGCCCCGGGCTTTTCCCCGCAGGCGCCTCCTTGATGGCCTTCAGGACCTCCGCCTCCGAGAATGGCACCTCCAAGTCCGTCGCGGAGTCCTCCGGAATTGTTGGAAGTGGAGTCTCCGCTATGTAATTATTTATGTTTGTCTCCAATGCTGCAGCCGAACCATGGGTAAGGCTTGGTAGAAGGTTATACAGGCTGCTGTAGAAGCTTCTAAACACTTCTGGGATCCTGGATGGGTCCGTGACGTTCTCTCCTCCTCTTGCTTTGATGCTTGGGATGAATGATGCCGTTGATCTGCAGTGGAGCGACCTGGCCAATAGCTTCCCGCACTTATTTGCCTCGGGGTCTGCAAGATAGTCCACCTCTGTGAAGGGCAAGGATTTGTGAATTGCTATAGATGCACCCCGCGACTTGCTTCGTGGGTTGGTACTATGGTACCATGATGTAAAGTATCTATTTTGCAGGTTAGGTACCTTCCTTCCTGGAAGTGCGTCTCTTGGAGGAGAAGTATGCCCACTCTCTGCTTGTGCAGATCGTACAGAACCTTGGAACGCTTCTTGGGGACATTGAACCCTTTGATGTTCAGGGAACAGACTGTCAGTTTAGCCATCCCGGGCTAGGGGCACCGGTCCGGAGACGAGGGCAGGTTACAACAGCAACCAAAGATGTCAAGTATGTGGCCCGGCACAAGGTGGGGAGTGAAAGCGGGCGACCAGACGGCAGGAGGGAAAGGGCAGGCCTTAGGAGGGGTTAGGGAAGGAGGGCCAGAGGAAAAGGGGAAAAGGAAAGGAAAGGGGAGGGAAGTGGAACAGAAGAGCGGTGCGTCTAGATCTACGTGGGCAGGGGTGAAGTACCTGCCAGTCGTAGGGTTGGGTAAGGGGAAGGAATATTGAGGGAGGAAATTGTTCGGGAGGGGGTTAAGTAGGGTAGCGGGGCACCGGGGTTAGGTGCGGCGCAGCAAACTCTGTTGCAGGGGGCTTCGCAGTACGCAAGAACCACGAGCACCCACGTTTCCCTATTTAGGAAAGCGCCAGTAGAAGAGGCACAAAACCCAACCAGGGACACCTAAGATGGGGGAGTGTCAGACGATAACAGTATAGGTGTAGGAGATGCACACACTGAAAAACATTGACACATCTTTCAAGGACTAAAGATAGAAAGAAAATACTTATATAACTTTATATAACTTTATAACTTTATAAAAGGCACATGTAGCAATGCAGAGTTATGATTGTCCTGTGGGCGTGGGGCCCAGAGGGGGCACCAACGGGCGCCGAGCGTGGGCGCGGGGGAACGATCCCCACGTCCCGCCGAATCCAGGCCTGGGCCCCCGCCGCCCGCCCCCCCCCAACTTGGGGGGGGTGGCGGGGGGTGGCGGGGGGCGGCGGGGGGCGGCAGCCCCGGCCACCACCCAGCCACGGGGGCCGAGGGCACCCCCCATCAAAGCCGGACCACCGGGCCCCGAACCCAAAAGACACATCCCACTATCAGCCACTTATGGCATATTTTAGGCCGATTGGCAGCCCCCGCGCAAGCACAATCAACATTTCAACTTCTTAAACTATAACCATATTAAACCTGTGAGCGCCACCCGTGCAGGGAAGCACACTCACACGTGGGCCCGAGCACGGCGTCCGGCCAGACGCCTCCCCCACCAGGCGGGGAAGTACGCCCCCCCGCCCGCGCGGGACCCACCGGCCGGGGCAGCGGGCCGGACCCCAGGGTCCCCACACACGCGCGGCACCCACACCCACGGCCGCCAACAAGGCCAATCCCCAGATCTTGAACCAAAACGTTTGGGCACTTAGTAGCTTAGGAACATTGCGGTAAAGGGCACGACCCCCCGAGCCGGGCCCCCCCAAGGGCACGAACCCCCCCAAGGCCCCCCCACCCCCCTCCAGCTTTTCTTTCTCCACCACCACTTCTTTGAGAGTCCATAGGACCCCGCCACCCATCTCCCTGGACCCTGTACCCCTCTGTGGCAGAGGTCCGCTAGGCAGCCAGTCCCTGCGGGTCCAGGTGAGGGGGACGGGCGACGGTCATTCGTCTGAAATGGTGGGGTGGTCCTCTTCACTGTCAGGGGGCCAAGGCGAGCACGAACCCCGGGGGGGGCAACCCCGGAGGGAGGCCACGACCCCCAGACGATCTTTTATTTAGGCTCTGTTACCGGGCGGATGCTCCCGGCGTCCCGGGGCTTCCCTCGCCCGCCCAGGCGGTCCACGCGATCCTCTGACTCTCAGCCCGTCACGCTGAGGTTCCAGGGTTGGTGCGAGCCAGTCCGGGATCCGGACCGGGTCAGTGTCAGAAGGCAAAAAGCTGTGGAAGCTGATCGCTTGTTTTCAAGGCAAAGGATCTTCCATTTCGGCGGACAATAAGGTGAAATGGGAACCCCCAACGATAGGAGGCCCCCTGGCACTGGATCACCTCTAGTAATGGTCTCATTACTCGTCTCATTTGAAGTGTCCTGGAGGAGAGGTCAGGAAGAACCACCACGGATGAGCCTTCAAATCTGGTTGGTCCCTTCTCCCACGCCTTTCTCAGGATGTCCTCTTTGGCCTTGTAATAGTGAATCCTGCAGATCACGTCTCTGGGTCGTTGCGGATCTGCTGATCTGGGGCCAAGGGCACGGTGGATTCTGTCGATGACAATATCGCCCGCGTGGGGGGAGCCCAGGGTCGTGTTGAAGATGGTTTTGGCCGCGTTCTCCAGGTCCGGTTGGGCGACCGTTTCTGGGAGCCCCCGCAGCCTCACGTTGTTGCGTCTTCCTCGATTCTCCAGGTCGTCAAGGCCGAGGTAGAGGGCCGAGGTGTGTCTTCTCTCCTCCCGCTGCAGCTGTTCCAGGGCCGCCACTCTCTGGGCTAGCGAGGATTGATCTTGCTTAATTGAGTCCACCCTATGGGAGACCTCAGAGATAGCGTTCTGCAGCGTGCCGAGTTCTCTGCGGAGGGTGCGGAGGGTGTTCTCCATTCGTGTAATGTAGCCATCAAAATCAGATCGGGAAGGGAGCCCTCGCAGGGCGTCTGAGATGTTGGAGCGAACTACGTCAGCCGAGGCCGAGATCAACGGGTGCATATGCTGCGTCGCCTCTGACATCTCGCAGGGAAGGGTCGCAGACGTCTCCATCGGTGTTCTGCTGTCACTTCTGGGAGGGAGGGCCCCGGGAGACCGACCCCCGCTCCCCCCCGCGGTCCCCTCGCTCGAGGCCCGTCCAGGGGACAGGCGGCCCACTTGCGCAACATCTCCTCTCGCCGCCTCAGGGGCATGTTCACTCCGCCGGGATGTCAGGTGGTATGATGTACGGCCTCTGAGTGTGGGGTGCGTCATGCCCCCGGGTGTCTCCCAAGGGGCCCGTCAGATCATGCCGGGAAGTGGGGCATCCCTCCCCCTTGTCTGTGTTGGAGCCCATGGAGCAGCGAAGGGGCTCAACCCAGAGGCTGGATCCTGGTCATGGAGGGGACTGAGGCCTTCATCCCCTGGCTGACAGGGCTCTACTCTCCGCCCCGGGGGACTGCCACTGTGCTGTTCATAGTGCGTTGGAGCCGCATCAGCTGATGGCCCTTGCTCTCCCCCGGCCTCCTCCTCCTCACTCCCCGGGGCTGGTGACAGCTGCGGTGCAGGCGAGAGAGCCCTCCCTCCTCCTTCCCGGGCTGCAGGGGTCCCGCCGTCACTCCCCGCTGCCTCGCTCACCTTCACAGGCGGCACCGCTACCCCGTCCTCTGTGGCCGCCGTCTCCCGCTCCGTCTGCAGTCTGCCCCGCGAGCATGCAGAGGCAGACGGTCCTCGGGGCTCCCGCGCGGGCTCCTCCGAGCCCGCCCGCCGCAAGGTAGGGGAACTCTGTCCGTCTCCAGCTCCCTCCAGCCCCACGTGTGCGGTCCTCCGGCGCGTCGCCGCCATTTTGCTGGCACTTCCTCCTTCTTCCTCCCTGCCTGTCGCTCGAAAGTAACGGGCGATGGAGGCCGGCTGCTGGCGCCTGGTTGTGCCTGAGGGTTTCCTGCGTCTGGGCATCTAAGGATGGGGATCGCCGCTGTGTGCCTTGCTCTTTTGTCCGGGGTGTCCCTGCGCAGAGCTCCAGCTCTATGCTGCCTATTCCGCCATCGGCCAGCCACGTCCCCCCTTAAAAGTAGTTTTTAAAATCCCTAAAAAATACATTTTCAAAGGAAGAAGTGTTCACAGATTTTTTTTTTGAAATTAAAAAAAAAAAAATATATTAAAAAATAAATATTAATTAAAATACATTCTGCCATTGAAATGCATTGGAGAGCGCCAGGTAGCGAGAGGTCATACCTGTCGCTGTTCAAGGATGTTCGCTGGCGCTGTGGGATGAGGCTGGGATAATGATGAATGAGTTGCTAGGTGGCGCTATCTCAGTCGCTAAGCAGTATCGGCTTGATAAATGTGTGATTGTGGAGGGGAGCCGGCGTTCTAGTTGCGGTACCTGGCTTTACTGGCCGGCTCCCCAGTCGCTATCTGTCGCTATTCCTTGATAAATAAGGCCCTAAGTGAGCTTTTTTACTTGTACACACAAAAAAATTATATAAAACATTTCTGTTCTAATATTTCAGCACCTAGACCTAGAGAGCAGAAACTTGGTACTGAATTCTGGCACTCCCCCTGATTCAACTGGCAGTAGACCACCAATCATAGGGTTTGACTGGTGGTCTGTAACTGCCCCATGTGGCCACCTGTGTATTGCAGCATTGTGTTTAGGTGTCAAAGTCTGATGATATAAACATGTTGTCTGCTATTGTACTGGAGAGCAGCCTGGAAACTTCAAAATACGTTTTTTTCTGCTTTGGTTTGTCTTGAAAAAAAATGGGAGGTATGTGACAATCCCTTTTTATGCACTGCTCCAGCCTAGAGCAAGAGGTTAGAAAAAAAAGGACAAAAGTGGCCAGACAAACAGAAGACAAAAAAGAAAGAAAAATAAAAAAGCTGCTTATTGGGCTGTTGATGCTGTTGCCTGTGTGAGGTGTGTTTGACAGATGGTGGCACTCACTGCCATTTACCACAAATGGAGTCTAAGGGGTTTATTTAAGAAACGCTAAGGCCATGTAATGCTGTCAGGTCCCAGTGCAAAAGGTGTAGTTATCTAGTCAAGTCAGAATGCCTGTGAGTACCAGGTACTGCCCCATCTGTCAACAGCGCCGGAAATGGAATGAGTGCTGGCGACAAGTTCCCTACAGCCCCAGATAAGACCAGGCCATCGTCCTGCACTATGTGGCCTTATCCCATACATTTCAATGGGCTGGGATGGTTATAGTTGTTTAGGCAACTTTTTTTTATTTTATTTGTTTTGGTTGGAATCCCTGGGCTGTTTGCAATTGTTTTTGGATGCATTTTAGGCACTTTTGTGCTGCGTTGCAAACTTGTGATTTGGACCATGCAAAACATGTGTCCTGTCTTTCATGTGCAAATCCCTGAGCTTTTATAATTTTATTGGTTCCCTGGTTCCCCAAAATACAAAAACCAGGGTTGTCTGCAGACGGAGGCCGCCTGGAATTCCCTTCTGATAGCGCCTGCTCAGGCGCTGTTTTTTCTTTTCATTATAGCCTGCTCATTTTCAGCGCTCCCAGTCGGTGCCAGGGGCCGCAGCTCTATCGGCTTTGTTGCGCAGGCATGACACTGCCTCGCTCCCCGTGGCTCACATGTGCGAGCGCAGATAACTGCTCATCTGGCTGCCTCATAAATTCATAAATAAGGCTGAAAAAGTCATAGAATATGTAAGCCTTTACTTGCCCTCTGGTGATGCCTATATGGTGAAACTGTTCACTAAGAGGCTGATTCATCACTAATGCCAGGTAGCAACAGATGAGCGTCTGTAGCAGGCATTTTCAGAGCGCCCGCTAGTAGTCGCAGTGCTCGGCCGTGGGTCGCTACTATTTTTTAGCGACTCAGTCGCTGTTCAGTAATGTTGAATACATTGTGAGGATTCGCTATTTGACCAGTACAGCGCTGTATGGGAACGCATGTTAGCGACTGCTCATAGCGACCGACTCCACCATATTCAGCAAAAAAACAGCCTCACAAATCTCTGACGCTGAAAAATTGTTGTTTGAAGCCCAGAGCGCAGGAGGCGGTGTGTTTAAAGTCTGTTTTCAAGCATCTATCCACTAGTAACAAAGCGAAAGCATATGGAATTACATTGTAGCAACATTGTAAAATGAACACTTTAATTCCAGACCTGTAATGTCATTTCTGAAGAAATATTTAAAAAATGTAAAAAATTTGAAAAAACTGCTATTTCAATGCCAGAAGAGGTCACAGAATTATTTGTGATTTTTGGGAAAAAAAAAAAAAAACTGTTTAAAGTGAAGAAAAGGTTCGTCCATTGAAATGTATGGGGGAGCGACAGGTAGCGAGAGGTCATACCTGGCGCTGTGCAAGGCTGAATGCTGGCGCTGCTCGCAGAGGCTTTGAAAATTATGAATCAGACGCTACATGGCGCTATCCCAGTCGCTAAACAGATTCTGCTTGATAAATGTGTAATTGCGTGCCGTGTCCGGCGTTGACCAGTCGCTATCTGTCGCTACCTCTCATTAACCAGGCGCTACCTGACGCTATCCTTTCTTAAATAACCCCCTTAACCTTCAACTGTGTCTTGGAGCAGAAAGGGACCTATATTATTAGTTAAAGATGACCCCTGTTCAGAGCAACCTGTTGAATCATCTTCAGAGGACATGTGCTGTAAATTACTTATTTCCTGATCGTTTGGCTTCATCTGGCACCTCGCCATGCTAGGCTTATCTTCAATCGCCACCTCCTCCAAAACAGAATTACTGCATGCCCCTTGCATTTATTGCAATAGAGGTGGCATGCTGACGCGGGGCATGATGGTATGGAGGCCATGTTGGATGCTGAGTATTGTTCTTTTTTTCCTCCCCAATCATTTTAAAGCTGAGGACTTATTTATTCTATTGCAATGTCATTTTGAGTGCCTCTAATGTTCACCTAATACGGCTGACAGCTTTGTCAGTAAGGCATTATTTTTCCACCAATTTTATATGGATGTGCTATATTATTCTGCGATTAAATACACATTCATAGAACAAAATACTTTATAATCTGCTTACTTTTTAAATATGGAGCTTTCTCTATACACTGCTTTTTTAAAGTTCTGATCACTAAGCATATTGATAAATCTGTCTAGAAGTTAATGTGCAAGAAATATTATTAGCCCACGCATTCTAAATGTATTCTTTTAAATCTGCTGATTTCAGTACCTGAAATTACATAAGAGATTGCCGCCCACACATTAGAATTTGGGTATGGTGTAGGAGGGGAAAATCTGTAAGCCAATCAGGATTTGCTGCATGAAAAAGCAGAGGCGTAACTATGATCCCGATTTATAAAGTGCGCCATTCTGTGCCATTTTTCTGACATTATCACCCGCCTTGGCACGTCTGTTTCTTTTATTTGCCGTTATTATCTTTCCATAAGCGTGCTTTGAATGACTCTGCAAGGCAGAACTGTTCTTCAATAATCAGCTTGCTCTAGATTTATCCCTATAGTCCAACCTGTGTCAGAGCCTGTTTGTGTACCTGTTTGGCCTTGTCCTGAATTTAATTGCACCAATGAGCGCTACTGTGTTCCGTCTATTTACTTATTGTTAATGTGCGGCTGAAGTTGGTGGTGGATCTTATGGCAGCTGGTTGCCGTAATATCATAATATATTTAATTTAATCTGAACACACTTTCGCGATTTTTAGTTATTTAGTTATTAATGCATTGGTGTGACAATCAGGAGACAAAAGTGATTTTTGACGGTTTGTAGAAGAAAAGCAGTTGGCAACAGCTAAGACAGGATTCCTACCCTCTTTTTCATCAAGTACCACTTTCCATATTCTGATTTATATCAAGTTGCGCAGTAGTGTAACTAATGTGACCTTCTGTGGACCAAAACCCAGCCGGATCGGCCCGGAAATCTATAAGTTTCCCAGGCCAATCGATTCCCTCCCCCGGGCTTCCCTTACTTTCTGGTTCAACGGCGCATGCGCGGGCCACAGCGACATCCCTGTTATCCCTCTATCAGGGCGCGTGCCCGCGCCAGCCATTTGTGAGTGGCCAGCACAGGCAAGCTCCCTGTTAGAGGGAAGCAGGGGATGCGGCCTCCAGCGCGCTCGGAGCCGCTCTGCTAAGACGCGCTGATTGGACGAGCGGCTGTGCATGTGCTGTAGGACTGCGGTGAGGTGAGTTGATGCAGGAGATCTGGGGGATTTCACATAGCGGGGCACCCCGATCGGGGGAGTGGACCAAAACCCAGGATAGTCAAAATCCTGGGTTTTGGTCCACTTTAAATGGCTCTTTCATGGCTCATACAGTCTTTTACCTCAATTGGATGCAGCAAGACCACTAAAGACTGAAACAACAGAAATGTCTGGTGCTTCCTTTATCTAAACGATGCCACGTGAGCACAAATATGATAAATAAGGTGAAGGAGCAACAATCGCACCTCCTATAGTTGCACCCCTAGTGCTGCGTGAGTATTGTCAATCACCTTAAACCATAATCAAAACACACAAACATTTAAAGTTAATGAATCACACAAAAAGTGGGCAGTTTTTATTTATGATGAAAATAACTTGCGTGCAGTTTAGATGGAACAGATCAGGTTTGGGTACAGGTAAGTCTACAGCCTTGTCAAGTACCACCTGAGAGGATCTTGAGTACCACCAGCGGTACAAGTACCACCTGTTGGGAAAACGTGATCTAAGCCATGTGTTGTCAGGGTTGGACTGCACAGACTCACCTGATTTTACCTGTCCACCCTACTGTCAGTAAGTGAAGTTTGGAAGACTGGCTCTCATCCGATCAGAGCCATTTGCCTTTCCTAAAGGCTCTGATTGGACAAGAGCCCACGCATGCGCCATTGGACTGGAGAAAGGTGAGCTGATTACAGCCATTTGCGGGGTTGAGCATCCGGTGGAGGGCCAGCGGTCAGTCCAGGCTGAAGGTCTAAAAACATAAAAAAAAACCAAAAAAGGCCATTAATAAGCTTACAAACCACTGCGCGCTTATTAATTACCTACTCAGGCTTACGAGGCTGTTGGCTCCCGATCAGTAGTCGGCTTTGTGCTGCGGGAACATTCAGACCTGCACCCAGAAGGTGAGTAAGTCATCTGGGCTTTTATTGAGGGGCAGACTTTTGGTCTGCTTTAAAGAACATTCCCTATACCTGCAGTAGCTGTCCCCATGACATCACATGTCACACTGGCCCACTGACTTTGAGTGTTGGAGGTTGGAGCCCCAGCAGCACAGTGCAGCACTACCATGGCAGTTTTTAAAAATGGATTTGCTTCAGCTTCAGCAACCCCCTCCACCTCACTATGCAGAGTGTAACTCATTTCTGTTTCCAGAAGCCTGGTGGTGCCCAGAGCAAAAACTATTTGTACCCACCCTGAAGTCTAAAGCACTCCAGGGCTGGGTGATTCCATATCTCTGCAGGTTGCCCTGTATGTGATACCCCTTTTTTCCCGGTATACTTACTGATCCGATAATCCCACAGCACATGCACTGGTCACAGTGGCATTATTAGCTTTCGTCTGCTGATGTTTGAATGGGCAACACGGGTGCACATCAGCAGGAGGAAAACACTCAGCAGAGGTGTCTGGCATTCCATTCAATCTAAATAGATTCCCAGGTGACACAACCCATTCTGATTGGCCGACGTCACCCGGCAAACTATTCTGGTCGAACATGTGACACTGGAATCTGCAGAGATGAAAAAATACCAGTCAAACCAGGAGGTTTCACACACCTAGGAATCCCTACACAGAATTCTACAGTAAAGCACACTGCAAGCCAGGAGAGTGAAAAACAAGAGTTTTGTTCCAATTTTAAGGAGACCAGGAGTCTAAATAAGACTATTAGTCTACTTAGAATGTGTCCTGGGAACATCCCAATTAGCAGTGCAAATCCCTAGGGAACCCTCGCAGTTCAATCAACGTATTCATTTTAGTAACCCAGCTGTTGTCCAGCATAAAGCTCAGTGCTCCAAAGGGACATTTTATTCTTTAAAGAGGAACAACACACAGGAATTTCACTTTTACGCGTGTTGTTCCTCGGTGCAGCGGCATCCCGAATTGTAATGTGCCCCCCCATCGCCCTGTTCAACTCACCTTCCTCCACTCCCACGACGCAGACTCGGGCGAGTGCGCTGTAGTGTGCTCTGGGGCGCTCTCTATCAGCTCTCTTCAGCACTCCAAAGGGAGCCGAGTGGCACCGCTAGCCGCATCCCCCCACCTTGCAGAGGTGGTGTGTCTGCGTTGCCCATTCAGAAAGGATTATATATAAATAAAATAAAATCATTAATAAATAATAAAATAAATAATAAATAACTAAACATAAAAGAAACAGACCTAGAAATTCGGCATTACAATAACAATTCTATATACAATCCTATATATACACAACCTAACACTACACTATACACAAATCATCAGGAAGAATAAGAGACCCTGTCACCTGTGCACGCAGCCGTTCTTCAAAAATTTGTAACTAATCTTTTTATCAAAAATCTACAGGTGAGCAGAGAGAGAAAAGCCCACCCAGAGGGACGTCATAAGGACTAAGGAGACCTGATGTTCCTCCATGCCTTCATCCAGGCCCCCTGACCCCACATGTCCTTCTCCAGCACCCAGATCTTCCCCACCTCATGCAAGATGTCATGCACCACCACCGGGACAGAGAGGACTTTCTTTCTAATGCAGAGCTGGCACCGTGCATTCCAAGTGAAATAGCAGATCACTAAACTGACTAGATAATGTCAAAAATCAAAAATCCCCTCTGTTCTTGAATGCCCCATACACCTACTCTGCATAGGAAAGCTGGGAGAAGAAGAGGGCACCAAGCGTCAACCCCACCTGTATACAACCTCAACATTAAGGGACAACGGAGCAGGAAGTGGTCCATAGTCTCCATCTTATCCTGAAACTCCTCAAGGAGATAAATTATCTCTGACAGGCTGCGATGCTTCCGGATCCCCCTAAGGTAGAGTTTTCCTTGGAAGGAGATCCATGCTATATACCGGAATTTCAATGGAATTCTTGAGGAGTTAAAAATCCTTAAACCCTCCCTCATGATGGACCCTGGGCAATCCCTGAGGGATAATGGCTCAGGAAAAGCCAGACCCAGGATGCAACAGGAGCTTCCTCTGAGTACATTTTATATCTTCTGCTGTCAATTGCCATTGCCGAAGTATTTTCAAGCATGGGGCAACATAGGCCAGGAGCGGACCCTGAGGAACTCAAGGGCTTTTCACCCGGCTACCATTCTCCCAGTCTCCCAGTAAGGGCCTAAACCAGGACTAGAAAATACCTAACCAGCCAGACGAGCTCTCTGTCAGCATGTTGCCATAGTTATGTTTTATAAACAGGAGAGAAAAACACACAACCGGGTTGACCATCGCTAGACCACCCTCCCACCTGGACAGGTAGATGACATTACTTTTCACCAGGTTCATGCGGTTTCCCTATAGCATCTGGAAAAACATGCTGTAGACCCTGGTGTAGAGAGACACTGGCAAAACACAAATGAATCTGATGTATACAAAGATCAGTATCAGGTAGGTCTTAATAAGGTCAACCCCTTGCCTGAGTGACATTTTCCAGCTCTTCCAGACTGCAACCTTGGAACCTCCTTACCTCTCCTTCACTCTTCTCATGATTAACCTTAGAGCCTGACGCTTCTGTATACTGCGCCACCTCTTCTGCCTCATTTGCCCCAGAGACAATCATAGATCAGTGTAGGCATTGACCTTCAAAGGTAGGCTCACCAGGCATACCCAGAGGAATCCGACATAACATGCTGATTTCAACCCTCCTAATAAAAGGATCAATCGCAAACACATACAGTAGGGGACTCAGGGGGCACCTGTGGTGCACAATAGTGCCAACCTCAAAACACAGCCATTAACAAGAGGGAAGCTCTCAGTACTTGCCAAGAAGCAGCCATAGGTAATCATGCCTGGTCCAAAGCCAACAAGTACTTTCCCCAGCCCGCAGCCCTGCATCACTCCAAGGCTTACTGGAAAGCTAAAACTGCTGCGAAGGTGCTTCTACTCTGTATCAAGCAGTGCTGATGATGGGAAAGCAGTCACTCCGCCTCTGACGACAATCACCAGAACAAAATCTTTGCCAGTATCTTTCTATCGACATTGAGAAGGCTGATGGGGGTCCCAGTTCTCAATCATCGAAGGGTCCTTTCCTTTTGACAGAAGGATCACAGCTGAATGCTTCATGGAGGGAGGAAGGGAACCCTCTGCCAGACAGCAGTTAAAGACCTCCACCAAATAGGGTGCCAAGATGGTCTTGACACTGCTGTCAGACCATCTGGCCCAGGCGAACTTTTGATGGCAAGGTGATCAATCACACTTACCACCTCATTGGGTGTGACCGGCTCTGTCAAGCTAGTCAAAGAAAGGTCACCATTTCTCAATCCTGGAGTAGAGTCCAGGAAACTTTCCATCCTAGTCAAGAATCTTTCTGCTCAAGAGGTCAGCATAAAAGGACCTCATAACCTGATCTTACCAGGAAACCTGTGCTATCCTTTAGGCCAAGGGCAGTCTAGAGAGCTGCAGCCTAACTGCAATTCAGAGGCCTAGTAAAAAGGAAACAGCTTGATAAGTACATAGCCTACCAGCGCTTGCAAAGGAAGCTGGACCTCCTTGTCTCGAATGGTGGAGATCAGGGGACAATCTCTGAAGTCAAGCTTCTCCTCAGGAAGTGTCAGTATGATTGGCATGCTTCTCTGCTTCTAGAGAGGGATTATGGGAAATACCACTCGCCCAATCACTACCAATCAGTGCTGGAGCTGGGGGAAAGCAGTGGGGTGCAGCTCTCCAACCAATTTGAGGTGCTCTCTGAGGACTCCTCAATAGAAATGTATTTTTTTGATTCAGAGGTCTCAGAGGAGGATGAGTGCCGGTCTCCTCCAATAAGCGTGTAAGTTCAGATAGTGAGGCCGGAGGGAAAGCTAAGAGACACTTATCCTAAAGACTCTGATGGTGGTTCCCTCTCCACCCTTTAATGTTGGCAACATTAAATCTGTGAGCGCTTGTTTTATGGACTTATTATTTCTCAGCCTGTTTGACGCCGACATTTTGCTTTTGCAGGAGACCAGGCTGGCTTGTCTGGCTGACATCACTTTGTGAAGCGGGAGTGAAGGCACGGACCCTCCTTTTGGTCTCTTGCGGCTGAGCCTTACAGCGGAGTGGTGGTGCTTTATAAAACTGACATGGTAACTTATCTGCGAGTCATTGAGTTGAAGGTGCATGGTCTTGGACGTCATTGTGAAGGGGTAGGTGGAGATCAGGGGACAAGCTGGCTACAAAGGTTACATCAAATTGTATTACAGTCCTTAGCCAAATGTCCCAAGCCCTGGCACAACGAGCACCTCAAAAGTGAGCAGGAGGAGCTGAAGTGACCCTTTGCCCCACATTTATGGCAGACCTTAGGCTGACCAGGATAAAAGATGGACAGCCGGTTACGGCTAATATAGGCGGTGACCTGGGTTCCATTCCTTTGGAGCCTCAGGGTCACTGACCAGCACCAAGTCCAGATGTCCCGATCATCCAGGATCTTTTTCAGGGGAGTGAGAAGATCACCATATCGCTTTAGCCAGACAGTCGAATCTGAGGGGGTAACACCAGGATGGTGATTTTATTTTTACAAGCTGCTGTCTGGAGACTCAGATGGGAGTTAACCCCTTCAAGACAGGACTTTGCTTCACAAGGTTTTACCGTTCCCAAAACAAGTCCATTCCCTTGCTCTGCACTCCCCACTGGACTGATCAGGACAAAAATGTCTGCGGCTGTGAATCCCATACCCAGGATGAGATCCACCCCCGCCGCCGGGTGATAACTGGCCTATCCCACCTAAGCTGGATCAGGTTGCGCCTGTTGAAACCTGCTGGCAGGGCCATTGGCCTCGCTCGGCACAGATGCCCTCTCGCCTGCAGCTTCTCCTCTACTCCTGGCCACCTGGGCATAGGACATGGTGGGCTGCACTGCAATACCAGCACCACTCCCTACACCACCCTGCTGGATAAAGTGCAAGACAGGGCGCCTTTCAGCAGGGACTCAAGCATTTGAGGGCACAGTCTTGAGGGGCAGACACAGGGAGGTTAACGGGAGAGTCAGAGGCCTCCTCCACAGCAACAGCAGTCACAGCCGAGAGTTCAACAACAGGAACATAATTACCAATCGCAGTAGACATGGGGGAAAGTTTATCAGTAACCACAGAGGAAAGTTCAGCAGCAATAGTTACATTGGATAGGCCAGCAACAGTCCCCGGAAGTAGGCTACAACAGGAAAAGGAGACAGTCCAGCAGCAGGCACAGGAGGCAGGTTGGCATCAGACACAGGACAGGTTAGCAGAAGCAGTAGTGGTGATAGGGGGCAGGAGCAGACACAGGGGGCAGGCTGGCAGAAGACATAGTAGACACAGGAGGCAGACTAGAAGGATACAGAGAGGGCAGGCTAGCAGCAGACACATCAGAGGATGCTAGGACATTTGAAACCTTCCGAGCTAGACCCAATCCTGCGGGTGAAACACCAATTGTGTGGTGCCCATCAAATTCAGCACACCCCGCACCCAGGATAGGTGCCAGGACAGCAGTTGAAGCTGACACCCCCCTTACCTTTGCAGGACAAGGAGCACCAAAATCCCCACTACCACCTGACACAGTGCATCAGCGCCCTTCACGGGATGGCTGGATAAGGAAGCATGCCTGCTGGTGGTCGCCCCCTGGCAGGTCTCTCACAATGCACCCCAATGCTACACACACCTGGTGAACTGCTCCAGACACACATGTTACATTCACCATTTCCGGGATTCCCGATGCTGCCGCTGCCATGGCCTGGGGTGAACTTGTAGCCGGTGAGTCCTCCATTGGGTCTCAAACACATGGTCAGCCTCCTCCATGGCCCGAGTGCTGCATGAACTTAAAGCGCTGCTCATTCTTGTATTTCTCTTGAAATGCACCACTGCTTTTCTTCATTGACTTAACCAACCTCTCCTGTTGCTTCACCTGTGCCTTCAAATCTGCCAATTCCGACTTGGCAGTGCGGCAATCCAGCCCATTTACCCTGCTGACATCTGCACAATTCTTCTTTAAGGCCAACTTTAAATTGCAGAGTTTCTCCTCCTCCTTAGCCACAGCAATAAGATTATTGCAAACAAGCTTTGAAAAAGCCAATAAATTCTCACTGGACTGCTGCACTGTGGTGGAAATAGTGCCGCTGGTAGATGGAGTCCCAGGATCCGGTGGTTTGATATTCCTCTGGGGGTACTGGTGCAGCTCTCCCCCGGAATCATCCATCCTGCCTGGGGACGCTCTCCTAGGAATGCCCCAGGCTTCACAGTCCTCTGGTAATCATGAGCAGTCGTGTAGTCTGGCTCTCACAGCATGTGACCACACCCACCTGATTAATCTAATAGATTGTAAGCTATTCCTCCTCTGTATCCTCCCTTATACCCTAATATATTGTCAGCTCTTCTCCTTCTGTGTACTTCCTTATAGCCTCTGTATCCCAACTTATACCCTAATAGATGGTACTGCTTTAGCTAACACATAACCCACAATGCACAGCGGCAGGAAAACTAACAGCACTTCCTCTTTGCAGGTGGCCTGCAGCGCCATAGGACACCATTTTGGCCACAGCAGGAGCTTCAAAAAGGAAAATTAATTTTTATGTGTAGCAATCTGAACTGCCCTTGGGAGGCATGCATATGAGAACGGTTTATTCTAAGGGTGTTGGTCCGGTTTAAAAGATTATCTGTACCAAATGAAATCCTGTGTGATAGTACACTGATAGGAGCAACTGGTAATGTAGAATCTGTTCTACATTAGGAGAGTCTGGCTTATCCATTCACTGTTGAAACGTTATCTTATATCGATTGGGGCCACAGCAGTATGCATTGTTGGCACGCTGTCTACAAGGAGCACCATAGGCTCTTTGTATATATATGGCACTTAAGGAAACAAACACCTCAGGAAGAAACAGACCTTACCATGCCCAACCAACCTGGGACCAACAGTGCTGAAACACTACCTAGAACTCCGCTTAGAGCATAGTCACTGACAGTGTTGAACTCAGGTGTCTGGGGTCCAACAGGAAAATGGACTCTGGGGGCCTAACTTACAGTTACATGCAAATATTACTGGTTTGTTTTTAGGGCTCATGCACACAGACAATAAACCTAACTTGTGTGTGAGGAGATAATCTGTGCTCTCCTGCCATAGATCAGTGTCATCCAGCTCACTGCTTCTATCCTAGAAATATGGACAGCACAGTCTTTGCTATTTCCCTCTTGGAGATGACAAGCCCCCAAAGGACCCCTCAGTTCAATGGCCCACCAGGGGATTCCCTGGTAACCTGGTGAACCATTCTGAGTCTGGTCTCTGACTGATTGGTCTACTCACAAACTAAGGCCACAGTCCCTGCATTTTGCGACTGGGGGTTAGGTCTGTTTTTTGCTATGGAGCTCTGTGAGGTATATGCATGTGCAGGTGCTTCTTATATCAGGCCCTAAATGTGACCAGGCCTTTGTGCAGACCCCATCATGGTTCATACACTGCACTTTAGGGTTAGGTCTGCTTTTTGTGGGGGCTCTTATTTTTTCTATGGGGCTCTGTGAGACCTATGTATGCCTCTATGCAGGTGCTTCTTATATCAGGCCCTAAATGTGACGAGGCCTTTGTGCAGACCCCATCATGGTTCATACACTGCACTTTAGGGTTAGGTCTGCTTTTTGTGGGGGCTCTTATTTTTTCTATGGGGCTCTGTGAGACCTATGTATGCCTCTGTGCAGGTGCTTCTTATATCAGGCCCTAAATGCGACCAGGCCTTTGTGCAGACCCCATCATGGCCCATACAGTAGTCTTTTTTCCCATCATCTTACCTAAAATTGCAAACAATTCTGCTTAAACAGAGGAACATTGCTTCCATATATAACAGAATCAGGTTAAGGAACACCACTGGGCTCTGATGCGGTCACGAGCGCCGCATACCCTGTTGTTATGACCTCTTGAAAATGTGCTCTCAGCCTAAAAGGCTACAATTATGAGTAAATCAGCAGCCTGGGGTTGTGGTAAATAAGCTCTTACCATACTACTTATAGTTTTTGCACAATGACAGGGGGTTGGGAATTATGGGAAAGGCAGGTGAAACAATGCAGTGCCTATTTCCCAGATGCCACAATGTTGTCCTCGGCAACAGGATGAGCATCGCTTTTTTTTACTATTTACGTATTGTGAAAGGTGGTATTTAACAAGAGGTTATCTAGTCTATGTAATTTATTACCAACTTCATTAATAATGGCTGAGTCAGTTAAATATTTCAAAATGTTCTGCGGGCATACTTTGTGAATAATAGCATTAATGGCTACACTCATCAAATTGATTTGTGGATTGGTGGTTGTAATTTATCTCAGGAACTAGACCGGCTGCACCATCAGGAAGGAATAGCAGATTTAGTTTTGTTGGGTAAATGTAAATATAACATGGTTTAGAAAGAAGTCTGCAATATATGCAGTATGAATGGCTCCGCTTACATTCAGAGGCATGATTATGTAGATTCGTGGTCCCAAACTATTTCAGGAATAGGTTCCCTCCTTCTTGATTACTGCCTTAAAGTGGACCAATCACCAGGACTTCGACTATCCTGGTGACTGGTCCCTGCCCCATTGGCATCCCGATATAGTATGCCCTGATATATGAAACCCCCCCCCCCCCCAGATCGCCCAGTTTCACTCACCTTTTCCCAGAGGCATGGGCACTTGTCCAATCAGCGTTTTATGCAGTGCTAGCATAGGAACACCAGCGACTGCATCCCCAGCTCCCCTGTGGAGTACACGGCCTATCTGAATGGCTGGGCGCTGGAAGCGTGCACAGCTGCAGAGAAGCCGGGGATATGACCGCTGATGAAGCATTGGAGGAGCGGTGGGGAACAGGTAACATTAACAGCCCTCCCCCAGGGAGTTTCACACAGCGGGACATCCAGCATAGGATTCCAGCATGGCCATTGGGGGAAATTGGTCCACTTTAAAGGAGCACTATCACAAAAAAATGACCAAATGATAAAAATCCATATAGATATGCCAGATGGCCGCTTTAGGTCAGACATCAAGGAATATCCAACCAGGGTGGTTTTTCATTCTTTTAATGGAAGGAAGAGGACATCCAGGGCGAAAGACTCTGTCACCCCTGATAGACTAAACCTGTCACCCCCTGGATTTTTTTCCTACCAGGAGAGAAGAAACCACAAGCTTGGGGGGAGTTTTATTCAGTTCAGGTGTATAAGTGACCCCTCTTCACATTAGCCGACGAGTTTATATAGATTTTCAATATTACACAATTTTGTGAGTGCTCCTTTAAGTGGACAGGAACCCAGGGTCTTCATAATCCTGATATTAAAGGGACAGTCCAGTCTAAATAACTCTTGCATGGGTCTTGAATATAGGCCAGTATGTGTGGGGTCGGGCCCCTAGAGTCAGTTCTGCTTGTTGGCATCAGGAAACGCAGTCCAAACCTGTATGTCACTATGCAGTTACTTCTTGGAGCCCACCCTTCACCTGTATAGAAATAAATAATCCAAGACCCCTCCTAACCCCACAGTAAAACACAATTAGATAGTTGCACAATATAAAATGTGTTTTTTAATTAAAATCTGCTGATTTGGTTTAGCTGGTCTGAGCAGAATTTTCACATAAACTCTCATTTTATTTCGAGGGGCAGTAAACCAAATGGCAATAATAAAGGTGCTCACTTATTGCCTGTGCCATGTGCCTCTCCTCCTGCAGTGCAGGGTAGAAGCCAGATCAGGTTTGTGAATGTAGAAATCTGCTTTGCAAGGGAGCTTTGCTCATCTCCGTGGGCCTGTCCCTTGATACATCCTGTGCTGCAAAACAGCCTATTTCTTCTGTAATTCCTCTGATGAGTGTAGATGCTTTAAACCTTTAAGTGCCAGCCTACCTGGAGTTTTTGTCACCCTTTGTTGCCAGACTATTTTGCACTATTATGTGCTCCCCGTGTTCAAATGTGATTTTTGAAGGGATTTCCCAGGAAAATGATATATTGTTTTTTTTCAGCATAGTCTGGGCTTTAACATGAAATGTCTTGTTTGTCATTTTTTAGGTGTATTCTCAATATTTTTGGCTGAAATATGTGCAAAAAAATAAAAAAAAAATTTGTAGTGTTTTTTTGTAATAAGTTTGTCAATAAAATCTTATTGTGTGTGAAATCTCAATTTCTCCCGGTTACAGCAGTGCCACATATGTATAGGTAGACACCCTTTCCTGCCCAGGAGACTTCCCCAAACTGAAACAGCACTTTAGGGGGTTTTCTGCACCTTGCAGTTTTTCCGGAAAAACAACCCTTTACATTTGAAATACCCCCGACAAACGATATATTCTATTCTCTGGAAGTACACACCTCAAGCTTTCTAGGCGTACCAGGCTTGTTGATGTGGCCATAGTTTTCTAGGAGTAATCCCTCAATGTATTCTTTGGTTGCAAAGAGTTTCCCTAAAAAAAGGATAAAAAAGCAGAATCAAAGCCACATTTTCCTAAAAAACTATATACAAACAAGAAAAAACAACAATACCCAACATGCATTGCTACTGTCAAGGGAAGAGTTGCCAAACACCCCAAAGTAAAGCATGTGCGTAACGGTAATTTTACTTGAAAATTTCAGCTCTGCAGACAAAGTGCACACCTTGCGATTTTTCAACCAAAACAACCCTTTACATATGGATTATCCCCCATAAACCATATATTGCCTGAAAGTACACATGTTAACTTTTCTAAGCGTACCCAGCTTGTTGTAGTGGGCTCATCTTTCTGGAATTAATCTCTCAAAGAACTCTTTGGTTGCGCAGGGTTTCCCTAAAAAATGTATAAAAAAGCTGAATAAAAAACACCTTTTCCTAAAATATAAATATGCAAACCAGAAAAAACGTCTGAAAGCGCAAGGTCCCCCCGAACAGAACAATACCCAACATGCATAGCTACTTTTAACCCTTTTAATTGCCAGCCTACTTGAGATTTTGTCACACTCTGTTGACAGGTCATTTTCCCCATTTTGCACCCTGTTTTGCGCCATTTTTGCTGGAATTTTTCAGGAAAATTATATACATTTTTTTTGCAGCAGAGTTTAGGCTTTAACATGAAATGTCTTGTTTGTAATTTTTATTTTGTTTTTTACAATATCATTAGGTAAAAAAATAAATAAATAAATAAATACATTTTTTTTTAGAAAATTGCCTCCTTTATTTTAAATAAAAAATGTATTTTATTAGAGAAAACCATATTGCATGTCAAAGCCCCATTTCTACCGATTAGAACGGTACCACATATTTATCGGTAGCCCCCCGTTCCTGCCCAGGAGATCCCCCAAACTGAAACAAGTACTTTATAACATTTACAAATAAAATACAACTACCATCCACACTACAAAGGGTTAAATCGAGAAAAAAATGACATAGAGTCCCCCCTCCCGGGGGTGCCGGGGGTTAATGGCAAGTCACCTGCTAGCCGCAGGTGATTTTCCAGCCCCCAGCCTTGTGAACTGGTATAGAGGTCTCATGGACCCCCAACCAGTTCACAAGGGGTTAAATGTAAAAAAAAAAAAAAAGACATACACACAGATAGAAAAAAATTATCTCTCAGGGTTGTTATTCCAGCCTAGCTAAACCCTCACTCCTTCCGCCCCACCCACTCTCCTCCTAACAAGCACTCACAGCAGTTCAAACTCCAAAGAATCCTGATACAGCCGCGCCGACAGCAGCGCGAACAGCGCAGCTGTATATCGGGACTTTTTTGAGTTTGCACTGCAGCTCAAAACCGCCATTGGATTTTAAACAGACAGCAGCCCGGGGCCCGAGGCTGCATAGTGGAGCTTCTCTTGCTGAACCTCGGCACTGCATCACCATTGGACTTTTACTTTTACTAACCAACTAACCCATTAGGAACCGGACTACAACAAACTAGTTCACATTTATTTTTTGTTTTTATTTTATTTTATCTTATTTAAATAAATTATCTGAATTCATTTACACATACGTGGCATTCATTTCAAGTGCAACCAATATCATTGGAGGATATTAACAAGGAGACCTATCCTGGAAGGCATAATCCCCACTAACACCGCTAGCCATCCAGCATCAACAGGACACCGTTTGGAGCATTTGAACCTCAAAGGCCCTGGGTAGGTTTGCGAACCCCCAGTTCAGTAAATGGTACGTTAATTGAGTAAAGCTGTCTCAAAAGAAATTTTCATCATTGGAGAACAGCTGAAAACTAAGACCTACTCAGAAGGATTTATTTAACCCCAGTTATAATAATTTCTTTATCTCTGGGAATAATACACTTCTGACACAACCATAAAGCGTGCCTAACTCTGACTTTTACTTTTAACCCTTTAAATGCCAGCCACGTAAAATTTACGTGGTTGCCTCTCTGTCACTTAAGTGCCAGCCACGTAAAATTTACGTGGCTGGCATTTTCTTACCTCAGGGCCATGTTGCAGCTCAGCGCCGGTCAGCTTCTGTGGATCCTTCATGAAGACTCTTCAGAGGTTCTTCTGGAGGTCATTTTTTCCTGACCTTGATCACCTGATCGCCTGTGGACCAATTAGAAGGCGGCGCTCGGCTGCTGTCATCAGCCGGCGCCGCCTCTATATAAATCCGCCCTGCGCTCCTCATCTCTTCTTTCTGCGTTGGATCGGAGGTAGGTGGGGGTTCTGTAATGGCGATCTGGGGGGGGGGATGGGATGTTTCAGCAGGGTGTGTGGCCGTAGGCACCCCCCGTCGGATCATCTAGAGCCGCGGGTACCGGGCCCTGAGGCGCTCCGCACTCCAAACCTCCGCCGCCGCCAATCAGTTGCTCCTCCGCCGCCCGCCCGATGATCACCTGCTCCGCCGACCACCCTCTCCCCACCGATCAGCTGCTCCACCGCCCGGACCCCTTGCTCCGCCACCCGCCCGCCAGCCAGCCCCACCCGCCCATCCGATCAGCTGCTCCACCGCCCGCTCATCCGATCACCTGCTCCAGCCGCCCCCCCACCGATCACCTGCTCCAGCCGCCCCCCCCACCGATCACCTGCTCCAGCCGCCCCCCCACCGATCACCTGCTCCAGCCGCCCCCCCACGATCACCTGCTCCAGCCGCCCCCCCCACAATCACCTGCTCCAGCCGCCCCCCCACGATCACCTGCTCCAGCCGCCCCCCCCACGATCACCTGCTCCAGCCGCCCCCCCCACGATCACCTGCTCCAGCCGCCCCCCCCACGATCACCTGCTCCAGCCGCCCCCCCCACGATCACCTGCTCCAGCCGCCCCCCCCACGATCACCTGCTCCAGCCGCCCCCCCACGATCACCTGCTCCAGCCGCCCCCCCCACGATCACCTGCTCCAGCCGCCCCCCCCACCGATCACCTGCTCCAGCCGCCCCCCCACGATCACCTGCTCCAGCCGCCCCCCCCCCACGATCACCTGCTCCAGCCGCCCCCGCCACCGATCACCTGCTCCAGCCGCCCCCGCCACCGATCACCTGCTCCAGCCGCCCCCGCCACCGATCACCTGCTCCAGCCGCCCCCGCCACCGATCACCTGCTCCAGCCGCCCCGCCACCGATCACCTGCTCCAGCCACCACCGATCACCTGATCCAGCCGCCCCGCCACCGATCACCTGCTCCAGCCGCCCTGCCACCGATCACCTGCTCCAGCCGCCCCGCCACCGATCACCTGCTCTGCCCCCCCCACACCGATCACCTGCTCTGCCCCCCGCCCACACCGATCACCTGCTCTGCCCCCCCACACCGATCAGCTGCTCCGGCGCCCACAACACAATCTCTCTCTCCTCCCCCCCCCACCACGCCTACCGGTGATCAGTTACGATTCTGTCATTCGGGCCTCTTGATTGGCCGGCTTGACCCGCCCCGGCTTCAGAAGCAGTGCCGCCGCGGGACATTGAGAGTGGGCCATTAGACTCCGCCCACCAGCTGAGGACACGTGACTGCTACACACCCGGAGGATAAGGTAAGAAGAAAATATTTCTTAATATTTAAAAAAAAAAAAAATTGATTGTAGATGATGATTTTGTAGCGGGAATGTTTGTGTGTGTGTGTGTGTGTGTGTGTGTGTGTGTGCGCGCCTAGGGGTGCTTGCATGGCAGGGGCCCCCCAGCCCCGCCCCAGTCACCAAGGCAATCCATTCAGTCAGAATAGATTGCCGGGTTTGTTTTGGGACTCTTGTTTGGGTGGTATGGAGCAATATGATCCTGGAATAAAAGTATCTCCCAGCATACTCCATGACTTCATCCTGCACACACACCTAAAGTGGACCAAAACCCAGCGCAATCAGCCCAGGCCGATCGATTCCCTCCCCCTGGAGCATTCAAAATCGGCATGCCCCGCTGTGTGAAACCCCCAGGTCACCCCATTCACTTACCTTGCTTTCAGGTCCAACGGCACATGCGCAAGCCCTGGCTGCATCCCCGCTATCCCTCTAGCAGGGCACGTGCCCGCACCAGGAATTTGTGAATGGCTAGCGCGGTCGCGCTCCCTGTTAGAGGGTAGTAAGGGTTGCGGATACCAGACAAACGCTTAGACGACGTGACATCAGCGGCTCAGAGCGCCCTGATTGGACGAGCGGGCCAGCATGTGCCGTAGGACGGGGAAGAGGTGAGTTACCTTCAGCGATCTGGGGGGTTTCATGCAGCGGGGGGTGGAGCAAAACCCAGGATAGTCAAAATCCTGGGTTTTGGTCCACTATAAACAGTCCTGCACACACTTAACCCGGAGGTGCCGCCTCTATATAAATCCAGCCTGCGCTCCGCACCTCCTTTTTATGCGTTGATCGGAGGTAGGTGGCGGGTCCTGCAATGGCGATCTGGGTGGGGGGGGAGTGTTTCTTTGCAGGGTGTGTGACCGTGTATCAGGGTATCTGTCACAGTGCCTGGCTGTGCTACGGCAAATTGGCCCCCGCCATGGGTTAGGATGCTGGCAGCGGCACCAGCTCCTCAAACATCATTTTTTTGTGAAAGGGGGAGGGAGGGGTTGGCAACAGGTGGCACAGGCCCTGTGCCAGCCACTGAATTTCACAATCCAGGAAACTGTCTTCGCTCTGTTTCTTTCTCTCCTTACATCTTTTTTTGCCTGCATTTTTCCTGCCTCTTTCTATCTCCTTCTTTTTGCCTCTTTCCTACCCCTGCCTCAATTTTTTTGTTTCCTTCTTTTATTCCTTCCATCTTTCTTTCATTCCTACCATCATTCCTTCCATCTTTCCTTTTTCTTGTCCTTCCTTCCTGCTTCATTATCTTCTTCCTACATTTTTTTTTTTTCTATTCCTTTTTTAATATTGTCTTTGTTCCTCACATCTTGCATGTTGGGTATCGTTCTGTTCAGGGGACCTTGCC
The DNA here is from genome assembly GCA_027917425.1 of Gastrophryne carolinensis. NCBI lineage: Eukaryota > Metazoa > Chordata > Amphibia > Anura > Microhylidae > Gastrophryne > Gastrophryne carolinensis. The sequence continues at coordinate 137,743,077 of CM051235.1, forward strand.
GTTTCAGATTTTGGGTGTTTTTTCTTGTAAGCTCATTTTTTTTTTCAGAAAAATGTGTTTTGATTCTGCATTTTTGCAATTTTTTTAGGGAAATCCTGTGCAACCAGCAAGTTCCTGTAAGGTTTGTGTCCAGAAATCTGGACCCAGGACAAGAAGCCTGGTACGCCTAGAATGCTTGAAGTGTGTACTTTCAGGGAATATATGGTTTGTTATGGGTATTTTAAGTGTAAAGTGGTGTTCTGGTTGAAAAAGTGCAAGGTGCGCACTTTGTCTGTAGAGCAGGAATTTTACAGTGAAATGACCGTTATGCGCATGCTTTACTTTGGGATGTTTAGCAACCCTACCCTTGGGGGTAGCTTTACATGTTAGGTATTGTTCTGTTTAGGGGACCCTGCCGTTTCAGATTTTGGGTGTTTTTTTTGCTAGCTTATTGTTTTTTTCGGAAAATGTGGTTTTGATTCTGTGTTTTTTTTATTGTTTTTAAGAAACCTTATGAAATGGCTGATTTCGCTGATGGATTCCACATGGTCATCTGTGGCCACAACAACAAGTCTGGTACTACTAGAAAGCTTGAGATATGTACTTTCAATGAATATATGGTTTAGGGGGGGTATTGCAAATGTAAAGGGGTGTTTTTGTTGAAAATCTGCAAGTAGCGCAAAATAGTTGGATTTTCTTTAAAAATCTCCTCAAGCGCTCCTTTCAGTTTGGGGTGTCTTCTGGACAGGAAAGGGTGTCTAGTAATTCATACATGGTACCATTTTCATCGGGAGAAATATGGCTTTTACACACAATATAATTTTCTTGAAAAACTTGCATGTTTCATTAAGAAAAAACACCACAAAATGTAAAAAACTCTTTTTTTTTTCCATTATATATTACACAAAAATATAAAAAAAACACTGACATAAAAAAAAAAAACATTTCTTATTAAAGCCCAGACTCTGCTGAAAAAAACAATACATAATTTTCCTGGGAAAACCCTGGAAATCCTTTCAAAAATTACAATTAAACATGCATAGCAGAAAATGGCGAAAATTGTCTGGCAACAGAGTGTGACAAAATCTCCAGGAAGGCTGGCACTTAAAGGGTTAATACACCTTTGTCTGTGTACCAAAGAAAAGATCACAAACCCCTAAACACTTATCAATTTAAGGCGTGGCCCTTTAATATAGGAAGCTGCTTAAATTAACCCTTTCCAGCCCTTCCCAGTATCTCTCCTTCTTTTCAAAACCCATAATAGTGAAAATCCTGGTCCACTTTAAGTTTCATTCAAAATACCAGAATACACAACCAGAACCCTCCCACCCCCCAAGACTTGAGTGCTATTCAGTGTCAGACTGTGCAGCCTGGGTCCACTAGTTACCAGGCATTCGACTAGTGACTAGTAGACCTGATTCTGGAGGCTCACCCCAAACTTAGGCCCTTATTTAACAAGGGATAGCGCCAGGTAGCGAATGGTGAGCGAACGATAATGACGCTCACCGCCACGAGAACGCCGGCTCCCCTCCGCAATCACACATTTATCAAGCCGATCCTGCTTAGCGACTGACAGAGCGCCAGATAGCGAATCATTCATCATTATTCCAGCCTCACCCCACAGCGCCAGCGAGCGACCTTGAACAGCGACAGGTATGACCTCTCGCTACCTGGCGCTCTCCAATGCATTTCAATGGAGCAATCTTTAAATATTCATAATTAATTGCTAATAATTTTTTTTTTTTTTTTTTTTTTTAAATGTCAAAAATTCTGTGACCACTTCTGCAATGTTAGATTTTTTTTTTAAGGTAAAAAAAAATAAATAAATAAATTTGTGCAGAATTGATATTACAGGTCTGATATTAATGTATTCATATTACAAAATGTTTTGAAAAACATGTTTTTTTTTTTTTCTAAAAATATGGTTGTTTGGGGGTTAAAAAACTACTTTTAACCCATCGCCGCCAGCGCTCTGGGGTTTAAACAAGCATTTCACAGCGCGAGAATTTTTGGAGCGTGATTTGTTAATGAATATGCTGGGAGCCGTTCGCTATGGCCGTTCGCTGTTATGCGCTCCCATACAGCGCGGAACCTGTCAAACAGCGACTCCTAACCCCGTATTCAACATTACCGCACACCGACTGAGTCGCTCTCAACAGCCGAACAACGGCCAAGCACAGCGAATATTAGCGGGCGCTGTGAAAATAACGCTACTGTCGCTCATCTGTCGCTACCTGGCGCTATTAATGAATCGGCCTCCCCGATGCATTTCTAACATTCAGGGCCCATGAACAGAAATATTATGCAAAAGCCTGTTGTCTCTGTGTGTGCACCTTTGATGCCACAAATAAGCTATACAAAGTTGAATGTTTGGTGATGGGAGCCCCAGGGCCGGATTAAGTGTGGCGGAGGCCCCTGGGCACAAAATCTGGTGGAGGCCCCAGATACAGGTATTTTTTTCAAGTAACTGATTGGTGGTTGTCTGGCACCCGCTTACTTATTTAACGTCGGATCGAGTCCCTTGTGCCCCCCTATGTGCGGGTGCGTGCTGCTGGGGAACTCCTGCTTTGCCATTCTGGGTGGAGGGTAGTGTAGTGGCCCAGCTGGTCCAGCAGAAAACAGTCCCCTGCATTGAACTGCCAGCGGCTGTGCTTGGCGGCTTATGTGCAGTGACAGCTCTGCACGCACCCACCACTGTAGCGTTGCTGGCGGCGGCTTTGCTGCTCTAGACTCTCCGTCCTGCCCTGTGGTGGCTTTGGCTGCAGGTTTGCAAAAACAAAGGCCTGCCGGCAATAGCTTGGTTGCTGGCCAAAAACTGAAAGATCTCGTGGACCAGACCATAACCCAAAGGTTGGTGGAGGCCCCCTTTGCAGGGAACCAGGAGCCCACCGAGGGATCTAGTAACCTTGTGGGCCACTGCAAGCTTGGTGATTAATAGATTTGGGTGATGCTGAACCAGAATATTCCCCAAACATTCAGTCAGCTCCATCAGAACAAAACAGGCATATCCCAGGAGCACTAATTCTGTACAACTAAACTACTGCATATAAGCTGCCTTCATAATAATATTATGGAGTACTAACAATGCTGAAGATCTGGCTGCCTGGTCGTAATTATGCCTGTGCTCCATCATCTATCTTTGGCTCTTGAAAGCAGCATGAAGAACATTGATCCACAAATCCTGAGGAGGAAATAGGATCAGTCGGCATCAGCATTCTCTGTGAGTTTCTTGTGGACACATAACAGCCATTGCACACAATCTAATTCAATGTAACTGTGACTCCTCTCTACTCAGCGCTCTATACATTCAATCCGGAAATTGATTTGTACGCTGTAGCTGTGACATCTTGAGCTCACAGTTAGTATTATTCAAAATGCACATACAAGCTGTTTTTTAGATACTAGATTTGTACATTTATTTTTGCTGTTATCCTCTAAAAGAAGCATGCAACAAAGATCAGGAGGTAGAAGCAAATATATGATAAAAGGGGTTCAGATATGGCCAGGGAGAGTAGAGATCTAGTCACGAGGAGCAGAGGGGAGCACAGATAAGGTTACAGGGGACAGATGGGAGCGCAAAGCAGATCATGTAATTGTAACAGTTAAAGTTATACTAAAGGCAAACCCGATTGTTGTTCCATTGTCTCGGGCTATGCGTTGCACTGTCCCAAACTTCAATCCTTTTTCAAAAAGACCCAGTAGATCCGGGGAGGCCGATTCATTAATAGCGGCAGGTAGCGACAGTTGAGCGACTGTAGCAGTATTTTCACAGCGCCCGCTAGTAGTCGCTGTGCTTGGCCATTGTTCGGTTGTTGATAGCGACTGAGTCAGTGTGCAGTAATGTTGAATACGGGGTGACGAGTCGCTATTTGACAGGTTCCGCGCTGTATGGGAGCGCATGATAGCGACTGGTCAGAGCGACCGGCTTCCACCATATTCATCAAAAAAATCACGCTCAAAAAATTATTGCGCTGTGAAATGCATGTTTAAACCCCAGAGCGCTGGCGGCGATGTGTTAAAAGTAGTTTTTTATTCCCCAAACCACCATATTTTTGGAAACCAAAAAAAAAAAAAAATTTATAAAGAATTTAGTAATATGAATACAATAATATCAGACCTGTAAAATCAATTCTGCACAAATCTTTTTTTTTTTTTTTTTACCTTAAAAAAATTCTATAACATTGCAGAAGTGGTTACAGAATTTTTCACATTTAAAAAAACAAAAAAAAAAACATTAATAACAATTAATTATGAATATTTAAAGATTGTTCCATTGAAATGCATTGGAGAGCGCCAGGTAACAAGAGGTCATACCTGTCGCTGTTCAAGGTCGGACGCTGGCGCTGTGGGCTGAGGCTGGAATAATGATGAATGAGTGGCTGTCTGGCGCTATCTCAGTCGCTAAGCAGGATCGGCTTGATAAATGTGTGATTGTGGTGGGGAGCCGGCGTTCTCGTGGCGGTGCCCGTCATTACCGGTCGCTCACCAGTCGCTACCTGTCGCTATTCCTTCATAAATAAGGGCCTAAGTTATTTGTAAAAGTATTAGCGCATTGGAGATACAGAGAAACATTGAGGAGAAACAGTGGGTGTGGCAACAGCGATGTGATGTAAGCACACTGTGTGCTTTACATATATCATAGTAAAAAATAAGTGCAGAGGAGAGAAAACTTCCATTGACTTGCATTGTCTACTTTGGGGCTGATCTAGAGCCAAGTGAAAATGTACACCTGGTAGACAACGAAAGTCAATGGCAGTTTTCTCTCCTAAAAAAGGAGTGAGAATTCTCACCTAGCTCTGAATTGACCCCATAGTGTGATCAGAAAAAGTAGGTGAGAGATGGTGCAGGCTAAGAACGTTTCCAGCCTACCAGAACATAGTGGGACCAAAGGGGAGGGAGGAGGCGGTGTTTCATAACTGCAGAGAAAGGTAGCTAATCAGGACATCTGGGGAGGGAGTTGGAGGTTTTCCGTTCTTGGTCCAGGTCAGCGTAGTGGAGACTGAAAGCTGAATGAGAAAAGAATTTCATCACTAAGTAGACAGGCATAGCAGGAAGGAGAGCGCTGGAGGCACTCAATGTAAGGTAAGCTATTGATATTTGTATTTTTGACTTGCCAATTACTTTAACGTCATGCAGGGTAGGGGGACTGCATATAATGTCATCAGGGGGAGCACAATTACAGAGGGGAGCACAATTACAGATAAGCTCTTAAAGAGCAATACATCTGAATCGAACAATCAAATTACAAAACTGAAAATAGGAAACCCAAGGCAATTAACCGGCAGAGGACAGCAAGTTACATATATATATATATATATATATATATATATATATGATTTGTGAGGCTTATAATAAGCTTTAGCAGCTAGAGTTGTTAAAGGATAGGTACCCTCTCTCTTGCTTGATTTGCAGCAAGGCAATCTGGATGCAGCGAGTGTGCTCACTGCATCTCTATCCCTGCTACTAGTTGTGGGTGTGCCGCGCCTGCCATTCAGCGCAAGAGGTATGCTGGGGATGCCACCAACGCTCCATTTACCTACCTCGTAGAATTGTCAGGTACCATTGTGTCATTCTGCATGTTCCGGTACCCCCACCTCCATGACCCTCTAATTATATACACATTTTGTGGTTTTCACCTCTAGGGTAACAGGGTATAGCCCTAACACTCCCACTTGCTGGTGATAACCACATATTACTATTACTACTACCTGATTTGGGACAACAGGTACTCTTGACTATTTTCTAACTTGTTGTTCCGAATTCTGAATAGTCATGTTACATAACACTGTTACTATGTTCCCCCACAGGACATAGACTACTATAAGTACCTCTGACAAAACCAAATTCAGTGAAACGCGTATGGGCAGAAGTCTATGCAAACTCCAAAGTTAAAGGAACACCAATTATGTGTTTATAAGTACAACCCAAGCTTCTCCCTCTTGCCCTGCACTGTTTTCTCTTAAGTCTTTTGTGAATACTGCACATGATATTTGATGACTTTACATGCACTGTATTAAATTAATGCACTAACATGTTATGTATGACATTATAATACATACCATTTATGCCTTAATACTATTTGTGCTATGAGTACAACTTTATTATATCATTGATCATTCTGCTCCAGGCCCTCACATTTATCATTTTCTTGTATATATGTTGAGGATGCGCCCGCTGTGCAGAGATAGGTTGAGGGCTTGGGGAATAGGTGAGTGGATCGGGCGATCCAGGGGGGTTTCACACAGTGGGTCATCCCAATTCAGGAAGCCACACTGTGTGTACATCTAAGGTAAGCTGAGCATTAATGGCACATGTGTAGCCATTAATAAGAGGCATAGATATCTGAACAGAGGGGGGAACAGCTGCTTTCTTCTGGCTGTGTGTACCTGCACCACACATTCAAATTGACCTGCCAAGGGAGCGCGCAGCAGCTGGAGGGATGCTGGGATGTTGTGACCTTCCTGCATATGCATGGGAATCACTGAAAAGGTCAGTTTTACAGAAATCCTGGGGGTCTCCTCATTAATCAGCGTGCCCCAATAAGAGGGAGACACTGGCCTTAGAGTCTTCTATTCTAGACTCTAAGGTGGTGGTTACTCCTCTTGAAATAGTTCTAATTTACAGATTAGACAGAAGGTGGCAGTGGTAGGAAGAAAGCAGTAGGTAAAGTAGACCAAAACCTGGGATTTTCATCTCTCTGGTTTTGCTCCATGGGCTCGGGGGGGAAATAAGGATTTTGGGGGAACCAAGGGATTTTACACAGTGGGCCATCCCAGTTATACCCAGGGAAACTCTGGGTGAGGGGAGTAAGCTGGCCGTGGAGTCTCAGAGTCAGAGACTCCACTATAAACCGGAACAACACCCATTTTTTACAAAATGACACTGACAACAAATCACACTGTTGGATTTCTCTGGGGAATCAAGGAGAAAGGTAAGATTTCTCCTGTTTGTCAAAATTAATGCGCAGGGGGAAACAGAGGGGTAATTAGTGTGATTCCCTCTCGCTGTGTGAAAGGCCCTGTAATCAGCACAGGAGCAATATACATATCTGCCGATTCAATGGGGCATACCCGTGCCAGGCATTTGTGAATGGCCGTTGTGGGCACATTCCCAGCTAGGGGCTATTGGAGATGTGGGCGTCAGCGCTCTTGGCTCTATTTGGTCCTTAGCCAACAAGACATCACATCAGCTAAGAGAATCCAAATGGAGCAGAGCGTGCTGATTTGCCGCGCGTCCACACATGCAACAGTGGTTAAGTACTTTTATCGGTGATCATGGGGGTTTCACTTAGCGAGGCATCCCAAATCAGAATGCCCCAGAAAAAAAGGAATAAACCCCAGGATAGTCCAGATCCCGGGGTTTGGTCCACCTTAAACTGGACCAACAGCCTGGCACAGTTGGAAAAGAAAGGTAGTGACCATTTTGGAGCCTCCTCTCCCAGCTTCTCATGCTGCTGCCTGGATTCCATTGACATAACTGACAATATGCAGTAACAGGAAGCCCAACAGCACTTGTTTGCAGGTCGCCTGCAGATCCATGAGCCACCATTTTGTTTCTAAAATTTCCCACAGCAGGAGATAGAAAAAGGTGTGCAGCAATCTAAATTTAGTATCCCCCCAATGTCGCTCCATACACTCATCTTCCTTTCGCTCCTACGGCACATATTCAGGCGAGAGCGAGTGTGCTGATTGGCTAAGCAGTGAGCTCACTTTCACTTGGCTCTCTTCGGCTCTGTTGACGGGGTAAGCTGGCGAGCGGAGCCTAAGGGGGCAGAATGCACCACCAGCCACATCCCCTGCCCACCTTCTTGTCGTGGCGTGTCCGCGCCACACATTCAGAAAGGCCAGACGCACGCACGGCTAGAAGTGAATGGGGATGCGGCCACCACAGCGCAGAGACGTGACGAGGGCTTCCGAGAGAGAGTGAGTGTTCCGAGGGGTTTAGGGTTTTTACACAGAGGTGCATCCCAATTAAGGATCAAGGCGTGGAACTAGGGCAGCTCTGGAGTTCCTCTTTAAGAGAAAACCTTACAGGAGGCTGTTGTCTTGAGATCTAGAAATCGTAGAAGTAGAGCTAGAGAGTACAGAAGTGAGACCAACTAACAAGCAGAAGGATAGTGTCTGGGAGACTCATGTAGCCCACGAGTTGGAACAATAAATCAAGGCTAAGTAAATCCAACTGTGACCAAGATTAAATTGACACCTAATCGAGGGACATGTCTGTGATAATGTATCGAATGAAAGAGCCATTTATGTTCCGCCTACGGTTTACGTTTTTCCAGAGGAGCTATAAAGAACCTTTTATTGTTTCAGCCATGCGATCCTGCCTTTGATTGAATTCAGCAGAACTGGATTGGTCACCACCTGCACACACCTTGCATTCCAATATCAGCACCCTGCGTCCTTCTTACCACCCTGCCACTAACTCTAGTGCCAGTGGCATAACTAAATATGACGGGGCCCTGGTGCAAACATTAGTTGGGGCCCTTTCATGGCTCATGCAGTAAACTTTTTTCTGTCCTTTAACTTAACTGGATGCAGCTAGACAACTAATGACTAAAACACCCCTGTCTTGTGTATAACTGTATTTAATTGTATTATAGTATAATATTATTCTTTGAAAAACAAATGAATTTGACATATCTGGGCAACCATAGCTTACAATTAAAATCAACAGCATGAGTAGATAAATACATCCAAATGCAAAATAATGCTCCCCTGTCAATCTGTCATATAAATTACATATTTATTTGGTTTTTAATGAGTGAATCTTGGAAGATTTTTTATGGATTATAATATAATTGAAAAAAATGTTATAGATTATTATCTGTCTAGGAAGGAGCTTTCATTTCTGTTTATAGTTAAAGTGGACCAAAACCCATGTTGATCGGCCTGGGATGCTCTGCTACGTGAAACCCCCATAGGTCGCCACATACATTTACCTTGTTTTCCAGTCCAACAGCACATGCGCTTCGAGCGTCGTAGGACTAGGAAGTGATGAGTTGGCATCAGCGATCTGGGGGGTTTAACACAGCGGGGCACACCCGATCAGGGTGCCCCGGGGGAAAGGACCAAAACCCAGGATAGTCAGAATCCGGGGTTTTGGTCCACTGTGTGAAACCCCCCAGGTCGCCCCATACACTTGCCTTGTTTCCCAGTCCAACGGTGCATGCGCCAGCATGCCGGGGGCCTCAGATCGCCTCCCCAGGCTGCTTAGTCTTCAGGAGAGGGCTCAAAATGCCCTCTCCTCCTGCCTATCAATGGGCACCGCCCTTAGGGCGGGGCTTATGACGCCACTCCCGGGTGTCGTCCCGGCTCTCCTCGGCTCAGCTGTCAGATGCCCTGGTGATCGCTGGGCAGAGCAGTGGAGGGGCAGGGGATGCTCTGATCCCCTGCGCCCCCCTCCTCTGGCCAGCGATCACCAGAGCATCTGACAGCTGATCGACACAGGAGCTGACAATCGGGTGAGGTGAGTAAAGAAAAAAAACCTTTTTTTTTTCAATAAATTACATTTTGTGTGGTGTGTTTTTTTTTTTTAATGTTAACCCTTTGTGAACTGGTAAGGGGTCCATGAAACCCCTATACCAGTTCACAAGGCTGGGGGCTGGTAAGTCACTTGCAACTAGCGGGTGACTTGCCATTAACCCCCGCACCCCCAATTACCTGCCTCCCCAAAGCCTGGGGGGGGGGCAGAAGAGCCTGGGCCCACACAGGCTATGTGGGCTTGTAGGCTGCAGGGTGGGGGGCCACAAAATCTCTGGACCCTCTACTCTGTTCCTACAAGCCCCCATAGCTGGTCCCGGGCTGGTTATGATGGGTAGGGGGGACCCTATGTAATTTTTTTTAAATTAACCCCTTATGCTCTGTCGCCCCCAGCAGCTAAAAAAGGCTTCCAGCAGCAGCAGGAGGGCAAAAGCCAGAGTGATCAGCGTGGGGCACAGTATTTTTTCTCCATGTGTCTGTGTGTTTTTTTTTTTTACTTTTAACCCCTTGTGAACTGGTAGGGGGTCCATGAGACTCCTATACCAGTTCACAAGGCTGGGGGCTGGCAAGTCACCTGCGGCTAGCGGGTGACTTGCCATTAACCCCCGGTACCCCCAATTACCTGCCTCCCCAAAGCCCAGGGGGGGGGCAGAAGAGCCCGGCCCACGGAGCTTGTAGCTGGCAGGGCGGGGGGCCACCAAAACTGGCTCCTTCGCCCTGTTCCTACAAGCCCCCATAGCTGGTCCCGGGCTGGATATGATAGGTAAGGGGTGCCCCACGAATTTTTGGGGAGTATTTTTAAGGGTTTTTAACCCTTAAAATTCCAAAAAATGAGCCCCCCCCAGGAGGGGGGACCCTATGTCATTTTTTTCAATTAACCCCTTATGTTTATAGTGTGGATAGTAGTATTTTATTTGTAAATGTTATAAAGTGCTCTTTTCAGTTTGGGGGGTCTCCTGGGCAAGAATGGGGGGCTACCGATACATATGTGGTACCGTTGTAATCAGGAGAAATGGGGCTTTCACACGCAATATGGTTTTCATTAGTAAAACAAATGTTTTATTTAAAATAAAGGGGACAATTGTCTAAAAAATATTATATTATTTTTTTTTGTTTTTTTTACGAAAAATATTTTAAAAACGGTAGAAAAATTACAAACAAAACATTTCATGTTAAAGCCTAAACTCTGCTGCAATATATATATATATATATATATATATATATATATATTTTTTTTTTTTTTTTTCCTGAAAATACCGGCAAAAATCACGGTTAAACATGGCGCAAAATGGGGAAAAATGACCTGTCAACAGAGGGTGACAAAACTTCAAGTAGGCTGGAAATTTAAAGGGTTAATAGTACCTATGCATGTTGGGTATTGTTCTGCTCAGCGGACCTTGCGCTTTCAGATTTAGCTTGTTTTTTCTTGTTTGCATATTTATATTTTAGGAAAACATGTTATTTATTCAGTTTTTTAATTCATTTTTTTAGGGAAACCCTGTGCAACCTAAGAATTCTTCGAGGGATTACTTCCAGAAAGGTGAGCCTACTATAACAAGCTGGGTACTCTTAGAAAGCTTAACATGTGTACTTTCATGGAATATATGGTTTATGGGGGATATTCCAAATGTAAAGGGTTGTTTTGGTTGAAAAATTGCAAGGTGCGCACTATAGGCTCAATTCAGAGAGACACAAAAAAACTTTCGCTTTGGTGCCGACGTCGTAAGATTTTCAAAATTTCCCGCTCTCGCATGAACGTTCGAGCGATTCTATGCATGCTTCGTAAACCTTCCGTAGCGCGTCCGTGTGCTCGTATGCCAGAGTACGCAGACGAGGCTGTCATTTTCCTTCGAAAATGTTCAGATTCATTTTTCACAACTACCAACGTAGCCTTTCGTTTTTGCCCTTTTCCCATCGTATCCTCACACGAATCCTATCATTTTCCCGCTACATCCTGCTTCATTTTTTCCTAAAATATCTGGCCAGACGAAATTCTTACGATATTGCGCCTGCGCACTACAAACTTCTCTCATTAAAGTGCTCGTCTACATAATTTCACTTCCATCACTAAACTCACCCTAACCACTTCGCGCTATCCTGCCTTTTCCCTTGAGGTCCCTTAAAGCTCACCCTAACCACTTCGCGCTATCCTGCCTTTTCCCTTGAGGTCCCTTAAAGCTCACCCTAACCACTTCGCGCTATCCTGCCTTTTCCCTTGAGGTCCCTTAAAGCTCACCCTAACCACTTCGCGCTATCCTGCCTTTTCCCTTGAGGTCCCTTAAAGCTTACCCTAACCACTTCGCGCTATCCTGCCTTTTCCCTTGAGGTCCCTAAAACTTACCCAAATCACTTAGCGCCTTGTTTCTTCTTCCATTTTCACACCCTAAAACTTACCCAAATCACTTAGCGCCTTGTTTCTTCTTCCATTTTAGGTCCCTAAAACTTACCCAAATCACTTAGCGCCTTGTTTCTTCTTCCATTTTCACACCCTAAAACTTACCCAAATCACTTAGCGCCTTGTTTCTTCTTCCATTTTAGGTCCCTAAAACTTACCCAAATCACTTAGCGCCTTGTTTCTTCTTCCATTTTAGGTCCCTAAAACTTACCCAAATCACTTAGCGCCTTGTTTCTTCTTCCATTTTAGGTCCCTAAAACTTACCCAAATCACTTAGCGCCTTGTTTCTTCTTCCATTTTAGGTCCCTAAAACTTACCCAAATCACTTAGCGCCTTGTTTCTTCTTCCATTTTCACCCCCTAAAACTTACCCAAATCACTTAGCGCCTTGTTTCTTCTTCCATTTTCACACCCTAAAACTTACCCAAATCACTTAGCGCCTTGTTTCTTCTTCCATTTTAGGTCCCTAAAACTTACCCAAATCACTTAGCGCCTTGTTTCTTCTTCCATTTTAGGTCCCTAAAACTTACCCAAATCACTTAGCGCCTTGTTTCTTCTTCCATTTTAGGTCCCTAAAACTTACCCAAATCACTTAGCGCCTTGTTTCTTCTTCCATTTTCACACCCTAAAACTTACCCAAATCACTTAGCGCCTTGTTTCTTCTTCCATTTTAGGTCCCTAAAACTTACCCAAATCACTTAGCGCCTTGTTTCTTCTTCCATTTTCACACCCTAAAACTTACCCAAATCACTTAGCGCCTTGTTTCTTCTTCCATTTTAGGTCCCTAAAACTTACCCAAATCACTTAGCGCCTTGTTTCTTCTTCCATTTTCACACCCTAAAACTTACCCAAATCACTTAGCGCCTTGTTTCTTCTTCCATTTTCACACCCTAAAACTTACCCAAATCACTTAGCGCCTTGTTTCTTCTTCCATTTTCACACCCTAAAACTTACCTAAATCACTTCATGGACATCACAATCTTGATTTTCAAATATGTCATTGGCCCCTTGTTTTTGTTAAATGTATGTGTGCAAATAAATGGGACAACATGTTTTTTTGTTTTTTTTTGTATTTATTGGTCAATTGCCATTTGTTGTAAAAATTTTTGGGCCAACTTTGGCCCTAAAAAATTAAAAACTATATACAAATTGTTTGTTGGTTATTAAAAATATATACACTAATTTTTTTTAAAAAACTTTAAAAACTATATACAATAAAAACTTTTTTTAAAACAATAAAACTATATACAAAAAACTTTGGTGTTTAACCAATAAAACTATGTACAAATCAAACTATTTACAAATCTACAGGGCCAGGAACCAGGACACTAGTCTTCCTCTTCTGTTGTCCCCAACGTGTCCCGCATCGCCTGCAGATCGGCCACCAACTCAAGGACCCTCCGATTCATATCAGCAAGTCGCTGTCTTGTGGTCCCTGCCAAAAAATCAGAAAAACAAATTATTCGGAGAACAATACATGTTTCTCACCTGTGGATTTAATGTATTTTAATAAACAAATTAACTATAATGCACAGATGTCATTAATGACAGGAATTAAGGTTAGGAAGTGGCCACAGGTCATTAAGCTAATTCAGTGGCCACAGGACAGTTGGGCAACTAATTAAGCTAATTCAGTGGCCACAGGACAGTTGGGCAACTAATTAAGCTAATTCAGTGGCCACAGGACAGTTGGGCAACTAATTAAGCTAATTCAGTGGCCACAGGACAGTTGGGCAACTAATTAAGCTAATTCAGTGGCCACAGGACAGTTGGGCAACTAATTAAGCTAATTCAGTGGCCACAGGACAGTTGGGCAACTAATTAAGCTAATTCAGTGGCCACAGGTCCCTCTTATATTGGCATTGACTAGGGCATTATGTGTTTTGGTGTTCATGGGAATTTAGACAGAAATCTTTATAATGCCATGACTACTTACTTGGTTGGTGGCCGAGAGATGGCTCGTTGGGGACAACACCCTGAGGTCCTGGTTCCTGGCTCTGCTGTGAAGAAGTGCCTGTTGAAACATGGGCCAAATGGTTAGTTTGGATGTCTGATTCCGCAGTCCTCAAATGTTTTTAGCTAAGTCTGGGTCACATCACTCACCTTCTCCAGGGTCTTGTGGGCTCCTATCTGCTGCCTCCTCACCCACTACTTCACCCGCAACAGAAACATCTACAAAGACAGAATAAAGGATTCAGTTTGGTGATATCAGGAGCTAGCAATTAGATGTTTGGGTGTAGACATGAAGAGTGACATACCAGAGGATCCCGCATGCGTGGCAGGGTACGACTGCCTGCCCACGCTGTGCCGCCCCTCCTCTGTGGTAAGGTCCAGGGGCTGGTCTGAGGAGGCCACAGAGGAGGGGTCGGCCCGTCGCCCTGGAGATCCACCACCTTCACTCCCAGCTGCAGAATCATGCAGCACTGGTCGGCCTGGGCGCCTCCGGGTGCGGCGAATTCTGTAATCCATTTCCAACACTACAAAAGAGAAGGCATTATAAATAAAAGGCATAAATTCTGTCCTAGTTACATCTTGCATGCAAGCGCTATGTACTTACTTGGGAAATGGATTCCAAAAAACCTCCGCACCCGGGGCATGTGCAGTCGCTTCAGGTCCGACCAATGCTGCATGATCTGTGTGTGGGTGAAGGTGGTGTCGGTCTGGTGTTGTATCTCCGAGATGATCTCCAGGGCGACGTTTCGTTTGGCAAACGAGTTGGGCAGGTAGTCGTACCTGCGCTCCAGCATGGTCTGCAAAACAAAAAACAAACATAGCAAGAACTCAGAAATGCATATGTAGAAGAGGCAACAATACATTATTTGGTTCAATCACATGAACACATACACACACACACTTTTAGCCTAAGTTATCTTTCAAATATGGCAGCACTGTCGTTTGGCACGTGTGTGGCGTGCGCTTGGTTGTGCATGTAGTCCAACCAAAGCTTTAACAAAAAGATAACTTTTTGCGCATCCTTAACATGTAGAGCAACAATTAACAATCCAAGCAAAGTCGTTAAAAGACACTTACAAGCATGATTATCTCTTCTTGTTGGCGGGTGAAGATAGTGGGCGCCATCTTTCTTCTTCTTCTAGGCAGCAGATAAGCACGGCCCCAGCGGTTTCCGGGTTTCGCACGGCCGTGCGAACGGCCGGACGTGCGCGTAAGCGAACGCGTAGGCGTCACACGCCGGAGACCTTATTTAAAGGTCCCTGCACACACAGCTCATTCTCTTTGAGAGTCCACACAAAATGGCACCAAAAAGAAAACTTCCAGCTAAGAAGCAGAGCAAGCAGGCTGAGCAGGGCGTGGGTCCGCAAACACGGTCGCAAGAGCCTAAAGCCCGACTAAGGGCTACCACCAAGGCTGCGGCAAAAAAGGAGGTTGCAGCACCACCACAACCAAGGGGCAAGGTAACCAAGGCTGCTAAAACTCCTGGCCCACAGATGGGTAAGAGGGGACGAAGCCCCACCCCACCCTGCCCCACATCCCCCCCCCCACGTGGCACCAAGGCCATAGGCAAAGGCCAAAAACACCGGGCCAGAAGCCGCAGCAGGGGCCGAACCACCTCCCGGTCCACAAGCCGCAGCAGGGGCCCAAGGCGCCGCAGGGGCCGAACCACCTCCCGGTCCAGAAGCCGCAGCAGGGGCCCAAGGCGCAGCAGGGGCCGAACCACCTCCCGGTCCAGAAGCCGCAGCAGGGGCCCAAGGCGCAGCAGGGGCCGAACCACCTCCCGGTCCAGAAGCCGCAGCAGGGGCCCAAGGCGCCGCAGGGGCCGAACCACCTCCCGGTCCAGAAGCCGCAGCAGGGGCCCAAGGCGCCGCAGGGGCCGAACCACCTCCCGGTCCAGAAGCCGCAGCAGGGGCCCAAGGCGCCGCAGGGGCCAAACCAGGACACGCTCCAGAAGCCCGAAAAGCCGCCAAAGGCCAACGGCCCCCTCCCCCCCCGCACGTGGCTCAAAAACTAAGGCCAAGCAACCCACCTCCAAGGCCCCACAGACCCAGCCAACCACCTCCAAGGGCCCACAGACCCAGCCAACCACCTCCAAGGCCCCACAGAGCCACAGCAGCAGCTCAAGGTCGCCAACACCCTCTCTTGCTCGCCCACATTATCCTCCGGCACAGGTTGGCATGCATTCACCCTATGCCACATCTACACCTGCAACTTCAGGGTCCACCCAGCCAAGAACACCCAGTCCCTTCCCAAGTCCAGTAAGATCAACAGCCAGCCTCCAGTCCTTGAGGTCTCCTCCATCCCCCCAGGCCAGAATGTCACCCCATTTGCAACCAAGCAGTGAGGAGCCACAACCACCCCGAAGAGGGCGCAACTTGCGCAGAGGACACTTGGGTGGCCGTTTTGCTGAGTCCCAAACTCTGGCATTGGCTACTGGTCTCACCTTACATTTTGATGAGCTATATGGTAGAAGATCAAAACACACCAGTAAACAGCGCAAAACCGAGATTTTTGAAGAACTCACCAGGCAAGTCAATGCAGCGGGTGAGGAACGTAAAGATATGGACCAGATTCAACGGAAGATTTCGGACCTGAAATATGCAGTGCGGAAGAAAGAGAATCTAAGGCGGATGCACAGGTACATAGCTAATGTTTGGGTTTTTATTATTCTTGTCTGTCCATCAGTGCGCTTAATTATGCTTACTATGTTTTTCAGCGAAACAACTGGCGGAGGTTTCCCAACCAAAATGCGCTTTACACCGGCTGAGGAGATGGTGCTGTCCTTATTACATCCCGTGGCCTTAGAGGGACACTCAGGCCAGCAGGACACCGACAACCCACCAATTCCTGCAGGTTAGTAATGTCTGAATGACCACACAAATGTATAGAAACATACACATACGCAGCACGGGCTAGCTAAGCACATGGCTCTAGGGGGTGGGAGCAAGGGCTAGCTAAGCACATGGCTCTAGGGGGTGGGAGCAAGGGCTAGCTAAGCACATGGCTCTAGGGGGTGGGAGCAAGGGCTAGCTAAGCACATGGCTGTAGGGGGTTGGAGCAAGGGCTAGCTAAGCACATGGCTGTAGGGGGTGGGAGCAAGGGCTAGCTAAGCACATGGCTGTAGGGGGTGGGAGCAAGGGCTAGCTAAGCACATGGCTGTAGGGGGTGGGAGCAAGGGCTAGCTAAGCACATGGCTGTAGGGGGTGGGAGCAAGGGCTAGCTAAGCACATGGCTGTAGGGGGTGGGAGCAAGGGCTAGCTAAGCACATGGCTCTAGGGGGTGGGAGCAAGGGCTAGCTAAGCACATGGCTCTAGGGGGTGGGAGCAAGGGCTAGCTAAGCACATGGCTCTAGGGGGTGGGAGCAAGGGCTAGCTAAGCACATGGCTGTAGGGGGTTGGAGCAAGGGCTAGCTAAGCACATGGCTCTAGGGGGTGGGAGCAAGGGCTAGCTAAGCACATGGCTGTAGGGGGTTGGAGCAAGGGCTAGCTAAGCACATGGCTCTAGGGGGTGGGAGCAAGGGCTAGCTAAGCACATGGCTCTAGGGGGTTGGAGCAAGGGCTAGCTAAGCACATGGCTGTAGGGGGTGGGAGCAAGGGCTAGCTAAGCACATGGCTGTAGGGGGTGGGAGCAAGGGCTAGCTAAGCACATGGCTGTAGGGGGTGGGAGCAAGGGCTAGCTAAGCACATGGCTGTAGGGGGTTGGAGCAAGGGCTAGCTAAGCACATGGCTGTAGGGGGTGGGAGCAAGGGCTAGCTAAGCACATGGCTGTAGGGGGTTGGAGCAAGGGCTAGCTAAGCACATGGCTGTAGGGGGTGGGAGCAAGGGCTAGCTAAGCACATGGCTCTAGGGGGTGGGAGCAAGGGCTAGCTAAGCACATGGCTGTAGGGGGTTGGAGCAAGGGCTAGCTAAGCACATGGCTCTAGGGGGTGGGAGCAAGGGTTAGCTAAGCACATGGCTGTAGGGGGTGGGAGCAAGGGCTAGCTAAGCACATGGCTCTAGGGGGTGGGAGCAAGGGCTAGCTAAGCACATGGCTCTAGGGGGTGGGAGCAAGGGCTAGCTAAGCACATGGCTCTAGGGGGTGGGAGCAAGGGCTAGCTAAGCACATGGCTGTAGGGGGTTGGAGCAAGGGCTAGCTAAGCACATGGCTCTAGGGGGTGGGAGCAAGGGCTAGCTAAGCACATGGCTGTAGGGGGTTGGAGCAAGGGCTAGCTAAGCACATGGCTCTAGGGGGTGGGAGCAAGGGCTAGCTAAGCACATGGCTCTAGGGGGTTGGAGCAAGGGCTAGCTAAGCACATGGCTGTAGGGGGTGGGAGCAAGGGCTAGCTAAGCACATGGCTGTAGGGGGTGGGAGCAAGGGCTAGCTAAGCACATGGCTGTAGGGGGTGGGAGCAAGGGCTAGCTAAGCACATGGCTGTAGGGGGTTGGAGCAAGGGCTAGCTAAGCACATGGCTGTAGGGGGTGGGAGCAAGGGCTAGCTAAGCACATGGCTGTAGGGGGTTGGAGCAAGGGCTAGCTAAGCACATGGCTGTAGGGGGTGGGAGCAAGGGCTAGCTAAGCACATGGCTCTAGGGGGTGGGAGCAAGGGCTAGCTAAGCACATGGCTGTAGGGGGTTGGAGCAAGGGCTAGCTAAGCACATGGCTCTAGGGGGTGGGAGCAAGGGTTAGCTAAGCACATGGCTGTAGGGGGTTGGAGCAAGGGCTAGCTAAGCACATGGCTCTAGGGGGTGGGAGCAAGGGCTAGCTAAGCACATGGTTGTAGGGGGTTGGAGCAAGGGCTAGCTAAGCACATGGCTGTAGGGGGTGGGAGCAAGGGCTAGCTAAGCACATGGCTGTAGGGGGTTGGAGCAAGGGCTAGCTAAGCACATGGCTCTAGGGGGTGGGAGCAAGGGCTAGCTAAGCACATGGCTGTAGGGGGTTGGAGCAAGGGCTAGCTAAGCACATGGCTGTAGGGGGTGGGAGCAAGGGCTAGCTAAGCACATGGCTCTAGGGGGTGGGTTTGTTAGGAGTGCTCACTTTGACTAGGGAGTGTCATGGGTGTGGCCTGGTAATGTGCAAATTGACATCCACATACATGATGTTTAATGAAATGTGTGACAAATATGTCACTTTGAAGTGTAGAAAATGAATGGGTGCTATGTATTAATTGAGAAGCACACGCCACAATAACATCTTTGCCTGTTGGTCAATTTGTTTGGAGCTGGTTTAGTTGCACAACTGATTAAGATGGTTTTATAGGAAGGTTTTATGCCATACAAATGTTCCCCACCAGAATCATATTGTAAGTGTTTTTTCCCACCTTAGTGTGTTAACTTCCTCCCCTTAAAGGGATGTTGCAACTCACACATCAGCCATTCTTTGCATGTTTGGTTTGAGACACGTGATGTGTCTAGTCTGGTTTAACAATCCATGCACTAATGTAATGGGATTCCTAGGGAATGCCAAGTGGCCACGTTGTGGGAGGGGCCCTTACTGCTTTGCCACGTTTCTTGGATTACCATATGTGTTCTTAATCATAAACTATGCATAGTTGTGTGTATTAATCGCTGTTTTTCTTCCAAAGCAGGCCAGCATCATCCCTCAGCTAGTGGGGACTCCTCTGCCATGTTACCGCGTCCGTCTTCTTCCGCGCTGCATAGGACCCAGGATCCGATGTCTACGGTAAGTGTATTTTGAGGGTGTTGTGTATGCATGTAGCTTGCCATGTTTGGTTTTTATAGGTATTCCACACACTGAACCTGTTTTTTTTTACATGTCCCCAACAGAGCCACACACTGATGGAGCAAATCCAGGAGCAGGAGGAAGATGGAAGCTTCATAGGAGATTCTGAAGATCTTCCCCTGGGACAGAATCTGCAACTGTCCCAAAATGTGTCTCCGCCAAATCCACAGCAGCAGAGTGAAGCTGGCTGCATGCTGCCTGCACATCGTGGGTAGCATGCAGAGACTGACCCTCCAGTCCCCAGTTTCAGATCTGCTGCTGAGGATTTGGCGAGCAGACCTGTGGCTGTTGGGGGTCCTCGAGCAACATCATCTGCACGCCCCACAACCCGGGGAATTGGGCGGCGTACTCAGCAACGTCGCCCAGTTTCCCAGGGGAGGGGCGTGCAGATGATGGAGTCAGCATGGCACCATGAGAGGCGCCTTTTTCGCCGCCAAAACCAACAAAATCAGGAGCATATTAGGGGCCAATTAGAGTCCCTAAATACTACCTTCAGTGCCGTGCTGACTGAATTGAGGACCCATAACAGCCACATGGCCAACTTGACTTCAGAAATTAGGTCAGGCATGGCCGAAATGCACACTAACCAAAGACACATTTTGGAACAGTTGCAGATTCTGAATGCCACACAGGCCCATGTTATGCCCCCCCCCCACCAAGGGCCACAACCTGGGTTCTATGGGCATCACACATAATAAGGTGTGTTAGGCATGAATCTGGTCCATATCTTTGCGAAACCTACCCACTGGATTGACTTGTCTGGTGAGGGCTAAAAATCACACATTTTGCGCTGTTCTTGCTCGGTTGCTTTTGATTATCCACCATATAGCTCATTCAAGGCCTGAGGTAGCCCAGTAGCCAATGCCAGAGTCCCAGACTCAGTGAATCGGCCACTTAAGGTGTTGCGCGGCTGCCCTGGCCACAATAACATTTGTGGTGGCTCCTCATGTTTGGCGGCATGATTGGGTGACATTCTGGCCTCAACATCAAAGACCTTGGACCCTGGCTGTGATTGTACTGGATTTGGATTGGGACTGGGTGTTCTTGTTTGGGTGGCCCACTGACTTACAGGTGTAGATGTGGCATAGCTAGGTTTGCTTTCAACCTGTGTCGGTGGAAAATGTGGGCAAGCAGGAGAGGGATTAATTTTGTGCTATTTATTTTGTGTACAAATGTATTGAACATAATTGCATGTACAGGTGTTGGCCCAAAGTATGTGAGGGGCACTCACCTCCGATTCTGTTTGTCTCACATATACCTTTTACTAAGTAGTAAACATTTTGTTTTGAACAAGCTCATGTGTGTGGTGTTTTGATATAGAAATATGAGTTCAAGTTGGGACCAAAACAAACAAGAACCAAGGTCTCCAAATAAATACTCCAACATAGTTTTTTTTTGGGTTGCACAAATTCATTATTGTTTACTTCATAATGAAATTAAACATAGCCAAACAAAAAAAAAAAAATAAACTAAAAACTAAATTAGGCAAAATGTGTGGCTATTAAATTTGCCCGCACGGCTTGCCCAGACGCACTTGGCTGGCCCACATAGGCGTCGTCTGCCTCATCGGAGGGTGGAGAGGGTGGGCAATCCAGATATCGGGGGACCCTTTGCATAATGGCTAAATTATGGAGCGCGGCACATGCCATTATAATGTCAATGACCTTTTTCGGGTCATACTGCAGGGAGCCTCCAGTGTGGTCCAAGCACCGAAACCGGGTCTTGAGGAGTCCAAAGGCCCTCTCCACCACTGCCCTGGTCTTTCGATGTGCACGGTTATAGGCCTCTTGTGCTGGAGTTTGTGGCCGGAGGACCGGAGTCATGAGCCACGGCAGTAGTGGATACCCCAAATCTCCTAAATAAGCCCCAAAAAAAACAAAAAATTAATAACAGGAAATCATACATTGCCACGCAACATTACTACTGCAATAAAAATAAAAGAGGTATGTGACATTGTCACACAAACATGAGCATACAGATTGCAGATGCTAAAACAAGAATTAAACATATGTGATAGATGTGGGTCAAAAGTAGGCAAATAATACTGGTGATGGTGGGCAATCAGGCAGACTGTTAGCAGATATTGTTTCCTGCCTGTGCTGCAGAACAATGTAGTATGGTCTAACTTGACCTGCCCCTTTAGAATTCTTGCCTTACTCCCAAACCGGTGTAAGCCTGCCCCTGCACTTTATCCCGCTCACCTCTACTCAGTAAGTTAAATGCATGTAAGCAAAGATGGCGCTGACTCTCTGGTAAAGTCAATTACAGATTTCGAAAGAAAATGGTTTAGAAGGCTGTTTCAGACTTGGCCTCACATTACACTTATTAATTAAAACAATGCAGGCAAAACAATTTTGCAGCAAATGGAGTTTGTCTAAGCTAATGGTTACAGTGTGCTTACACATGTTCACAAGGTGAGGGGCAAGGCAGCGTTTCTGAAAGGTAAATCCAACATAAAACTTGCCCATACATATACAATCCAAAGCGATAATTTGAGCCAACTTACCAAGGAGCCATGCACCCGCAAATTCCCCTGACTCAAACCGGCGGAATAATCCAGATCTGCGCAGGATATACGCATCATGGGCTGAGCCAGGGTAGCCTGCCAGGACGCTCAGAAAGCGCAGGTCCTGGGCCACCACCGCTTGCACATTCAGCGAATGGCCCATTTTGCGATTTCTGGTGAAAAAGGAAACAGAAACCACCCAAAAATTACGTTTAGTAAACAAATCCAACGCACACTTCAAACAGCCTATGTCAAAATGTAACATGTAAAAGAAGAACAATGTTTAAGCCTTGACAGTCTTACTTGTTCTATTAAAAGGACACTTACAAATGTTTTACTTTGAAATAACTAACTTTGGGACTAATTTATAAATAAGGGCCGTTGGTGCACATACACTCTTGGCAAGGAGGGAGCATTAGCAAGGAGGGAGTGATTGCAATGAGTGAAGATGTAAAATCTGAGTGTATATTAACCTAGAGGGACTAAACAAAAGGAGGGACTATTGGCAATGAAAGTTACTACAAATGGCAAGATTAGTCACAAGGAAGCTTTTCTGGAAAGGAGGGACTATTGGCAATGAAAGTTACTACAAATGGCGAGATTAGTCACAAGGAAACTTTTCAGGAAAGGAGGGACTATTGGCAATGAAAGTTACTACAAATGGCGAGATTAGTCACAAGGAAGCTTTTCTGGAAAGGAGGGACTATTGGCAATGAAAGTTACTACAAATGGCGAGATTAGTCACAAGGAAGCTTTTCTGGAAAGGAGGGACTATTGGCAATGAAAGTTACTACAAATGGCGAGATTAGTCACAAGGAAGCTTTTCTGGAAAGGAGGGACTATTGGCAATGAAAGTTACTACAAATGGCGAGATTAGTCACAAGGAAACTTTTCAGGAAAGGAGGGACTATTGGCAATGAAAGTTACTACAAATGGCGAGATTAGTCACAAGGAAGCTTTTCTGGAAAGGAGGGACTATTGGCAATGAAAGTTACTACAAATGGCGAGATTAGTCACAAGGAAGCTTTTCTGGAAAGGAGGGACTATTGGCAATGAAAGTTACTACAAATGGCGAGATTAGTCACAAGGAAGCTTTTCTGGAAAGGAGGGACTATTGGCAATGAAAGTTACTACAAATGGCGAGATTAGTCACAAGGAAGCTTTTCTGGAAAGGAGGGACTATTGGCAATGAAAGTTACTACAAATGGCGAGATTAGTCACAAGGAAACTTTTCTGGAAAGGAGGGACTATTGGCAATGAAAGTTACTACAAATGGCGAGATTAGTCACAAGGAAACTTTTCTGGAAAGGAGGGACTATTGGCAATGAAAGTTACTACAAATGGCGAGATTAGTCACAAGGAAGCTTTTATGGAAAGGAGGGACTATTGCCAATGAACCAAACGAATAATGTGATTGAGCAAAGGAGGGACACACAAATATTTAGAGACAATGGAACCCAAAACTTGCCTGTATATATACTCGTCGCTTGACGGAGGGACGAGGGCAACGTGGGTGCAGTCAATAGCACCCATGACATTGGGCATGTCGGCGATATTAAAAAATGCCAGCTTAATGGCGTTTCTGGCTACCATATCCTCAGGGAAACAAATATATTTCCGAGTTATGGTAGCCATGCCTTCCAAAAATTGGGATAGCGCGCGGCTCAGCGTAGGCTGTGAAATCCCCACAGAGAGGGCACCCAGCCTCTGGAACGAGCCGTTCGCCAAAAATTGCAGGCAGCCAAGCATCTTGGTCATACCTGAAATTGCTTGCCCCTTCCTTGTGGTGCGGGCTAACCATGGCCGCAGCTCACTATATAATTTATGGAGGGAAGCGCGATTAAGCCTGGTCAGCTCGAACAGCTCAGTGTCATGCATGCTATTGATGTCCATGCGTCGCCGCCGGTGCAATCTGGTCTCTGCCCTCCGGACGATCTCAATGCCCATGAGTTGCAGATCCTCATGCTCCTCAAAGGCAGTAGCCTCGTCCATGGCTGGCTCGCGCTCCCGTAGTCAAAAAGGTGCCGGGAATGTTTTTGCCCTGAAACGAATTTATGAGGTGTGGGACCATCGGCAATCAGCTCTCTGAATTAATCGCAAGCCCATTGCAATAACGAAAAAATTCTGAACGGACGAAACATTTCCGATTTGGTGGGAAAAAGCTCCCGAAGTAACGAAAATCTTCCGATTTTGGCACCATTATCGAAAGAGCATATACGCATGTTCTCGAACGTTCGTGCGAGTGAAAAATATACGAAAAAAAGCAAAAAAATGACAAACACCCACCAAAACTTACACAGACAGCTACGGAAGTCCGGACGAATGTTTCTTTGAATCGAGCCTTATGTCTGCAGAGCTGAAATTTTCAAGTAAAATTACCGTTACGCACATGCTTTACTTTGTGGTGTTTGTCAACTCTTCCCTTGACAGTACC
Organism: Gastrophryne carolinensis; assembly: GCA_027917425.1. NCBI lineage: Eukaryota > Metazoa > Chordata > Amphibia > Anura > Microhylidae > Gastrophryne > Gastrophryne carolinensis. The sequence goes on from CM051235.1 coordinate 137,767,542, forward strand.
TATGCATGTTGGGTATTGTTCTGTTCGGGACATGTTGCTTTTTGAGATTTTACTTGTTTCTTCTTGTTTGCCTATAGTTTTTTTTAGGAAAATGTGGCTTGTTTCTTCCTTTATATTCTTTTTAGGGAAACTTTGTGCAACCAAAGAATACATTGAGGGATTACGTCCAGAAAACTAAGCCCACATAAACAAGCTTGGTACGCCTAGAAAGCTTGAGGCGTGTACTTCCAGAGAATATATAGTTTGTGGGGGGTATTTCAAATGTAAAGGGTTGTTTTTCGGGAAAAACTGCAAGGTGTGCATAGCGCAGTTGTACAGGTATTTTATCTGAAAATCTCCTAAAGCTCTGTTTCAGTTTGGGGGAGTCTCCTGGGCAGGAAAGGGTGTCTACCAATACATATGTGGTACCGCTGTGACCGGGAGAAATTGGGGTTTCGCACACAATAAACTGGGGAAGCCAGTCTGGAGCCTTAGCTCCTCACAATCGGACTCAGTTGAGTCTACAAACCCTGTGGGCCACTTTCAAGTGGGGAGTCCAAGTGGGGAGGTGGAGTTGGACTCACCCACACTCCCTCAAGGATCTGGGAGTGAGAGGGAGGAAGGTGGCCCATGTGGTTTGGGATCTTCTGGGCCGATTGTGAGGAGTCAAGGCTCCACGCCTCCTCCTCAGAGTCCTCCCTGGGATACCAGCGGCAGTTCATCCCCTGGTGAGTGCATTTCTAATTCTTGTTTGTCTGTTACAGGTGGTCCTGGTGACTTAGCACTAATCCTGTGCCCTTGTTATCTGGTTTTTAGGGCATCATAGAGCCACCACCTCCAGCAGCTATGCGCCAGCCCTTGCCCGCGGGCATAGTCGTGGTAAGTGTTTGTTGTTATCCCTCACATGCCATATGTAATGACATTCCCAAATACATACACATGTTTACTGCTACATAGTACAAGATTGTAGTGTAATTTAAATAAACCTCAGGAACCCCATTCCAGTCCAATCCAACTGAAAACAAACCCAAAGTTACTGCGTACACCATGATGGTAGCTAGCAAATGTGTTTTTTAAGTTGTTCCTGATAACACATGTTGCACACTCTACTCTTAATATTCTCCCCTCAACTTAAATTACTACATTAGCATTGCAATGTAAATGTTAGTGGGACATTATATAGATGTGTCCATGTTGAACACATAAATTATTCACATTACCTCACGGACCAGTAAATATGCTAATGTATTACAAACATGTGTGTAAACATGCTAGCATGATTTTACAGACTCACTAAACAGATGGATGTAAAAACTAATTTTGTAAGTGGCAACCTAATTTGGTTTTTGTTTTTGTTATTACAGATGTTTCCACGCAGACCTTACTCCCCACTCCAGCTCCAGGGACGTCCAGCAGCATGGGCCCCAGCCACAGCTGCGATGGTGAGTACACTAACTTCCAAACATACTTTGGCCACCTATGTGTTACCCTAAAATATATAATAATTCCAAATGTCCCTATGTGTTTAATTAGCACACATCTAGCTGACATTTGGTTGACCCACAATCAGAAATGCATGTCTGCATACTAGATTGTTGCCTCCCTTTTTTTTTTCTTTTTAAGGACAAATAAAACTCAATTCCAAATAAGGTTGTGAACTATAATTGGAATACCAGAAGTGTTAGAATCTGTATTAGTTAGGACCTTATGTTTAGAGAAAAAAAACCCCAATCAATGGCCCCAATTTGACTTATCCCTTCATTTAGTGCAAACGGTTACTTCAATATGTAGGGTTTTGAGGATAAATGCACATGTAAGGCAGGCACTAGTACTCATATAATGGGACCACATAAGGGCCCAGTTTGCACAAATGTTAATGTGTTGGTCACATAATGAGACCAAACTAGATAATATCAACTCATCTGTGGATGTTTGTATCCCCTTCTATTTTTAAATTTTGTTATTTTTCTCCATACAGCTTGCGTAAATGAGCATCGCAGACTGTGGCAGTACGTCCGCCGAACGTGACTTATGCTGCTGGGCAAGAAGAAACAGCGGTAGGGTGGGGAGTATGGTTTGTGCCGCTGGGCGGAGTACTGTTGGCCATGTTGGCCTCTTTTAACATTAATACATTTTGTATATGTTTCTACTTTCAGTGTGTTGTTCCTTTTAAAGCATAGTTTAAGTGTATAGCAACCCTTTTTTTTTTTTTAAAATAACACATTGGTCGGCATTTGATGTGTGAAGCATAGTAATGTATGCCAAACAATGTGTGTCTTACATTTATGCCTACATTAACATATCTAGATCTAGAGAGTTAGCCCTGACTGTGTTATTAGGTATGTATTTGTGCAAACAACACAAATTGTAGCGTTTGTTACTAAATTTATTAAACACACAAAAGTCAATACAAATTCATGCATTTGAAATTAAGAACAAGTGCCCAAATTATTCCCTGGGTGGCCTGGGAGGTTGGGACTCATTGCTAGGGGCGGTATTGGGGGACAACAGTGCAGTAAAAAAAATAGACTGCTGCTGTATTAGCTGATGTAACAACAACAAAGTTTGGTCCTACCGCTGTACAGATTGTTGGATGTCATTGCTCATTTGTTGTTGTTTGTTGGCATGCAGAATATCAGAGTGCTGTTCATTGCGCACTTCATACAGTTGTTGCTGCAGGTCCCGAATTTGTTGTTTGTCCACCAGCGACTGATTTTCCAAAGCCGCAATACGCTCATCAGTTCCAGCACGCGGCTGTTGGTGACTGTAGGCCTCCAGCATCCGTGCCCCTAGCTGATAAAATTCCGCACTTGTGGGTGCACTTTGCCCAGTTGTTGGATGATCAGCCTAAAACAACAAACACAATATTGGAGTCAAGCTTGAACAATGAAGGTAAACCCCACCAAAAAAAGAACATCTATTCCATTATCATGTACCGTTGGTTCATCCTCTGTAGCCTGGGCACATGGCACTTGGGCACAGCCTGGGTTTCCAGAAAGGACTCCTGCTAACAAACAAATATGTTGCATGTTACATGGTGGAACCTGTTTGACCCCCCAAACATGTCATTATGGTTACTGATACAACAAATCAGCCATGTTACCTCAGTGTGCTCCTCCAAAAATAGTTCCGGAGTCTGGCTGCCAGAAAGGGGCAAATCAACATCCGAGAGATGGGACAAGCTGCCATATGCTAAACAGGAAATTCGTGTTAGTAGGTCAGTTGAGAATGTGGGCCTATTTTTGGTTTACTCTAAGGAGCCCATACCTCTCCAAAGTGCCGGATTGGGCCAGACAAAAATTATTGTACTTTAAAACATATTCAGAAGATGTATGTAACGCCAAGATGAGGAAATCATTGGGCCAAACAATAACATACACACATTGTTAAAATTACACATACCCGCCACCTCACAGATGTCCAGACTTAGGCCCTCACTCGAGCTTTGCCCTAAAAACACATGTTTCAGAACAAGTTTGAATACTAAAAAAAAAATTCAGGTTATCCAACATCCTTACTTGAGAAAAAAATAAAACAAAATTACCCTCATCTCTAGCATCCGCACGGTGAAGGGCCCTTTCCGGACGCGCACCTCCTGTATTCGGGTCAACTAAAATACACAATGGATATCAAGATTAATAACAATAGTATAGTTAATGTTTGTATTTCAATTTCAAAATATATACAAAATGCATGGACCTCATTAAAACATTAGCATTTATGATCCGGTTGATGCCCAATCCACTTTAAAGATCCATCTTGTAGTCAGAATAAAACTCAATTAAAAGTTTATACTAACAAAATATACACATTTTAACTCAAACAGCAGAAAGGATACAGTGTGCTTTGAAATACACACCAACAGGGTCCTGTCGACCTGCAACACAGCAAGTGGGGTCCAAAGATGAAGCAGGGACTTGGCCTACAATGAAATAACATGAATGAAAGCCATGCACTTATATGAAATACCAAAAAGCAAGGTTGGCACATGCACTTAGCGGCAACCAAAGAGTAGGTAGCCTCATGAGGAGATGCTGGTGCAAATGTGAGGGCAACTATGATAAAGCAAAGTAAGGATTTATGCATTGTTAATGTGTCTACAAAAATAAAATTTAAAACAAAAACACCAAAAACATACCTTCAATGTCAGACTGGGTTATGCTTGAGGGTGGGTGAAGGATTTAGGGTGACCTCCTCAGCTGATTCATGGGAGTAATCATGCGCATCTATGCATAAAACAAGAGACAGGATAGTCAAAGATTACAGAGGTATAATCTGCTACTATACATGTCCTACTGTTAGTATAGAAAATAATAGGTTTTCAAATTAGATGATACATTAAACTAACAAGATTTAGCAATGTGAAAACAATGTACCTTCAGCCCAACCTGTGGTGTCATCCCCAGCATCCACACCCTGCAGCCGACTGAGAGGAATCTTGCACTTCAGCATCTCCTCATATGGCCTGTATTTACTCTTTGGACCCTGCTTGGTCCCACTGTCTACAAGAAGATCATTCTTCATCTTTTGCATAAGGGCCCTTTGCAAAGTGTAGAAGCGTTTCCTGCAGGATGTGCCACTACGTGGGTATTGAGCAGTGCTAGTAAGCTGCTCACCAATGGCATCCCACAATTTGCTCCTTTCTTGTTTGCCTAAACACTGACTTTGGGAGCCAAATAATAACTCCCATTTAGCCAGTGTCAGACGCACAAGAGTATTGTTATCCACCAAATTAAATTCTGGCTCCCTCTTGGCAAATGGACGCTTGGCCTTGGGTGGTGCTTCATCTTCCGGCTGTGCCCTTTTCGTTAAGGAAGGTCTCTGGCCAGCACCCAACACAGTCCTACTTGGTCCAGCTGTGGCTGGCAGATGCCCAGAATTTGGCTCCATCCTGTAGCTGCACACAACACTAAACAACGCACACAAGCACGCATGCAGACTACAGAATGGCAACAACTGCTGTTTGTGTGTGGCACATTTTATGTGCTCTAAGAACCAATCACAAACAGGTCCACTTAATTGCTTCACACATACTGGGCAGGTGTTTGTAGCGACATCTTCACTGCAATGACTGAGGTTTCTGGCAACCATGTGTGGAAGCCAATTAAACAATTAAAGAGCTAATTAACAAGGCAGAACAACATAAGAAAACAATGTCCTCATGTCTCTTAAACACATGGTAAATGTGGTTAAAAAAACGCCTATTTGAATTAAGAGCAGCATAAGTTTCATTGGCCCAAAACTGACTGATCAACCATATCCGCTAAAGTCTGCTAGTATATGCTCAAGTACGCTAGTATACTTTAGCGTGCGCGTGCGCGTGCGCAAGCCGTTTCCAGCACACCTGTTGAAAGCTAATTGCAGAACGGAAACAGCTAACCTACGCAAAAGGCGGCAAAGAGGACCAATCACTTCCAAAAGTTAAGTATAAGTAGCTTGATTTTACTACATTCTCTTAATGTTACACTGTGGCAAAGGCTGTGGTGTTTGGCTTAACTTATCTCTTGCTTGCAAAAAGTGTCTGGCTGGGTTTGTGCCTTACTTTCTGTGGCTTGTTGGGTGATTTCTGTCATCAGTGCTGTTTCTTTGGGAGATTTATTTTGTTGGCATATGCAAATATTGTGTAGCTTACAGCAAGTGTGGATTGATTTTGGTGCCTATTGTGGGTTGTGCAGCAAATCCCCTCTTGGTTGTGCCTAACTTAGAAAGCAGACTTTCAGCAGTCTGCTGGTTCTGACCACTATACATCTGGTTTTGTGTTGAGCTGCATTGGTGTGATTGTGTGAGGAGTGTGCTTGTGTCTGGACCTGGAGTGGAGCACGCAAGTGTCTGCTATCCTAAAGAAGGCCCAGCAGCGGTTATTCTTCCTCAGGCAGTTGAGGAAACACGGTTTGTCCAAAAAGATCTTGAAGGCATTCTACAACAGTGCCATTGGATCAATCCTGACCAGTTCATGTACAGTCTGGTACGGAGGGGCCTCAGCCAAAGATAGGCAGATGCTGAAGAGAATAACCAGGATTGCTGAGAGGTTAATTGGATCCCCCCTACCTTCTCTGGATGATCAATACATGAGCAGAATCTCCTCAAGGGCTAAGAAGATATCTGGAGACGTGACGCACCCAGGTCATCCCTTCTTCAGGCTCCTACCATCTGGCCGCAGATTCAGGGCTCACTCAACCAAAACTTCAAGACACAGAAACACTTTCTTTCCTCTGGCTGTTATGGCTCTGAACACTCCCAATGTGTGAGGGACACTTAACCACATTCCACTACACATCTCTGACAATTGTATTAGTCACTATAGATTACCTGAACTGTATAGTTATTCCTGTCATACTTTGTCATGTATGTAATTGTTATAACTATTCTTGTTTACTTTGTTATGTATGTAATTGTTATAGCTCTCATGGCGTATCTCCTTGCCAAAAAAGCATTCCTTGTTTGTACCTTGTACTTACTTGGCGGTTCAATAAAGTATTGAAGTATTGAAGTATTGAAGTCTGTGGTGTGTTGGTTTTCCTTTTTTGTTTGGCATTCTTTTTGAGCTATGGCCAGTAATTGTGAGATGGATGTGAGGGTGATGTTTGGGTTATGGATTTATGGTTGTGGGAGACTACAGAAAGAACAGGAGGGCAGGGAGGAGGGTGCTGTGAGGCTTAGGGCACCCCGATCCTTTGCCATCTGTCTTTCTGTGTGGGATTTAAGTGACGAGCAGATCAGAAGCAGATTTTGTCTGAATCGTGCAGCACTACAGTCCCTATATGATCAGATTAAGAGCAAAATCGATCCATCCACCAGACGCACCCAATCCATTCCAGGCATAGTTCGCCTATGTGCCATGCTTAATATTGTGGCACGGGGGAATTTCCAGGCAACCTCTGCCCTCCTCAGCGGGATCAGCCAGGCTACAATGAGCCGCATATTTTACAAGGTAGTCCTGGCTATTTGTGATCTTATCCCTGTTTATATCAAATTTCCTGAGGATGAGGAGGAGGTTGCCAAAATAAAGCGTGTGTTTTACCGCATGGGAGGGATCCCTAATGTGCTAGGGTGCGTGGATGGTACACATATCCCTTTCCGCCCTCCCCGTGCACAGGAGCTGCATTACAGAAATCGCAAACAGTTCCATTCAATGAATGTCATGGTAGTATGTGACCATGACATGAAGCTGCGGGCCGTGAGATCTGGCTTCCTCGGCTCATGCCATGTCTCTTACGTGCTCCAGCAATCAGTCCTGTGCCGTAAGTTTGAGAACAATGAGATGCCACCTGGCTGGCTACTGGGTAAATGAATAACCATGTTAATTTTTAAAAGTTAGAGTATGTGGCCTAGTAAGTAAAATTAAATAAAAAAAAATATCATTTAATATTACTAATTGCTATATCTCTCAATCTGTTTATTCAACAGCGGACAAGGGATATGGGCAGAAAACATGAGTAATGACTCCGGACAGAAACCCACAGACCTCTGCCCAAGTACGCTACAATGCAGCACATCGCAAAACCAGATGCATTGTGGAAAGAACCATCGGACTGCTGAAAGCACGCTTTCTCTGTTTGGCATGCCCAGGAGGAGAGATGTTGTACAGTCCACAAAAGGTCTCCAAAATCATCCTCGCATGCTGTGTCCTACACAATATTTGCATATGCCACAGAATCGAACCCCCTGAAGATTCCACTACACATCTCTGACAATTGTATTAGTACAATTGTATTGTATATTTTTAATATTGAGAGCATAGTATAACGCCTAGCACTATCCAGCATGTTTATACAGATTTTTAATATTGAGAGCATAGTATAACGCCTAGCACTATCCAGCATGTTTATACAGATTTTTAATATTGAGAGCATAGTATAACGCCTAGCACTATCCAGCGTGTTTATACAGATTTTTAATATTGAGAGCATAGTATAACCCCTAGCACTATCCAGCATGTTTATACAGATTTTTAATATTGAGCGCATAGTATAACCCCTAGCACTATCCAGCGTGTTTATACAGATTTTTAATATTGAGCGCATAGTATAACGCCTAGCACTATCCAGCATGTTTATACAGATTTTTAATATTGAGCACGTAGTAAAGAATAAGAGCTGCCTTGCCAAATTACATCACTTCAGTGGGAGGCTCTAATTGGATGAGACCCCATGCATGTGCCGTTGGACCAGGGAAAGGTGAGTGATTACTGGCGCCCAGTGGGGCATACCGAATAGGGAAAGCCCGGGCCAGCTTTAGATTCCAGGCCAGTACTTGTGGGTTTTGTTCCTCTTCAACTATAATTAGTGCAACTTACTGCTTTCTGCTTTCATAATGACTCCCCGCTATATGTACCAATGTTCTTTACACAAAAACAGGCCTTACAATGCAAGAACCGCTATTATCGCCCACGTTAGGGAGCAACTTGACTTGTTTCCAAACCTGTCGGCATAATAGTGACCTAGGGTAGACATAAATCAACCCTACAAAAACGTTCATATCTGCAGTTGTTACATAGCTTAGATGGAAGTGTATGCGGTTAGACCCCGGCCACATTTTCATGATTGCAGTAACATTTTTAGTTTATTATATATGACTAAGAAAAACAAGATTACAGATGCCTGAAACGCATCATAATGCTGTCATGTGAGCGATTGTGAAGTTTTATATGGAACCTGTGAGTTTTAATAGAGACTATTAAATGCTGAGTATTAGGGATTCACCTGAGTGCTGGATTATCAATATTATATGTGGATGTCGCCTAGAAAACTTTTCTGGGCCTCAGTGCACCTATACAGCCTAAATTCTTTCCCTGTAAACTAGTGGGTTACTTTTCAGACTGCCGGCGGTGATGTGGCATCATAGCCCGCCCCAGCTAAAAGAGAGGAACCCAACTGTGGGGACAGGTAGGTAGTTGAATAGGAAAACATGATTTTTCAATATTGACTTCACCTAGCTTATTTTAAATCTGACCAAAATGGTTCCTGGAATCTTTGAGACTCCAGGGCCAGCTGATTCCCTCTCCCCGGGGCATTGTAGTTTGGATGGGTGAAACCCTGCCATCCGGAAATCCTACCTGTCAGACGAGCCCTTGTCGTATTTGTGACCAGCGGCGGCATCACTCGCATCCTCTTGCAGCCACTTCTGCCACAAATGAATGGCTGTGCGTGGCTGCCCACAGCCAAAGGATGTGATTGATGCCATGCACTGCCAATGTGTGCGGCTGGAATTCTATTCAGCTTCTCTAGCCGCAGAAGCTGATTGGATGAGAGGCTGCGCATGCGCCATTGGACCAGGTATAGGTGAGCTTACTGGACAGAAGGTGAGGTTTCACACAGGGGGGCACACCAAACTGGTGTACCCCAGGATGACTCACCATAACCCGGGATAATGAAAATCCCAGGCTTTGGTCCACTTTAAGCCATGTAAGCTTAGGCCAAGGTCATATAATGTAGTAATGGCTCTGGAGCAGATATATACCGATAAGATTAATAATTAACATTGCATTTGTATGGTTTTAATGACCTTAAATAGCAAATACAGCATGTTCAGTGGCACACAACTATTAAGTAGTGGGAAGTGGAGCAGTTAAAATAGGGACTTCTGACTTCATGGGCCCTGGTGACATTGCTACAGCTTTACCTCTTGTATCTCTTGTATCTACACCACTGGGTGAAAGCATGACCACTTGTGATGTGTCACTTCACTTGGCACAATTACTTTGTAAGGCAGAGCCTTGTCATTGATGACAGGTGGGGAGACTGCCATGGCAAGTCCTGGCAAACTACAAGCCTTGGTGGTGGCTGGCAGGACTTCATGAGGGGGCAAATGAAATGAAGAGGTAGCGCCGGGTCAGTGCGCCTGGCATTAGTCGTTCCACACCATATTTAAGAAAAAACTACACACACACACAGCGTCAGTGCTCTAAAGCTGGGCGCTCTAGCATAGAGCGCCAGACTGTGTGATTAAAGTCATTATGAACACCAGTAACAAAGCGAAAACACATGGATTGACATTGTTTTACCACTGGGACAATAACACTTTAGTGGCAGACCTGTAGATACAATTCTGCATAAAAACATAAAATAAAAAAAAAAAATCTTAAAAGTGCTTGTTTGCAGCCAGGAGAGGTCACACAATGATTTGAGCAAAAAAAAAAAAAAAATTGGCCAACACGCTATTATTAATACGCATCTAATGAAACCCTATTGAAATGTATGGGAGAGCGCTACAGAGTGAGAGGTACTACATGGTGCTATACGCTGAGCCGCCTGAAATAATACATCGGGCGCTACATGGCGCTGTTAGAATCGCTCACCAGATTCGCTTTCTTGAATGTGGTTTTGCTTACAGTGCCCAGCATTGACCAGATGCTGTCTGCCGCTACGAAGCACTACCTGGCACTAGCCATTCTTAAATAACCCCCTCAATCCATACTGTGATATTGCATGGTGAGGTTGCTGTGGTCCCAACTCTTATAATGCAAGTTAAAAAAAATCCAGCAAAGACCACAGGACGGTTGAAGTAGGAGAAGGTTAACACTTAACCTTTACATGTCATCCATTAAAAATAAACATTTCTGGTCCCGGGATGTGCAGATAGGCAACGCGTTTCGGGGGCCTAACCACCTCATGCTGTCACAGAGAAACATTAGAGTTGCTGAAGGTAAAAATAAAATGACTGTGAAAATGTAACTTGTGTTCTGTTGTCAATATTAATTTTTGAATTGCTTTTTTTAAAATTCATTTTAAGATTGCAGAGAAAGAACACAACACTTTTATAGGTCAACCTTGAAGTTGGTGAAATCAGGACAACAAATCATGTGCAGAAACATTCAATGCAGAAAACCTTGACAGGTCTTTTTTTCAAATCTACATTTACAATAAAAGAAAACATGGAATACAAATATAACCAGCAATTTGAAAGCAGAGGGAGCAGAAGGCACTTCATGGCAGCCCTGTTTCTGTTGCCCCGTGTGCTTGCGTCAGCAGCCAATCATGTATACCAGGTACAAGTATACTGGATTATCTGGGGGGAGGGTCACATAGCATGGCATACCAAATGATACTGCTTGGCATCCCCAGGTATCAAACACTTTGGTCCATGACTCTCCTCCTACCTCTCAGATCTCACTTTTAGTGCATCCCACTCCAACACAGTCACATCTCTCCTCACCCTTTATCTGTTGGGGTACCACAAGGATCCATCCTGGGATCCCTACTATTTTTAGTGTATCCCTATGGTCTTGACCAACTTATAACTAAGCTGACCATTTTTTCAGAGATATACGTTTGGGACGCTTAAATTGTAATACTGTGTCTGGTCTGTGTCCAATTGTCACTATTGAAAATCAATCTAGCGATTTATTTAGTTGTCACAATTCAAGCATCCCAAATTTGTTCCTCTGTAGAAAAAAAAAGCCGGCTTTCTCATAAACTCACTTGGCTCCCAACACCATTTCCATGCTGATAACACTCAAATGGATTTCTGAGGCCCAGATCTCCCTTCCTTTTCATCTTGTGCTCTTGACTGTCTAACAGCCATCTCCTCTTTCATGTCCTCTTGCTCCCTCAAACTGAACATGGACAAAACAGAGCTTGTCGTTTTGCCACCATCCAATTATGCTCCTGCCTCAAATATAACAATATCATTATATTTTTTTTACCCCTTAGCTTGCACTGCTGTCATAGAGAAACCACTGTCACATTGTCCGTATGTCTGCTGTACAAGATGATTCCATCAGGAGTTTTGATATGCTTGGTAAGATATTATATATGTCGCTACTATATGGAATAGAGAGAATAATGTGTTGAGCTGCCAGTATTAATGATAGAGTCTCAGTACTTAGTACTTTAAGTACTTAACTTAAAGTTGGCTTGGTGGTTCTAATTTTGGTCACCCTAGTTACTTTGGCCCTTATTTATGAAGGAATAGCGACAGGTAGCGACTGGTGAGCGGCTGGTAATGACGGGCCCCGCCACGAGAACGCCGGCTCCCCACCACAATCACACATTTATCAAGCCAGTCCTGCTTAGCGACTGAGATAGCGCCATATAGCCACTCATTCATCATTATTCCAGCCTCAGCCCACAGCGCCAGCGTCCGACGACCTTGAACAGCGACAGGTATGACCTCTCGCTACCTGGCGCTCTCCAATGCATTTCAATGGAACAATCTTTAAATATTCATAATTAATTGTTATTAATTTTTTTTTTTTTTTTTTTAAATGTGAAAAATTCTGTGACCACTTCTGCCATTTTAGATAATTTTGTTAAGGTAAAGAAAAAAAAAAATTGTACAGAATTTTGATATTACAGGTCTGATATTAATGTATTTATATTACAAAATTATTTTAAAAACTAGTTTTTTTTTGGTTTCAAAAAATATGGTTGTTTGGGGGTTAAAAAACTACTTTTAACCCATCGCCGCCAGCGCTCTGGGGTTTAAACATGCATTTTACAGCGCAAGAAATTTTTGAGCGTGATTTTTTTAATGAATATGGTGGGAGCCGGTCGCTAGGGCCAGTCGCTATCATGTGCTCCCATACAGCGCGGAACCTGTCAAATAGCGACTCCTTACCCAATATTTAACATTACGGCACACCGACTGAGTCGCTATCAACTACCGAACAACGTCCAAGCACAGCGACTACTAGCGGGCGCTCTGAAAATGCCGCTACAGTCGCTCAACTGCCGCTACCTGGTGCTATTAATGAATCGGCCTCCCCGGTTTTACACTTTACTTAAAGAAGTTACAGTAGTTTTTTTTATCACTAGTGCTAATTTTGTCCTCATATTCTAACATGTGGTGGTTGCAGATTTGTCCACTTGGGCATTGATTCAGTCTATGACCTATTACTGTAACTCCTCAAAACCAATGTTTTAGAGTCTACTGGACTTCTCTCTCTCATTTACAATGCACATTCAGTCACTAGCCACCTCCTGCCATCTCTAACTAAATAATTTCTCCCACATCCACTCCATTCCTGCCCTGATCAAATCCCGACTTGACTACTGCAACACCCTCCCCTGTGGTCTACCTGCAAACAGACTGGCACCCTTCCATTTTAAGCACGTCTCCTCTCACTTCTTGAGTGCTGTTCCTTTTTGTCAATCCTTACACTGGCTGCCACTATAAACTAATTCTGTTCCCTCTAACCTACAAAACCCTCTACAGCTAAGACCCTGCTACATTTCATTGCTAGTCAAAAGTTACCAACACGGTCACAGTCTCTGATCTGCCTATGACCTCCTCCTATCCTCAACCTTCATACTCCTACTCTCATGTCCTGGACTTCACACATGCTGCTCCATGCTTCTTAAATGTCCTTACCTTCAACCTCCACACTCCAACCCTTAAAGCCTTAAAAGCACCCCCAAAACTTGACAAGCCTATCATCTGGCCCAAACAATCCACTTTCCAGTTTTGTCACCCTTGAGAGCTCTTGCTGCCATGCTTAGTGCATACAACTTTGTGACCCAACATTCTGTCTCCACCCTCATTCTTTAGATTGTAAGCTCACAAGGGCAGGGCTATCTCTCCTAATGTACCCCTATAATCTAATGTGTTTTGTTGCATCTGACTAATTATAATAGGGTTGATTCAGCACCAGCTGAGAAAATTCTACTACTTTTTCAGAGCGAAGATTCCAATCACTTTTGTTGTCTACCTTGGATGTGATTCAACACCAGGTGAAAATGCACCTCCGATTGCTGAATCTCTGCCAACAATGAAAGTGAATGGTAGTTTTCTATCCTAAAAAGTAGTAAAAAGAGTTTTCTCACTCTAGTGCTGGTGCTGAATCAACCCTATTGTGTGTATGACATGCATTCATTATCATAGCTCTGTTACATCTCATAATGCCCTGTGTTTTATAAGTATATTTGTAATGGTGGCTCATTAACAAAAAAAATAAACAATAAAAATAATAATAATACTACAAGGGAGGCTCTTATTAGTACTACAGAGAGCAGTTCCCAAAATGAGTGCAGCAAGTCACTGCTATGGGCAACAATTGAAACCTAGATATCTGATGGCAGGTCTGTTTTAAAGTGGACCTTCACCCTGAATAAGAGCATATCTTATATGTTTCCCCCACCCTGTACATAGAGATTCCTCACATTAAAACTCATCCTACCTGCATCTAATGCATGTTATGAGCATTTAAACATCCAAGATGGCAGCTCATAGAGCATCAGGCAGCCTGAAAACAGGAAGTGTCTTCTGATTGTGCCTCTCTGCATTCTGGCATTCCTGTCCTTTCCAGCACAGCTATAACCCCACCCCATGTGCCCTATCTTGCTCTCCTCTCCTCAGTATGTGAGATGCTTGTGAGTCAAGATGGTGGCGCCTGAACAGAGTTGCAGCCCAGTGGGGGAAAGAATAATAAGTAATTGACTAAAAATTTAAAAAATATTCATTTTAGATGCTGGGGAATCATTTTTTAAGGGTTTGGGCTTTTCAATAAAGGTCCGGTTTAAGACAATGGGACACTGATTAGGTCAGTATTTGGTTTTGAGCTGGGAGGTTGGTTGAGTACAGTGAGTATTGCTTTCTTGTAAATGAAACAGGGTCAGATATATATATTTTTAGTTCAGTTCCCAATGTAGGTTGATTATGATCATGACGCAGACCTGCAATGTTCTTACTGTTGAAGTGTAAACTTGAATTCAAGCACATCTTCTTGGATGTGAAGAATTGGAGGAAAGCTTTAATGCATGGATTGGCCATTTTGTTTGCACGCTTGTTTCCCAGCTTGCTCCAAGGAAGACTTCATACTTGAACTGCAGATTAAAGAGATCAAGAGTGAACCTGACAGTGGCTTGATTTTTTTCTAACGGCGCTGATAATTTATTTATTGCTTGTATTGTTGGTTGAATACATATGTACTCAGCCATCCATGCAAATACCGAGGGGATTGCTGTTAGAAAATGGCGTGCTTTTGTGCTGTTGTATCATATAAATGGGTTTATAATCAACATTTTATCTGATAATCATTTTTCTTTTCTGTGGCAATTTATAGAATAGAATATAATAGCTTCATTCACCATGTGCAGAGAGTGCACAAGGAATTCCTTTCAGCAGTTTCCACTATTCCAATACTATACAATGCAATACAAGGAATATGTAGGAATACATTAAAGTGGACCTTCACCCTGAATTATATGTTTCCCACACCCTGTACATACAGATTGCTCACATTAAAAATCATCCTACCTGCACCTATTACATGTTATGAGCCTTTAAACATCCAAGATGGCAGCTCATGGGACATCAGGCAGCCTGCAAACAGGAAGTGTCTTCTGACTGTGCTGCTCTGCATTCTGGGATTGCTGACCTTTTCCTGACCTGTTCTGCTTTGTCTGAGCAAAGCACAGCTATAACCCTAACCCCTGTACTTTATCCTGCTCTCCTCTCCTCAGTAAGTGTGATGCTTCTGAGTCAAGATGGCGGTGCCCGTATCCTAAAGTCCTGAACAGAGTTGCAGCCCAGTGGGGGAAAGAATAAGTAAGTGACTAAAAACTTAAAATATATTAATTTTAGATGCTGGGGAATCATTTTATAAGGATTTGGGCTTTTCAATAAATCATGGTGAAGTTCCGGTTTAAGGTCAGACATGATAACATCTGTAGCACACAGCTAAATTATACAAGATGAGGGAAGCATATGTGGCCCAGCTAAAAAGGTGTGTGCAAAGATCATTAAACATCTCTGTGTAGTCAACAGTTTAACTGCTGTCACTTATTACATAAAGCTTAAGAGTTAACAGGGAGAAGCTTCCAGAGGTGACATTATAGTGAGAGGCCCCAGTGCACCCTGGGTAAACAGAGTTTATTTATACATCTGACGCTTCTTGGTTTAGTCAGAGTAAGAGCGTAAGAAAATCAGAGTGAGGTGAGCCAGACCTACTCAGACAACGGCGAGTGCAGGGCCTAAAGGAAGCCACTGAGAAGGTGGATTCCAGGGCACCTGGGAAAGCTAACACACAGAGGAAGTAAAGCTGAACATCCTGGCCAGCCAGCAATTAAGACAGCACAACTCTGAAAGAGAATCCAGACGGCTTAGGGGGATTGGGACAGTTAGACTGAAGGCCATCTATAAGGTACTTATAGTTGCCTACCCCAGCCCTTAAGCAGTATGTGGATGCAGAGACTGCCTTTGACAATGCTGATGCTGCTGGAATGAATGTAGCCGTGTTTAATAAAGCTAAGGAAAGAGACTGCTGAACCAAGTGACCCCTCTTAAGAGAAGTTGAGTGCATCCTGATATCTCTTCCCCATCCCAAGTTCTCTCATAATCTCAATGAATCCGTGACACCCTCACGCCGCCCAGCCATATTAGCGGTATGTGGGCAACATACATTTAGTGGCCCATATGCAGATTTTGAGTGGAATAGGAGTGCCTGACCCACCCTTAAAGCGTTCGCTTGGGAGCGTGAACTTTTTTGTTGGAAAAGGGGTGACAGACCAGAGGCAGGACCAGAAGATGCTGGAGTTGAGGAGCGACGTTTGAGGGGTTAACTGTGGACAGCAGCAGACAGAGAGACTTTCGCGCCATTTCGTAAGTGCACAGCTGTGTGGTGACTTCAGCTCAGGGCCAAGATTTTGTGAGGGTGCTGCCCTGCAGCAGACTGTGCAAGAATCAGCTACAATGCTGTGGGGTGTATTGGGCCCTAGCAAATCTCCAAGCAAGTCAATACCTGTAACTGTATTAAAAAGCACCAGTCCCACTCATCATCAGGAAAGAGTTTAAGATAAATGGCCAGAGCGGGGAGCGAGAAGAGAGACTGTTCTACACCAATCTTATTCGCCAGATAGACTTGGGGGTCCAAAAAGGATATAGAGTAAAAGCAATCAGTCCAGGGTTACACCTCACCTCAGGAACATGGAGATACAGAACAATCTTACCTTGCTCCAGTTAATGACTATCTTAAAGGGGCATTACAAGGAGGAAAGTACTTCTGATCTTTGATCAACAAATCTCAAGACACCAGAAAATCTCCTCAAGACTTCCTGTTTAGAGCAGTTGTGCTTAAAGAAAGACTTTTGTCTGCATCCCAGGAAGAAGAAGCTGAAGAAAGGTTTGACCCAGGGTTGACCCAAGTTTCTCAGATCAGTATGAACAGGTTTGCTAATTGAAAATATCAAGTTTCAGCTTAAGCAGTACTTGGAGGAGCCCCACATCACAGATGAAGAGCTGATAGAGAAGATGAATGATGCTGCCAGTCTTGAATCAGAAAGAGAACAAAAGTTAGAGAAGAACTCTTCCAGCAGAATGGCCAAAGTAAACCCACCCAAAGCTAGAACAGTGGGTGTGCAGCAAAAAGTTACCAGAGAAGTCAACCCTTCACCTGGTCCTACACCAGTCGTGAACTTGTAGGGCCTAGAGCATTCAACAGCAGAGCTGAGAGAAAAGTGTCATGCCTTTTCAAAAGATGACTCTGATGTTGGTTGCATACCTTTCCTGAGAATGAAGATGAACCTCAAAGTCACTACTCCAGTGACCAAGGGTTGCCAGTGCCAAAACCCCTGCACAAAGAGGTGAAATAATACCTGCAAGACCTCATCAACAGAGTTGAAGTCAGAAGTCAAAGTCAACCTACTCATCTCAAATTGTCTGTGTCAGGAAGAAGGATGTGACTCTTAAGACGTGCTGTGACTTCAGAGAGCTGAACCAGAGGTTAATGCCTAATTGCCATCCCTTAACCAAGATTCAAGTCATGCTTGACAGTTTAACAGGGAGTACTTGGTTCTCTGTCCTAGACCAGGGCAAGGCTTACCATGAATGCTTTGTAGAAGAATCCAGTATACCATTAACAGCCTTCATCACCCCCTGGGGACTGTATGAATGGATCCGCATCCCATTTGGACTCAGCAATGCCCCTGCAGAATTTCAGAAGAGTATGGAAACATGCCTGGAAGGCCTGAGAGACAATATCTACCAGCCGTACCTGGATGACAACCTGGTCCATAGCAAGTTATTTGCTGAGCATGTGGAACTTGGGAGTGCTATCTTACAGCATTATCAACAACATGGAATGAAACTGACGCCCCAAAAATGTGAATTATTTAAGAGACAAGTCAGATAACTTGGGAAGATTGTGTATGGAGATGGTTACACTATAGATTCAAAAGAAATTGCTCAAGTGATGACGTTGAAAAACAAACCTCCATCTACTGTTGGAGAATTGAGGAAGATCCTAAATTTCCTATGTTATCAGACCTACATCCAAAACTACCAAGATTGCAGCTCCATTGTATACTCTCATGGCCGGAACATCAAGGCCAGAGGAAAAGAAGGTGAATAAAAACAGAACCAAAACCAAATAAAGAATATTTCAACAACCTATAAACCAGACTTCTCATCACCAAGCAGTATTGGAAGAGCTAGTTGACTGTTTAGTCGACAACAAGTGATGGGTTATCCAGACTTCAATATTCCATTCATACTACACTGTAATGCATCTCAAGTAGGACATGTACCAACGTCAAGACGGCAAGCTTACAGTCATTGGCCATGGTCTCCAAACATTGACAGCAGCGGAGAAGAATTATTATTCTGGGAAGTTCCTAGTAAGAGAGCCATATGTGAAAGATTCAGAGACTCCCTGTACTTACCACTGCAAAACTCAATGCCATCTCTGGTCAGAGATGGGTGGCTGAATATGCTGACTTCAACTTTAGCATCAAGTATTGCCCAGGAAAGTCCAGTGTTGATGTTGATGTACTGTCAAGAATGCCTTTAGAACCAGCTGAATTCATGCAACAATGTTCTGAAAAGTTAGTATGAAAGCCATTGTAAGCACCGTACAAAGCCAGAGAGAATAATACACGCCAATGTGATGTCCTCTTACAGTGGAAGAAACTCTGAAAGACCTGGAACAGAATTCTACAGCTTGTATTCACCAGCTTTCAAAAGAAAGGAAAGCTCAAAAAGAAGACAAAGTCTAGACTACCCAGCAAGAGAGAAAGAGAAACAGAGTCGCCTGCCACAAATGCTTTACTGAAAAAATGGCCTAGGTTATACCTGACTTTAGAAGGCATCCTACAACACGGGTAGAGGACCATGCTGATAACTAGTGTTGTCAAAGGTGTATCCTCAAATGGTGTTCAGAGAACCTCATGAAGTACTGGGACATTTAGGGATAGAAAGAACAGTGAACTTTCTTTTGACACTTCTTTGGCAATACATGCAGAAAAACATTGAACAATATGTGACTAGAGAATGCGGTTGTTTGAAAGACAAGTGTCCTAACAAACCAACAAGAGCACCCATGGGAAACATTACAACATTTCCCTTTGAGATTGTGTCCATAGACTTTCTTCACCTTGACAAGTGCAAAGGGGCTATGAATATGCGTTAGTAGCCATGGATCATTTCAACAGATTTGCTCAGGCCAATGCAACTACAAACAACAGGGACACAGAAGACAAGTGGTTAAGCGTGGGACTGGCACTAACACACTGAGCACTCACATAGATGCTGATCAGATAGAGGTCGATCAGGGGATTCATAAACTGTGCGTGCACATCGTGTGGTTTACATGCTAACCTGCCCTTGCGGTAAGAAATAAGTTGGCAAGACCAAACGAGAATTGCGGGTGCGGATTGGTGAGCATGTCCGCGACATTTGGAAAAGAAATTAAAAAAGTCAGATGGCTGATCACTTTAGGGATCACTGATATTGGTCTGAGTGCTTTCTTGCAGTGATTATGTATTGATTCTGCAGTGATTATGATTTGTGTTGCTCTTTAGGGTTTACTTCGGTATTGGTTGTACAAAATATAGACTGACCTGCTCACTTCATGTGTGGTGGGCTAGATACGGCGGTTTAGCGGTAAGTAGTGCAATACCTTATTTAGGGGTAGAGGTTAGCCTTCCTTGGTGGCTGGTTTGGCCCCCATTCCTTTGCCCCCTCTACATTTCTCTTATTTTATATTTTCCTTCTGTATACCCCCCTTACCCCATATACTCATCTTTTTCTAAATAGGTTAGTGGGATGAGGTTGTGTAAGTGTGAATGCTGAGTGGAGTGTGTTGGATTGACAGGCTAAGAAGGTTATGTTGTGGTGTTATTGTTGCATCATTTGGTATATTATGCCTCCTATGTTCCGCAACTCATGCAATATAAAAATGGATAATACAGCCATGTGTCCCCTATTTAAGAATACTTTGACAATGATTGAAGACTGACTCTCAGGCTCCCCACAAGCACTCCTGCTTGATTCCCCTTATAACTGTTTTCACTTACAGGCCTGTAGTCCATCTGGCCAGGCTGCACAATCCTGTGAAGTATTAGAAGTTATGTTTGTGATATGCCGAACAGTATTGGCCAGGCAGCAAGATGAGCCGTGGTCTTTTGTTGAAAACTGAGGGATGACTGGCTGCCCACCATCCTGACGAAGCGGCATCTCCTCCCTGGATATATGAACATTGGTCGGTGAAGAGACATCAAGGCGGTTACAGATGGTAGAGCTGGGGCATACAGCTATCTGCTAACCCAGGCTCATGAACGCAACACCCAGAGGCCCAATCTCCTGTCGATTCTAGCTTCCTTATGGGGCACACTGCCTGCTCCAGTATCTTGGCCACGTAGCAGCGGTGATTTGATAAAGCGCAGTATGTTGCTATTCTAAGCAATCACATACCAGTGTGAGGCATGCCATTATTTATGGACACCATCTACGGTACATTTTACCCTTGGACACTGGCCGGCCATTTTTAGTGTTGATGAGTGTTGATGGATGCGTGGTGTGCATGAGTGCATGGGGGAGCCCATGTATACCTTTTAGTATACACAACGCTGTATGTTTCGATCGTGTCATGGTATGTGTACAGTCTCATTGTGTCAGGGTTTGTGTGCAATATATTTAATAAACATATGTGTTTTTCTGGCATCTATGTGAGTGCTCAGTGTGTTAGTGCCAGTCCCATGCTTAACCACTTGTCTTCTGTATCCCCCCCCCTGGTGTTTATGCATTTAGGTTAGTGGGACGCCAGTTTATTGGACTCTGGCAGTGCACATGACTAGTTTGGATTTGGTGGGATCTCCCAGTCCTTTTTATGTACTTTATGCAACTACTCACCAAATATATACTAGAAATGGTGCACCACTAATATCAATAAATAAAGGCATGCTCACTAATTCATCTCACAACACAAACCAAAGTGAACCCGAAGATCAAACAGACCCAGGGGTCACAGAAAGGAGCACAACCAATGAAAATTTATGAAATTTTTATTATACAATAATAAAGACACACATTTATAAGCAACAACAAGACAAATTAAAAATCCACCTAAACCTGCCCTGAATAAATGTATATACACCTGTCCTCAATAGCTACCCATATGGTATATAGTGCATGCTCCTATCAAAGTCTCTCTATGCTCAAAATGATTTCATATAGTTAATTAAACCCTTTTTGTGCCGGAACAAAAACCAAAATACATGAACCACAATTATCTGAGAAAGTGCAGATGTATTATCCCTTTCCCTTACATAATCCATTAAAGAGTACTCCAAAGTGAATGTACATTGGCACCCAAGCAAGAAGCGATTTATTACACCGCGAAGCACAGGTGGAGCATCCCCCTGTCCTGACTGTCCTCCCCGGTGATTGACTACTATGTGCCTGTACAGCTGAGTATCTCTCTTTTGCATTACCGTATTTATGCTTGTTTCTCTTTTTGTGTTCTTATGTTTTGCTCGCATGGTTTAAAAAACTGTTTTGGGCACATTGTATGTAGATATATTTTGCACTGAAATTGTTGTCACTTTATTTGGGTTATGTTTTTTGTCATAGTGTCTGGAGTACATATTTAATTATTTATTAGGGAGTGAATATTGTATTATAATTTGCACAATGTACATTCACTTTGGAGTACTCTTTAATGGATTATGTAAGGGATAATACATCTGCATTTTTTCACATAATTGTGGTTCATGTATTTTGGTTTTTGTGCCGGCACAAAAAGGGTTTAATTAACTATATGAAATAATTTTGAGCATAGAGAGACTTTGATAGGAGCATGCACTATATACCATATGGGTAGCTATTGAGGACAGTTGTATATACACTTATTCAGGGCAGGTTTAGGTGGCTTTTTATCTTGTCTTGTTGTTGCTTTTAAATGTGTGTCTTTATTATTGTATAATAAAATTTCATAGATTTTTCATTGGTTGTGCTCCTTTCTGTGACCCCTGGGTCTGTTTGATCTTCGGGTTCACTTTGGTTTGTTTTTACTTTATGCAACTACAAACAAGTCTATAAGACTGCAGCAGAGAAGATTTTTAATGACTTTGCTCTGATTTCCTACCAAATTACATAATCTGGAAGAGAGTTTGAAAACCAACTATTTGCTAAATTAGGAAAATACTGTAGGATTCAGAGATCCCATACAACACCATCCAGAGGGTAATGGACAAGTAGAACGCTTTAACCGTACCTTACTATCAATGCTGAACACTTCTTCAACAGAAGAGAACATAGATTGGAAGAATTCCTTAACAAAATGGTGCATGCTTAAGTTACAACTGTACAATGTGTGATGCTACAGGGGGCTTCTATTCTTCAATTGCTCTGGGTGTTGTAACATGCGTCCCCTGCCATGACCCTGAGACCAAAGTTCATGCAATGGAAGCACAAGGGGTTGCCAACTGCAAAGAAATTTTGTGTTTAGAAGCCAGCTGAAAAGGTCATGGCAACATTTTCTTATGATACAGAAGGTGTTTAATTAATATAATGCATGTCACATAAGACACCAATTACTGGAAACACTTTCAACAATGAAGGTCTTCAAGAGAAAAAGTGAAGACAGACCAGTTTATGAAGTCATACAGGAAACAACAAAACGAGACTCTAAAATAGGAACCTGTTATTACCTTGTGACTACCTTCCACCAGACAACCTCAACCTTGAAGTAAGAAATCAATCAAGACCTTAAGAAGACAGCAACTTGATGAACCACCGGTTATCAAAAACAACAGAATTCAGATGAGGAAGATAATAATTATGTGCTGAGAATGCCAACAAGAAGTAGCTGCTCCCAATAGAAGTGTGTTAGACCCTGAAGCTACAGCATTTATACCACAAGTAACAGCAGATTAGGGTGCCAGCTGTGAAGAAACTCGACAAAGTCAGCAAAGAACTCCAGAGGTAACCAAGGAAGAACCACCAGAGAACACTGAAACAGTTGATCCAACAGGTTAACTCATATCCAACAAAGTTTAACCTGAATATGCAGAAATTGAGTAAACTGAGACATGAGAGGGATGGCTAAGCAGAAAGGCTTATATGACACATTGGGTTAACCAGGTGCTGTACCAAGAACTGTTCAGTTGAAACAGGAATCATTGTCTGCTGACCAGGAAATACAGCCTGAGTGGTACTTACCAACCACCTATTTTTCAGGATCAGGATTTTGAAAATACTTTTTGATAGACTAAAAGCATAAAATGTTCTATCATTCAGTATAGTGTTTAGTTTAATTTAACCATTGCATTTTTTTCTCCACCCACTGGGTGTGAATACCAGGTAGATCCAATAAGCCCGTCTTCAGCAGTGTAAACAGCTGATGTTGAGGATGACATCATTTTCAGAGGGGGAAAGTGTGGTCTGGCTAAAAACATATGTGCCATTAAACATCTCTGTGTAGTAAACGGTTAAGCTGTATTTAATAAGTGACAGCGGCTAAAGAGTTAACAGGCAAAAGCTGCTAGAGGTGACATCACAGTGGGAGACCTCAATGCAGCCTGGGTAAACAGAGCTTATTTATACATCTGACTTTTCCTAGTTTAGTCAGAATAAGAGTGTAAGAAAGTCAGAGTGAGTGTGAGCCAGCCCTAGCTAGACAAGGGTGAGTGCAGGACCTAAAGGAAGCCACCAAGAAAGTTCAAGGAAACCTAAGGAAGCTAACACACAGAGGGAGTGAAGCTGAACATCCTGGCCAGCCATTAACCAAGACAGCGCAACTCAGTTAAGCTACAGGCTGCCTATAAGTTACTGATATTTGTCTATCCCAGCCCATAGAGCAGTATGTGGATGCAGAGATTTTCTTTAAAGGGGCACTATCATGAAATTTTGTAATATTAAAAACCCATATAAACACATTGGCTAATGAGAAGAGGAGTCACTTATAAACCTGAACTGAAAAAACTCCTGCCAAGCTTGTGGTTTTCTTCTTCTGGTAGGAATAAAATCCAGGGGTGACAGGTTTAGTGTATTAGGGGTGACAAGACCTGTCACCCGATTACCTCTTCCTTCCATTAATAAAAATAAAAAACAAGCCTGGCTGGATATTTCTTGATGCCGGGTGTATAAGTGACCTCTCCTCCCTCCATCCAGCATATTTATATGGATTTTTATTATTGGCCCATTTTCTCACTATAGTGCTAGTTTAAAAATGATTATTAATGAATTATTATTTCCGAGGTGCCCAATAGGTCGGCAACACCTTATCACCACTGTACATTTAAGGACTGTTATTCCTAATCAACAGAAACAAATTCCCCCTTTTTCATTTAGCTCCCCCCTTTTTTTGTACTTCTTTAAAAATGCTGATGCTGCTGGAATGAACATTACTGTTTTTAATAAAGCTAAGGAAAGAGACTGTTGAACCAAGTGATCCCTCTTAAGAGAAGTCCTGATATCGCTGCCCCATCCCATGTTCCCTCAGAATCTCAACGAATCTGTGACACCCCCACGTCGCCCAATCTTATTTGTGGCATGTGGGCAACACATACTCAATTAGACATTCTTCTCCATAATGTCAGCAAAGTGGGACATTTAAGTGGGACTGTCCCACCGCAAGGGGAGAGATCAGCTTCAAACTAAGGCAATAGCAGGGAGCACTGCTCCTATCATGGAAGACTGTGACTGGACTAGCTGATCCAGAGGAAATGACTGAAGTGCTCTTGAGCGAGGTACCTAATCCCTCAACTGCTGCCATGGTCTGGGCAGCCCCCACGCTCTGCGCATGTATGCTTGGATGCAGGTCCGGCCTTAGGGGTGTGCAAGGTGTACCATCCCACAGGGAGCCATGGCCAGGGGGCTCTGAGAAGCTTCGCCTTCGCACTATGCTGTATATATTAATACAGCCAATAGAAGCCTTTTTTGCTCAGCCCAGCATTGGGAGAGTTGGGAGCAGCTAGCATTGTGTGTGCATCATGGGATTGCTTGTGAGGTAAGTATACCAGCAATCCTGGGTGGTTTCACACAGTGGGGCATCCCACATTGGGCTGCCCTTGGCATAGGGAATCAGCCAGCTGCAGAGTTTCTGCCAGACTGCTGGAACCTGCCTGATACCGGAGGAGCTCCCTCACTTCTGAATTGCCCCCCCACCGGCTGCCAGTCCACCACCCCACTTGGGTGGTCACATGGGTAATGAACTGTGAGCCGATGGCTAGGGAATGCTTCTGCAAGTGGGTACCTCTGCCTGCCATTGTCCTGATGCTAGGTTACAGTTTGCATAGAGGGCTTCCAGTGAACCCCAGTCGGCAACCAGGCGGGGCAGTAGGCTGATAGTGTGGAAGCACAGAAACAAAATAATTGCCTGCAGATTTGCTTAAAGCGGACCACCATCTGTGCGGTGTTGGTCCCCTCTACTACAAGAAAGACTGGGGGGCATCCAGAATACTGGAGCCCCTGCACATAACCCCCTCGAACCCCCGTAAAACTTACCTTAACATCGGTCCTCTGCCAGAAATACAGCGCCGTGATTGACCGCTTGACGCAAATGTGAGTAACTTTAATAGCGTTCTAGGGGGGTTATGTGCGGGGGGGCTCATCATTCTGGATGCCCCTTGGACTCATAGCAGCGAGGACCAACACCAGTGGTAATATGAGCTTTCCATGCATGTACCTGATCTAATTGCACAGTTTATGCAACGTAATTCAAGAACAAGTTAAATGAAGAGACAGTTCACTGTCTGAAATACACCATCCTGTATAGTTGTGTGTAACTTGTACTGATGCGTGAGCATAGAACGTTATTGCCATTTGACAGCAATGATGAAATAGTGTCCAGGAACAGGTTGATAGTTCAAATTATTTTACCTATCAGAAATTCCTCTGTCCAAAATGACTTTCCTTGGAGAACATCGACTATAACTGGGTCATCCTTCAAGTGCTTGAGCACAGGCTACTTCCTGTCCAAGCTTAGCTTGGCCAAAGCAAGAAGACAAATAATTACCTGGTAGGTAGAGCTCTGGGAACAGGAGGTACCAGAACATGACCTACACTCAATCCTCAAAGACATGAAAAGCATTCAGGTACATAATTAGACACAGTAAATGTTACAGGGGCTTTGGCCGCTAAGCTTTGCTCTTGTGTTAATGCCATTGCTCTGTTGAAACATTTCCCCACTCACTTGCTGACATAATTCTTCATGTATATTGTACATTAGAGACATATTGCTGTAACGAACAAATGAAGCATACTGACCCCTAATAGTGGGGCCCAAGTGCATCTCTGCCTGTAAAAGAGCATATATACGACCTACCAGTTCTACCAGTGGTCTCATATCATTAATAAAAAGGAAGACATTTGAACAGAAATTAAACACAACTCTGCGAAAATTTTAGGCACGTGTGGAAATGCTGCAAAGCAGGAATACTTTAAAAATATAAGTGTTAATAGGTTTATTTTTTATCAGTTAACAAAATGCATAGTAAATGAACAAAAAAGAAATCAAAATCAATTGTTAGCGTTATCACTCTTTAAAACAGCTTCAATTTTTTCCACTTGCACAAAGACGGGGATTTAATAGGATTATATTCCAGTGTATGATTAATCAATTATACCAAACATATGATAATGATCCTAATTTTCATGTGTAGGTTGAAGCACAGTCATTAACTGAAACTGAAACAGCTGTGTAGGAATTTGAAAGTTGGATGAGGAACAGCCAAACTGTTGCAAATGTGAGGTTGTGGAAGACGGTTTCATGTCACAGGTCAGACACTATGGCAAAGCTGAGCACAGCAAAACAAGTAAGAGGGATAACAAAAACAGCTGTTAGTTTTTCCTGGCATACCTTAACTTGGGTGGAAACAAGTGGTTGTTTTTTTAGTTTCATCCTGTGGATGTTGAAACTAAAATTCTGCCTCTGGCATGCTAGTTTTCCCTGCCCTTTACAGGGCTGCCATCTGAGCCATTCTACCAGCGTAATGTCACGCTCTGGGTGCTCTAATGATCCGCTCTGGTAACTCCAGCCCTCCAGGTAAGCCCTCAACCCCCAATCTCCACAGCCAGTTTCACCTGTAGGAGCCCCCACTTGCTGGGATGCAGAATATGCCTGCCCGGGATCGGTTGCCCCCAGGACTTCAATGGCTCAAAGGATGGGAGCTTACTGGATGGAGGTCTGAAGAACCGATGGCAAGAGCGAATATAGCGGAAGTCCAGAGACAGGCCAGAGGTTGACACCGGGGAGTCAGAAATCGCAGCGATACAGAGGGATGAGGCAGCTCGAGGTCAGGGTACAAGGCAGAGGTCGGCAACAGAGATCAGACGGAGAATGGTCGGTTCAGGCAGAGGTCGGCAACGGAGATCAGATCGAGAATAGTCGGTTCAGACAGGGGTCGGCAACGAAGATCAATCACGGGAATATTACAAGACAAAGCAAGGTACAAGGCGCTATCACAGGCACTGAGTGAATGCTGGACTAGAGCTTTATAGAGACAGACAAGATTAGGGAAGGGAAACAGGGACGTGATTGGTGCAAACAACTCCAGTATGGATTGGGCCAGAACAAAGGGGCGTATAGCCCAGAATCTCCCTACCCGGGCTCATTGGCCCAATACCAGAACTTTAGGGCTCATTGGCCCTTTAACAACTCCCCTCCGGTGGCCGCGCTGAGAGCAGCGCCGCCGGAGAGCATAAACAGCTGTTGAAGTTGTCCAGATATCCGGCATTTTACCCTTTAAAGCAAAATGGAAGCCAATGTCTTAGCTTTCCAAGTAGAATATTCTTATGTGGGATGTGCATTAACTCTGACACGTTTTGCCCTATCTTGTCTTCATCATTAGCTGGATTTGTCATATTGTATTGCTGAGAAGCTGGACCTAGAGGTAATAACAGTGTATGTCAGGGTGCTTAATGGTAGCACAGTGCCTATATGATAGAATATGAGGATTAGATTGAGTTGTTGACTTATTTGTAAAAGCTGGGATGTTTATCTGGAACTGGTGTCAGTAGTCTTCTGCCTTTTCTATTCTACCAGTGCCTTTTTGTGCCCCCCAACCCTCCGCACCCAGGGACCCTGCCCTGCTTTCCTCTACTTCCTTGCTACACCCCTGCACAAGGCACTTTTACTGTATAAGCAAATTCTTTCCCAGGCAAAGGTTTCAAATCAGACCAGAGGTTTATCATGTGCTGTGTACATTTTTTCACTGACATGTTGGGGTTTATTCAGCACAAGATAAAAAAAGGTCACTTTAGGTGAAAAAAATAGAAATGTTTTATTCCCTCCTGGTGCTGAATCACCCTCAAGGTATACAATATCTAATAAGTAGTAAAAGGCAGTTTCCTTTCTCCAAAAAAGTAGTGCACGTTTATTCACCTGGTGCTGAAGCGATGCCACTGTATCTGTCCATTATGCTAATAGTCCTCAAATAAATTTATATCCATATAAATTTGCTGGATGGCGGGAGGAGAGGTCACTTATACATTCGGCTTTAAGAAATAAGCAGCCAGGCTTAGTTTATTCATTAAATTATTAAGAATAGAGATGAATTTGACCCCAATTCTGTTCTGAACATGGACTGGGGTGTCTTGGCTGGAGGATGTAATAAGATATGGGGGAGGATGGATTCATGAACATACATTGTTTTTTTTTTTTTTTTTTCCGCATAGATGGCCATTGTATGCTTGCGCACACATAGGAATTCGTCTTCCGCATTTAACCCATCCGTGCAGTGTACACATGCTCGGAGCGGTGGGCTGCCCTAATTATGGCGCCCGGAGAGCAGTTGGGATTCGAACCTGCCACCTTCCAGTTACAAGTCCGCTCCCTTACCTCTAGGCCACAACTGCCCCTTCACATGTGCTATACCTGCAGTGGGCACTGTATAGAGGGAAAGAAATCACACCCACTGTGCTAATTGACAGTCATCACAGTGCTAGCAGCAACCTCAGGTACTTACTGCTCCTACTCACTCTATGGGTGTTATTCTGACTCGCCAGATGGCAGTAATGTGAATCCTGTAGACAGCTTCACCTTGTTTATGTCTCTCTGTGATGGATGTGTTCTTACTCCATAAAGCTTGGCAAATAGCCTACTTTTCTGGTTGTGAAGATACGTAGATACGTTTCAGAAGCTTTATTTCAGTACAGAATCTTGCAATAAACACTTCTTACAGCAGGAATCTTGAAATGTACGTTCAATACAGAAGGAAACTTGAGATATAAACCCATAAAAACAGCAGGTAAAAAGACTGTAGACTGCAGGCTGGAGCAGAACATGTGCACTGTTTGGATACAAACTAGAAAATGGCTGGAGGAGAGGGAAAGAAGAGAGAAGCTTCGTGCATCATAGCTAGCCTAAGGGAGACAGAAAGGGACAAAAGCAGTTAAAGGCACACTGCTTAGCCTGTGTAAATAAACACTATTGCAAACTTTTACCCTGGGTAAAATGAAACACAGGACATGGAACATAATGAGTGTGAAGGAGCAGATTTAGGTTTAAGATATGTTGCCAGTTGGGCAGTGTAAGAAGATGAATACGTGAATTCTGGCACAGGATTTAAATGAGATGGGCTGTGTGCTGAGATGGGACCCATGCTCCACAAGCCAGTCCAGCCCTGCTGTCAAGTGTTGAGCCTCACACAATATGAGAAAAGGCTTTTCATTTGACTTACATTGAAACTTAGAGCCTTGTTTATCTCAAGTGTCAGCGCCAATATTTAGCCTCAGCGGCACCCAGTGCCCGATTTAAGAAACAAAAAAACAGTCAGCACCAATGTGTCAGTCATTCTGTGTCTACTTTATCACTGCGCCAAATAGTTCATGGTGACCAGCGCTCTTGGTTAAGCTGCACTGGTTTGTAGTGGCGCTATACGTTGAGATTCTTTAGAACACCATGGGCAGAACTGTACTGAAGTGTTTCTTGCTAATTAATCATGTTATACACAATAATCTGTACAGAACTTGCACTGATGATTTGTCACCAGAAGTGATTATTATTATTTTCTTGTAAATTGTTTTTGCAGGCTTTTTTTTTTCACCAATATGTATTTTTTTTTGGGGGGGGGCATTGTTTTTTCCTCTGCATTTAACCCAGGTCCAGAGCAGTGGGCTGCCCTAATTACGTCACACAGGGAGCATGTGGGGGGCTAGGTGGCTTGCTCAAGCGCACTTCAGTCATAGCCCATGGCCGGGAATTGAAGCTGCCACCCTCTGGTCAGAAGACCGCTTCCTTACCTCTAGACCACAAATTGGACAATACCACCAAAAAATGTATTAAATGCGCTCTGAAAGATGGTGGTACAAAGTAGTGTTCACTAGTGCTGTGATAATCGGTATAAGGATCCAACAGGTGCTGACACAGGCAAGCCAATACCTAGTGCATGCATGTTGCGTGCCGGCTATAAGTGTGGCTAGGATACTATTCAGTTTCTTATAAGAAGCAGATTGGATGAGGGCTGCCTCTGTGCCCTGGAAACACTAGCTAAGTATGTATAGCGGCTGACCAGGGTGGTGTCACATAGCAGGGCATTCCAAATAGGAAAACCCCAGGGGGACTAACCAAAACCTGGGATAGTTAAAATACCCAAGTTGTTGCCCACTTTAAGTCATTTTTGACTGGAGATTCACTTGAATTAATACCCATTAGATCACTTTATTTATCTATGATGTCCAAACCTTACTACATTAATCTTAACAAGATATCCAGCTAGGTACACACATCAGCTAACTTATCATTAAGCAGGCCTACCACTGTGGCCATTCCTGGGGCATCCACCTCCCTTTAAAGTGGACCAACACCCAGGGGGGATCGGCTCGGGAATCTATAAGATTCCCGGGCCGATCAGATCCCTCCCCACGGGGCATCCGAAATCGGGATGCCCCGCGGGGTGAAACCCCCCAGGACGCCCAGAAACCTTACCTTAACCCCGTTCCAACGGCGCATGCGCGGGCCGCGGCCGCATGTCGCGCTTCCTTCTACCAGGGTGCACACCCGCACCGTCCGTTTGTGAATGGCCGGCGCGGGCGCGCTCCCTGTTAGAAGGAAGCGCGAGACACGGCCTCCAGCGCGCTCAGAGCCGCTGTGGTTGTCCGTCTCTTGTACGTGCATACCACAGTGGCTCTGAGCGCTCTGATTGGATGAGCGCCAATCGGGGTGCCCCGCGGAAGTGGACCAAAACCCAGGAAAGTGAAAATCCTGGGTGTTGGTCCACTTTAAGGCTTTACAGGCATAAAACAGTTAAAACAGTATCTGAACATGGTCTAGATATGTTTGGCTCTAGGAATAAAAGTATTTATTATATAGAGCAGCATTTCCTCAGGTCCAATAGGGCTCTCAGAATCTAGGAATTCAACATCATCATTTGCTAGAGCTCCCCTACAACATATACAAATCCACCTCAGACCAAACTGACACTTAGAGCTTCATGTTATCTAGGGTATAATATACCCAATGAATACATTTCTACGGCATAAAAAGAGCAATTGTATATCTCTGCCGAGTAGTCCTCTGCCACCTTCTAGTTATCTGCCTCAGTCCCTTGGATACAGGCTTTCCATCTGTCATAGGCATTCCCATTAGGATTTTTGACATACCATTTTAGATGACCATAGATGACACTCATTTGCTTACACAGCTGTCCCCCCACCCCAAGCAACTCCTCAAGGTTGGAGCACTGCATGTAAGCAATCAAGCAATCCAAACTGCACCCGCACTGTATGTCTCAGGATCCTACATTTTCTTTTGCCTTTTCAACGTGACTAATGAAATAAAATTATTATCATGACAAAGCTGACCCAGATATTGACTACCCAAGTCCATCCACCCACCCATCACTAGCTAAAGGTTCCTCTAAGAGTAATGTGTAGGGTGAGGCAGAGTTGTCAAATTACTAAGTAAAACAAGAAAACACAAGGGGGTCCAAAGAGTCCTACTAAATTGACTTTATTGTATTAAAACTGCACACCATGCAAATAGAAAAGGGCATAGAAGAAACCCTCCCCCAAAAAAGGTAAAAGCAGGGCAACATTGCTGCTTAAAAATCCACGTCACCTTAACAAAGCTCCAGAGGTGTGGCGAAACATGCTTCGGTTGGCGGTGCCTGGCCCGACCCTCACCTTTCTCCGCTCCTGGCCTAACATGTAAACTGCGCATTACACCTTCAGGGACGTTGCAGCTTGAGGCGGTTGCGCGATGGTGGTATGTGGATCTTGTGGAGGTGTTCTTCAGCAATGGTCCCTAGAGCGGCCGGCGCATAGAGCTGTTTGGACCCCCGCGCTTTGATTCAGTTACAATATCATACCAAGCTTGTGCCCTCCTGAGGAATTCTGAGACAGATTTATCAAGCAACCAGTCAATGCCACCCAGTGCCAATATTTTGCCGCAGTAGGATATTACAAACCAAGAACAGTCAGCGCCGACGCGTATTTCCAGCCTGCGTCAAATTTACCACTAGTGATATATAGTTCGCAGTGCCGGGCGCTGTAGGTAAAGATCCCATAGATCACAATGGGCAGACCTGTATTGAAGTGTTTTATGCTTATAAATAATATTTTTGTACAGAACTTTGTGACTTGTCAGTAATGTAAACGCAGGACTTAGATGTCGCCAAATATAATTTGTATTTTTTTCCCTGAAAAACATATTATCGCTGCTTTTTTACCAATGTGTAATTTGGAACTCAACAACTAAAAGGCATCCTAAACGAACTGTTTGTCCCCAGCAATTATGACTGTGACTATAATGATGAAACGCTGACCAGCGCCTGTTACATACAGCTCCAATCTTTTCAGCATGCCAAAAATGAATAAATACTGTGTGCAGCGCCTAAAACATGGCAGGTCTATCATCTTTATCAGGTTAATTCTGCCTATATGGTTTAGGGGCCAGGAACTCCAAACCTTCCGGCCATTCTATATCTGACCCCAAGCGGGCATTTACCTTAGGGGCAGACTAGAGGGTGACCCTGGAGTCTTGATGGCCAGAACATGAGATTGGATCTCCCTAAAGGGGTTAGAGACAGAAGCCCTCTCTCTCCACGGCATACTGAGAACTGCTGGCTGCCTGTGCTAGAGATCCTCACAACTAATAATGGGAGTAAAAGAAAACTCTCTGTATCCTATTTTATATCTTAATTTTACTCTTATAGAATCTCTTTGGTGCCTGTATCTACATTACAATCGCCCCCCACTTTTCTTACTCTCCTCCCCTCTCAGGTGACTGTGCAACACACCATTACTTGTCTTCAAACTTTATAGCAGAGCAAACCCATTTTGGCCAGCCCTAGAGGCTAAAAGAATCTGAAGACAGTCAATTCCCTGTCCTAGGTACATCCCAATTTGTGATGCACTGCAGTGTGAAATGCACCAGGGTCCTAAGAAACTCTGCTATACTACCTATTATTGGGCTGTGGAGGGCGGTAAATTCTGGCACACTAGATGATTTCTGCAAGATGAGTGGACAGTGTAGCCAGGCAGTGGGAAAAGCAAGCAGGATGCTCGGCTGCATAGCTCGAGGCGTCACCAGTAGGAAGAGGGAGGTTGTGATGCCGCTGTATAGAGCCCTGGTAAGGCCACAGCTAGAATACTGTGTGCAGTTCTGGAGACCTCACCTGCAAAAAGACATTATTCAAATAGAATGGGTTCAAATGAGGGCAGCAAAAATGGTGGAAGGGCTTATACTTAAAGGAAATCAGGAAAGACTTAAAGAATTAAATTGTACAGTCTGGAGGAAAGAAGGGAGAGGGGGGACATGACTGAGACCTTTAAATATGTGAAAGGATTGAATGAGGTTCAGGAGGGAAGTGTTTTTAAAGTGGATCAACACCCACCACTGATTGGCCCGGGAATCTATAATATTCCCGGGCCGATCAGCTCCCTGCCTGCGGGGCACCCCGATCGGGGGTGCCCTGCTGTGTGAAACCCCCCAGGACACCCGCAAATCCTACCTGTTCCGAAGCATGTGCGGGCCGCCGCCACCTCTCGCGCATCCCTCAATCCGATCGGGGGGCCCCGTGGAAGTTGGTCCACTTTAAGAAGAAACTTAATGATAGAACAAGGGGGGAAGATCAGGAGCAATGTTAGAAAATATTATTTTACAGAAAGAGTAGTAGATGCTTGGAACAAACTTCCAGCAGAGGTATCGCTACACTACCTATTTATGGGCAGTGGGGGAGAGGGTAGTTCTGCCACACTTCCTGTTATTGGGCAGTGGGGGGGAGTGGAGTTCTACCCCAGTAGCTATTTATGGGCTCTGGGGGTAGGGGAGTTCTGTCACACTACCTATTATTGCGCTCTGGGGTGGAGGGAAGATCCATGCCACACTGTGCAGATGGGACTTAATTTGATCCTGGACATATATATAAAATTTTAGGAGAAGTCTGGTATTAATACCATGCAGGCCTTTTGTCAAGCGCAGCCTCACTACATGGGCCCACTGGTGTTAGAAACAAGAGCGGGAAAACAAGCGCCCGGCCATTCTTTCCAGTCCAAGATGGTGGCCATGGTTGAGTCTAGTTTTGCTCCCACAGACCTCCGACTCCATTTATTGCAAGAGATGGGGGCAGACTACGGGTCCAACTCGGCAAACCCCTCCACTGCAATGAATGGAGTGGGCACGCAGCAGGTCGGAAACTAGTCTGTTTTATAGTCTATAAAATAGAGCTGTTTTGGCATTTTATGTTTGATTTTTCGTGTTGTGGTTTTTGCTACATGGTTCCTGGCATTTCTCTATGATGGAAAAGGCATTTCTACCTGAGGCGATGGTGCACGCATCACACCAGCATAGAAGTGTATAACTACCACTATAGGCACACAATATAAAAAATTATTTAATCCCCATCATGGTTCACTATAGGGGACAAGCACTAATTTCCAGGAAGTCACAGATCAGTTTTTTTTGAAGGTTTGATTTATATCTTCAACCAGCATTTTAAATACCCGGGCTGTTGAATTAGATTCAATAAGATGCAATTTGTAGGTTTGTCCTACCAATTGTGCGAATTTTGCTAAGATTTGGCTAAAATGATCGTGCAATTCCCAAATTTGCTCAAGTGATCAAGTGCTGACCAAAGAAATTACATAGCAAGAGGTGGCTGATGTGCAATCAGGATGAAGAGGACTCCCAGCAAGGGGGGAATAACATTCAATGTATAACAACTGTGTACTGCAGGTCTCTAGATGTTGTCAGAAAAATATAGTACAGTATAAATGTTTACCTGCCCCATCACCATGTATAGACATAAAGCGGACCAACAGTCAAAAATGAATTAATCACAACTATAACCCTGCCCCCTGCAGTTCACCCCCTCTCCTCTCCTCAATATATGATGCTTCTGAGGCAAGATGGCGGCGCCCGTATCCTAGAGTCCTGAACAGAGTTGCAGCCCAGTGGGAAGAAAGAATAAAAAGTAAGCAACTAAATAGTAAAATTTATTCATTTTAGATGCTGGGAAATAGTTTTTTTTAATTTTGGGCTTTTAATTAAATTATGCTGAAGGTTCAGTTTAACAGCCAATACCCTGGTTAGAAAGCACATTGGGATAGAGCTCAGCAGCTGCTACAAGCTAACACAGATTCTCAGACAATAGGAAAGGAATTGCGCCAAAGGACAGTATCAGAGCTTTTAGACATCAACCAAGGGTACAGATTTCCAGGGTAAAAGTGTGGGGAGGCAAGAAGTGGATTGGCTTTACTATTAAGTGGAATGGCTTACTCATAAAACAACAGCTTTAACCATTATGAAAATAGAGATACAATAAACAAAGAATGGAATCCCTAAAAAAATCTTTATTGTATCTCAGTGATGTTATGACCTGTATATATGTTGGAGTCATTTTTAACATCTTGTATTTTTTTTAAGGTTTTTGAAGGATTTTGAAATTCATTGTCCAGACAAAAAAATATTCTCTACTCACTTTTTGACAAGGTGATCTCTCCTGAATGGATGATCCAGCGATCAGAACGCTACATTAGGAGCAATAATCTTTGGGGGACAAAGGGTGCGTATACATTTTTTTTTTGCGTGGACAATGACTATGTTTTCTGTTTATTATATTGAGCGCAGATAGTTAAGAAAATGGGCCACAATATAATTTTCTACTTCATGGCTACTAGATGGCTAACTACTAGTAGTGTCAGAAAAAAATCGATTCTGTCAAATATCGCAATATCTCATTAGGCGAAACTAGTATCGATTCAACATATTTTTGAATCGATCTTTTATAAACTATTTATAAGCAACATTTACTCCCGCTAGTTGGCAGCGCACTGCGCAAGAGCCTGTTATTCAGCAGCTCTGAGCCACACGCAGCAGAGAAAAAACAAGATCCTGCGAGAGTCGCCCTGCGTATGGTCTCCCATCTGTTATGTACAGTATGTGTGAATGTTGTATTGATGTGTAGATTAGGTTTTCCAAAGCTATATTCATTAAAAAAAATATATCGTCTTTGAGACAGAATCGTGATATATTGGGATTTTTTGTATATCGTGATACATATCGTATTGCCAGATTCTTGCTAATTCACACCCCTACTAATTACGGATCAATGCAAAAAAACACCCTTTTGCACAAGTGGCCTGTATGTAACCTGTGCTTTTCAGATGTAGAACAAATACATGCATTCATTTAGTGCACATTCTTAATTGTAAAAAAAACCCTCCATATTCTAACATGTATGTTTTTTCCATCCCCCTACACACGCTTGACGCTCTTGACAACCCTACAGCCGCACTACATGATATGCCAGGTAGCTTTTTCTAGTGCACACTTGAGAAATGAATCATTAGTGTCTGTTTTAGGTGACAGAGTAGAAATTATTAGGGGTGGAAAATTCGATATGTCTGGTATGTCTTTTCTAATAAGTTCCTTTTAAAGGATATGTTTGTTTTTTTTACACCGGGTAAATAATTGAATAAGACATCATATGAAATGTCACTGTGAAAACCCCATGTGACCTTATTACAGAAGATATTGACATCTAAATATATAATAATATCTGAAACATTGCATTAGTCAATGGCTTAGAAGCCTGCAAGGGCAACCTACCGGTACCATGAGCTTTCAGGATTATTACTAATTACTATTATTATATTTTTATTGGCAGATCTAGACCACTTACACGTTACGTACTATATGACACAAGCAAAACTTTAGTTCAAATTAAATTCAAATAACTTGGAGTGTGTCCCACCTCTGAGGTGACAACTATGGGCCAGGAATAGGCTAATATGGGCCAAATTATCAACAAGATGCAACACTGGCACATGGGCTAAAAAACTTTGACAGAAAGTATACCTTTTTTAAATATATAATTAAAATGCATGTCAATTAATAATTATACACCATATGTTTTGTGCAGGATTTTTGTTGTTTAGCCAACACTGAATAGGGACCTAGAAGAGTTTATATAATATAATATATAATATATATATATATATATATATATAATGTCCCTTGGCTCACTATTTTCCAAATGTTTCCAAACTGTCCTTAAAATAGTGATGGGTTTTGTTGGTCACATGGGCATTTTCAACACTATTTAGTTGATTTATTTATGGTCTGGAAAAGGTATGGAAATATCGCAGGCAACCCGTCACTGATGTTAAAAGTGCACTGAATGAAACTTTAGTGGCAGTCACCCCACCCTGACTGCCAGGCTAAAAAATGTTATGGTGGGGTGCAGAATTTTGCCAATGAGTTAGATTTCTTTTTACACACAGGATCCTTGGTGACAGAGCTGCACCCAATCAGATACAGGAGGGAAAAAAAGAAATTTGTTGAGTTAAAAAACTCAGCACAGGGTATTCATCTGAACCACACTTGCTCAACCTGTAGCCTTCAGAGCTATATGATGTGGCCCCTGAAGTGGGAGGGGTAAATAGAACTGACGTGTAAAGGTAGTTACATTTGGGTACAGTAAGTATGGTCAATTGCACATAGAGGTGACAACAGTGGCTTGGAGGAACATGGTGACATTGATTGTACACCACTATCCCTGGGTGAAATCTTTGCCAGGATAATTTCTTTATATAATAATTGTAAGCTTAGCATTGGTGGAAGCTTAGATGGGTTGAGTATTGGGAACATGATTAAGATGTGGGACTAATGGGGGAGGGCTATAAATAACAGACCCATATATTCAGAGAGGTGAGCTGAATGTGTTTTTTAGCATGTGGGGATTGTTACATATGAATGTAGGGGTGTGGTGGAAGGACATACGAGTGGAGTGGAGACAGTGGGTATCCTGATCTTGTAGAAAATGCTATTCCAATTGAAAAAATTCTGAGCATATTTATTGTGGCCCACAACCAGGTTCCAAATCATTCAAGTGGCCTGCACTCGTCAAAAGTTTGAGCACCTTGATCTAAATGAATAATGGCAGGCAATTTGGTAGCAGCATTGCAGCCAGACAGTAAACATATTTACTAGCAATTCTAATATTTCTCTTGTCTTGGGATTTCTTTAAAATTACACAGTCGACTCACATTACTATGACCAGCAGCTAATATCCTGAGTGACCACCATGTGCTGCATGAACAGCAGCTAGACTGGCTGGAAGTGACTCAATATGTCC
Organism: Gastrophryne carolinensis; assembly: GCA_027917425.1. Taxonomy (NCBI): domain Eukaryota; kingdom Metazoa; phylum Chordata; class Amphibia; order Anura; family Microhylidae; genus Gastrophryne; species Gastrophryne carolinensis. Next base: position 137,806,253 of record CM051235.1, read on the forward strand.
TACTAGACTCGCACAGGTATCTGAAACCATGCTGACTACAGTGCATCCCACAGCTGCTAGAGGGTCAGGGAAGATCCATAGAGCAAACAAGATGGCTGAGAAGGTCCCACAGATGCTCAATTGGGTTTTAGTCTGGGGAATTAGGGGGCAGAGTAGTATTTGGAGGTTTCGGTCATGCTTTCCCAGACATTTCCAGCCATGTGACATATCGCAATGTCTTGCTGAGACCCATCTGCCCCAGGGAAGACAATCAGCATGTATGGGTGTATGCACAGATTGGTTAGTAATGCCTTCCACATGGATAAGTGGGCCCAGAGTATAGCAGGAAAACATTCCCCAGACCATAACATTACCATCGCCAGCTTGTATTCTTCTAGCAATGTTGCTGATGCTTGTCGTCTAACACGCCAACGTCTGTCAATTCGATAAAGAATAAAATGTGACTCACTATTATCAATCTGCAGAGGTCCAATATCGATAAAGCCAGGAAAGTTGAAGAATTTTCTGACAATTAAAATTCACTAACAAAATCCATCAGCCTATCACACACCTTATATACCCACAAGTGGCTTCCTTCATGAGCAATGTGCTGCAGATGTCAAAGTGGTTATAATAATATGACTTGAATGTGTACACTTTAATTCAGAGTCAGGAATTGCAATAGATATTATGAAAATATAAAAATATCAGTGACTAATTTTGCCGCCATCTAAAGTGTCATTATTTGAAATAAAACCAGGGGCCAGCTGATGCTAAGAAGTTTTTGATGTCTGGTGACGCAAACAAACGAACAAAGCCATCACAGGCTCGTCACAGGGCCGGCTATTTAAACAGATCTAGCAGGACTGGCAGGTACCGCTCTCCTCCACAAATAACAGCTGATCGCTACGCTCTGAAGAAAGGACAGTTGTCCCGAAAAAAGTGTTAGCAGCTTTTGGATACTCCACTACTTATGCTGATTGGGTTCCTGAAAGTCCTGCGCCAACTTTTCCACCCGGACTCGGTAGGTGCATCATTGTCTACAATGCGCCTTGTAGACTGCACTCACCCTTCACCAGCCGCTCTTCAAATCTCGCCATGCAGAATCTTGGGATGTGCCCCCACCCCCACATACACAAATATTATTATTATTGTTTATTTATATATAGCGCCATCATCTTCCGTAGCACTTTACAAAGTAGCACATACATTCACACTGGGGAACAAGTAAAAAAGGGAGAAATGGGGGGAACATGGAAAAATTAGGAGTAGGAAACAAAAGAGAGATAGAGATCAGTGGAGCACATAAAAAAAACGAAAAACAGGAGGAGATGCAAAAAAAGAGAAAAGTTAAAGCAAGATAGAAAAGAAATAGTCACAAATAGAGGGAGACCTATGAAGCTAACACAAGAATGTAGAGGAGATAGTTGGAGGAGGCATGAAATTAGGGAATGTGAAAAAAAGTAACAGTAGGAAATATGAACAGTAGGGGATAGAGTGAGAACATTTATAAATCGGGGATAGAAAAATGCTAAAAGAAGAGTAAAATTAAAGAAAATAGAGATGGAGCGAAAGAATGAGCTAGTGTTCAATAGAAAGAGAGAGAGATGGAGGAAACATGGCAAAGATAGATCTGCTGATTTATATCTAAAGTAGTAACTGAAAAATGTCTCCTGATCCCATTTACAGAGTGATTGGAATAGCGCCCTGTGCAATAATACAATGGTATTTATTTATTGTACATTTTTCCTCAAAAATAAATGGCATACCTGTTCATTTTGTGTTGAATAAATGATTGCAAAGTCAGTTTATCGTTTTGCAGCACAATTATTTCACTTTTATCTATTGTGTGTCGGCTGCTGGAGCTGCAAAGCAAAATGTAGCTTTTATACATGATTTCCGCAGAAAAAAATAGACTTTTGTGCCTGTGGTTACTTCTGTCCCCCAGACGATTCCTGCCACTATCAGTTTTATTGAGATGAAGAGCAAATATCTGTTTGGTGAAATATGTTACCAATAAAAATTAAACTCCATGGGGGGTGCTTCTTCTTCACAAGCCTGTGGGTTACCTGTGCCTGTCCTTTGCCGAGATGAAGTTTTAATACGCTGAGAATTGAGGGAGGCATTTACACAGGCAGGATTCAGACATAGGTAAGCATGTCTGAGTGGGCAGATATGGGGCTCCCTCGAGAAAGAGCTTTGCAGCTGAAAATATGTTCTCACTTAATACAATCTGAGACTAGCTGAAAAGAAAAAGAAGCTTTAAAAGGAAAGAAGTGGCTATTAGAAACTGCTTAAAAGGGTCTTCAATTTTTAAAGTGGTCCTAGACCCTGCGGGGGAAGCTGTATTTCCCACTCCCATGTTAGACACATGACATCCAAACTTATAAGTGCTTTCCGGGTATTTCACATCCAATCCTAACATTTATGCTATGAAAGCCTCCATCAAGACGTTCCACTAGATATTAATAAATGGCTGTGGGAATTTGCTGTCACTCCAAAGTAAAATTTACTATAGGAGGACATGCACTGATGAACTATGGGGTTCGTCTTCCTAATCAACTTTAAAGAGATGCGAAAGTCAGAAATAAAGTTGTCCCCCAGGTGCTCAGTCACCGCATGGGGGGTTTAAATTAAAAATTAACTCACCTGGTCTATGCAACCAGTTTGTCCCCTCAATGCGTCCATCTCGAGAGATAGCTTAGCTTTATACAACATTCTGACATCTTAGTTCCGCCCTGTGGAACCTACAGCCCTGGCCACTGGTGCTCCCTGCAGACAGGGAGAACTAGAACTCACTGGGCTGCACTACCTAGGGCCCGCACTGTGCCAACACCTAGAACACCAATCAGATCACAGACCTGTCTGTATGAACCCCCAAGATCATCTGAAATAAGAGACAAACTAGGAATATGAGTCTTCGAGTCGCGGTTTAGAGAAAAGAAATTCATGGGCCACCCTTTTTACATATTATGATGTCTACCGTCTACCTAGCGGCCCATATTTGTGGCCCCCTTGGTCCTCATGGGAGGAGCAAATGATTGGTCCCTCTCCCTTCCTTTCCTGTCTCTGCACTTGCAGTTTTTCTTCCCTCTTATTAGTTAAATTGTTTGATTTGGTCTAGTTTTATGTTGTCTCACGAGTAATAACCTTATCAGATCTTTCGTATTGCATACTTTTATGCACACTGTTTGCCTATTGTGCATTTATTATTTCCTATGGCATTTGCTGTATTTTTCTTAGTGCTAAAAACATTTTTTTGAATTCAGGGAGCGGCAGTTGCTTTAGCATGCGCCGTTGGATCGGGGAGTTTACTCTGTGACCTGGGGGGTTTTACACAGCAGGACATCCCGAATCTGGATGTCCCAAGGGGAGGGAGTATGCCTGCTTACAGGCTCCAGGGTGGGTTCTTGCACCTTATTGTATGAAGATATCTAATGCATTCTAGGAAAAACTGATTTGCTTCAGTTTCTGGGTTGTGGCTGAGCTGGGAAGAGAGTGTCATGGCGCAGCTGCTGTGGTCAAAGACAGCTCTATAGGACCACTGTGACTTGCTGTGCTTGCTCACACTGAGAGCACGAGGGACGAGGTGGCTCTATGACTACTTTTTTTGTGTGGTCCTGGGGCAATAGAATTGAAAAAAGGTAAACATTGGAACCCTGCTACTGCTTCTACCCTGCACTGCAGGAAATGGCTAATTATTACCGTTTGGTCCCTTTAATGGCCAAGCTGTTGTTGCTTTGAAACATTTTAGGTCAGCGTAATAAAACTAGGTCAGGTTTAGAAGGGAAGAAATTTGATTCACCAAGTTGTTGGAAAGGTAGCAGGGCCTTGTTGGAAGAGATCTTTATTGCGCCTTATTCCCCTGCAAAGATCTCTTAGAACACTGTGTAGGTGTAGGCTTGATTTTATTTAACAGTTAGTAACTAATAATCGGCCAAATGAAATATTTAAAAGCCATGTCCTTCCTCTGGCCATTTAGCATATCACTGCTCTTTAGAAATGTAACAGTGGATAATGTAAGACAGACCATGTTAGTTGGGCCTTAACAGGTAAACAAGCTATCCTTTAATTACCTAATGACAGTCATGTAATGGCCATTCCCGTTGTTGTGCTTAAGTCTTATTCCCGAGGATGAATCTGTAGAATTAACTTGTAACTATTATGTGTCCCGCTCAGTGGGATAGCAGCTATTTGTTATAAATCTTCACTGGGTACAGAAGAAAGGGTCTGCGCAAAGTAATTCTCCTTTTTATTACAGTACATTCTGCTAGTTGAAAGAGGAGGCCGCAAAGTCAACATCAGATTTTTTTTCTTGAGCTCAGTACATTTTTAGCTTCTAAATGAGTTAGCCTGCAAGTGAATAGAGGTCATCTGTTGTGCCGCAGTCTACATTTCCTGATATTACTGTATATTAATGTACAGCCACAAAATAGCAGAGTTATTTTATTTCTCTTCTAATGCATAGTATTATTTTATAGAGGGTTATGAGTTCTCAGCATTGGTTCTTTACAATGACTAGGCAGTAAAGCACACTTTCTATTAAAGAAAAAACTTCTAGTAGTTATACTTGACTTGGTCCTTAATATCATTTAGAACATGTTACAAAAATGGATTTAGCGGTATGTCACCATGTGAGCATTATTTTAAGGAAAAGTCACTTTATACTGGCAAACAATGATCTTAAAGTGGACCAAGAATAGTCAATATTTTTGCTCTTAGACGGGCCGGGAAGAGGTGAGTTGGCTGCGGAAATCTGGGGAGGTTTCACACCCCTGATCGGGGTGGCCCCAGAAAAGGACCAAAACCCAGGATAGTAAAAATCCTGGGTTTTGGTACCCTTTAAAAGTAAGGAGTGCACTATAGCAGTAGAACTGGGGTCACTCTTCGAACAGTAACATATAGAAAACTGCTCTGCAGGGGCAAACGTACATCATTATAAATGCGGTTTGAACACACCTCTGTGTGCCCTCAAGAAAGTGCATAAAATACCTGCATAGCCCATGATATGCTGTGTTACAAATTCTTCACAGCTGGTTGATTAAATAATCTGTGACGCATGCGTCACACTTGTACAACTAGCTACCACTACCACCATTTTCATTAAATCGAAGAGTTTCAAGCCTGGTCAGGGCTGGATTATAAGGGGGGCACAAGAGTTGCATGCCCTGGGTTAGGTTCTGGTCCAGGAGGCTTTTCAGTCTTTGACATGGAAAGCCACAGGGCTAGCAACAAAGATTAGCGGCAGTGGGGGCCCCCCAATTCCTGGGCAAGCCGTTTTTGCTGCCAAAGCCACCACAGGGCAGGAATGAGAGTCTAGAGCAGCAAAGCTGCCGTCAGAAACACTACAGTTATGGGTGCGTGCAGAGGGGTCAATTGTTGGCTGCTCAGTGCACATAAACCACCTAGCACAGCAACTGACAGCTCAACGCAGGGAACTGTTTTATGCTGAACCAGCTACTACTCCACCCTGCCCACCCGGAATGGAAAAGCAGTAGTTCCTGAGCAGCATGCACCCACACATGGAACTCAATCTGACTGAAGGACCATGTAAAGAGAGTTGTGATACATACTCTGAATGATCTCCATTTGCAAGCAGTGGACCACAGGGCACTGTGTCCTTATTTTCAGATGACACTGATAAATATAAAGTAACACACTTATGATCTAATAATCTCCAGGCCACATATGTCCTCAGGGGAGTAAAGGTGGGAGAGTCATGAGTTGAGAAGGGTCTGGGGGTACTGGTAGACCACATGCTGAATAACAGTATGCAATGTCAACCAGCTGCTTCCAAGGCTACCAAGATATCGTGTATTGAAAGAGACATGGAATCATGGGAAAGGGGTGTAATATTGCCTCATCTAGAATATGCAGTCCAGTGGGCACCAGTTCAAAGAAAACATGCCTTGATTTTGGAAAGGGTGCATAGCAGAGCCACCAAACTGATAAGGGGAATAAGGGAATTTAGTTATCAGTGAATAATAAAAAATAAAAAAATAAAAAATAAGATTCCTCAACCTTGTCCCTTAGGTTGAACGTCTTTACTATGTAACACGTTTCTATTTCATTAGAAAAAATGAACTCATTTATGAACTGATGACAGAAGAGCTTCTCAAAAAAGTTGAATGGATCCATGTCTACTATTGAGTAGCATTCCCTCTTATTTTTCAACAGTCTGTAAACATCTGGGAAATGGGGAGACCAATTGTTGGACATTTGGGAGAGGAGTTCTCCCATTTTTGTCTGATGCAGGATTTAAGTCCGGGGTCATTTTAGTGGGATTTTGTATTTCATAACGTACCCAATGTTTTTTTTTTTTTTATGAAAGGTTTGGACTGCAGGCAGGCAAGTGCTTCTGTAAGGGATAGAAAAATAAAACAGTGTGGAACCGGACTCAAAAACTGGAGCCTAAAAGCTGCCCATAAACCAGCAGCTGCACTAACTGGTGCTCTTTCAGCAGGTTTTTAGAAATGTACAAAATCATGCACAGAGGACCATGTAGCTGTTCCACAGAACTGATCTGGTGGAGCCCTTTCTAAAATTAAACCACCACCTCCCTGATCCAAACCCCTGTGCTGGTGTAACCAGATTCCCTGGTTAACCATGACGACAAAAAAGGAAAGCATGGCAGCACTGTATCTCAGGGCATTATGTTGATTGGAAAGCATCCCTGGTATCGGACAGCCCTATTGGACCTATGTCAAAACCCCCTTTAGAACCTGGGCTCTGGGATGAAAGCCCTGAATTATATCCTGCATCTGCAGACCTAGTATGGTACCAATATTGGGAAACTTGCAACCTCTTGCACAGAAGATAAAAAGATAACTCTCGGCTGAAAGGCGTGGACTGCAAGAACAAAGGCATGACTCCTCCTCCCAGCTTATATCCTCCCGGCTGACTCCCTCCAATCCAGTTTAATTGAAAAGCAGTAGAACCAGCCGCCCAGGAGGCATACCTATTTCTCTTGTTGGAGACAAAATAAAAGACTCTCTTTGTTTAATTTTTTTTTTTTTTATGCTGATTTACATATTTACATCTCCACTAAGACTAGGCAGCCAAGGCTGGGATATAACAACCTCGCAGACTGCCCTGAAGTAACAATGAAAGAGAAAACAATTCCACAGGTGAGTACTGACAGAATTGTCTTTTCTCTTTCATTTTGCTTCAGGCCATCAGAGAAATTCAGTCACGATTGGGACCTCCAAAAGCAGTACCCTTATTTCAAGTGGGATCCCCAAAAATCGTATTCATTTCTATCAGAAATAAGTAATTCCAAAAACATTTAGTTTACTACTGTCTGTAATACCTTCCCACCAAAGGCGGCATCTTCCAAGGCTCTACCCTCTAAAATTTGGCAAATGTATGATTGATGCTGAAAAGCCCAAGAAGCTCCAATAGCTTGTGTCGAATGAGCAGTAATCCTAAAGGGAGGATCCTTGGAGACATAGGCTCTAACCACTGCATGTCTAATCCATCAGCTGACGATAGACTTAGCTGGTGGAAGACGTTTCTGTGGAGTCTGACCTGTGAAAAGATTGTGTAGCAGTGAGAGAGTATCTTGCTCTCACTACATCCAGCGAGTGAAAAATCATTTCCTTATCGGACACTAGAGCGGGACAGAAGGAAGAGAAACCACCTCTTCATTGATATGAAAAGGGGAAAGAAGGGGGAAAGAAAGAAGAAAATCCTGTTTAAACCAGAAGACGGTCTTGTCCTTATGTAACACTAAATAAGGAGACTTAACCGATAAAGCTGCTAATTCAGAAACCCGCCTAACTGAGGTTATTGGCACTAAAAATATAACCTTAAGAGTCAATAAACTTAATGACGCATCTGCCAATGGTTCAAAAGGAGGACCCTGAAGAGCTGATAAAACTAAGTTCAGGTTCCAAACTGGCAGAACAAGGAGGGCGCACATAAGTGACTCCTGGTACAAATTTTTGAAAAATGTATTATCAGCAATGGGTTTCTGAAAAAAGATAGATAAAGCAGATATCCGTCCTTTTAAAGCACTCAATTGAAGACCTTCATCAAGAGCTTTCTGCAAAAAATCCAATATTCTGGATAGAGAAAAAGTTCTACAAACAAACCCGCTGGATTCATACCAAGCGATAAATGCTCGCCAGACTTCATAGTAGATCATTGATGAAGACTTCCTGGCCTAAATGATAGTCTGGATAACTCTAGCAGAAAACCCCCTTTCTGCCAAGATGAAGGATTCAATAGCCAGGCTGTCAAAGTCAGAACCTTGAATTGGGGTGTGGCTCTGCAGGGTTCCAGGGTACGAATCAGGCTAAATCTGCCAAGTGGCATGAGATGCTGTAGGCCATGCATGCTTCAACAATACAGATGCAAAGGTGAACAGCAGATATGTGGAAAAAATACCATTTTGTGATTACTAACCTGTAAAATGGGTATTATAAGTATGTCACACACCCCGCTTCAGATAGTCATTACACTTGGGTTATACCGACCTGTAGAGGGTGATCTTGCAGAGATGTCATGAAAAAAAGTGAGCCCCTCCCGGTCCATAAATACCTGGTACTTCCCACTCATTCCCCAGTATTAAGACAGCAGTAAAGGGACCAGGAAGAGCCAAAATAACCAGTAACAGTAAAAAAGGTTCACCATAGAAAGGATCCAGAATACCAAAGGGCAGGGTGAATCGGGGTGTGTGACATACTTATAATACCCATTTTACAGGTGAGTAATCACAAAATGGTATTATTCTAAGTATGTCACACACCCCACTTCAGATAGTCATTACACTTGGGACATCCAATAGCAGTGTCCATAAAGGGTGGGGATCCAAAACAACACAATAATGCACAAACTTAAACCACTGCAGCTTGCAGAACTTTGCGGCCAAAAACAGCATCCGCTGAGGCCCGAACATCAACCTTGTAAAACTTGGAAAAAGTGTGAACGGAAGACCAAGTAGCAGCCTTACAAACTTGCTCAACAGAGGCCTGATGCTGGAAGGCCCAGGACGCCCCAACGGCACGAGTAGAATGAGCAGTAACACAAAAAGGGGGAACCTTCCCCTTGGCAGAATAGGCCCCAACGATGGCCTGGCGAATCCAATTACTAATGAAAGACTTGGCGGGAGCCAAACCTTTCCTAGGCCTGGAGGGCACCACAAAAAGGGCGTCAGTCCTACGAAAAGAAGAAGTAGCCACCAAATAGTACTTCACACAGCGAACCACATCTAGAGAATGCAAACCCCTCTCCTTGTCATTGCTGGGCTTAGGACACAAGGAGGGTAGAACAATGTCCTGATTAAGATGAAAGGCAGAAACCACCTTAGGAAGGAAATCTGGCTTGAAACGGAAAACAACCTTGTCCTGATGCCTCTCAAAGTACGGAGCCTTAATGGACAAAGCCACCAACTCTGATACACGCCGAACGGAGGTGATGACAACCAAAAACGCAACCTTCTGAGTAAGCGTAGAAAGAGCAATATCCTGCAAAGGTTCAAAAGGAGGACCCTGAAAAGCAGAAAGAACCAAATTCAAATCCCAAACTGGGAGCAAAGGCTTCCTAGGAGGCCGCATATGCGTAACCCCCTGGAAAAAGGTCCTAACCAGAGGATGAAGAGCAAAAGACTTTTGAAAGAAAACCGCCAGGGCAGAAACGTGCCCTTTCAGCGTACTAAGCTGCAAACCCAGGTCCAGACCATGTTGCAGAAATTCCAAAACCCTAGGGATAGAAAACACCCTGCATGACAAGGCCCGGACCTCACACCAATCAATATAAGACATCCAAATCCTATAGTAGATGGCAGAGGAAGACTTCTTTCTAGCCCTAACCAGAGTCTGAATGACAGCATCAGAAAGACCTTCCTCCTTCAAGATGGAGGTTTCAGCAGCCATGCCGTCAAAGCCAGCATTTTTGGGGTAGAGCAGTGGACCCTGAGTGAGCAGATCCGGCAGAAGGGGCAGATCTAACTGATCCGCTGCCAACCTTTACACGTCTGCGAACCAAACCTGTCTTGGCCATCTTGGAGCCACCAGGATTGCTGACGCACCCTGTAGGGCCAGCTTGCGCACCACTTTGCCCACCATGGGAAACGGAGGGAACAGGTACAGAAACCCCAGATCCCTCCAGTTCAGAGACATGGCATCCACTGCCAGAGCCAGCGGATCCTGCGAGAGAGACACAAATAACGGAAGCTTGTGATTGTGACGAGAGGCAAAGAGGTCCACCTCCGGAGTCCCCCACCGATGGCAAAGGGACCGAAACACCTTGGGGCTGAGCGACCATTCCCCCCGGCGAGATGAGCACCTGCTCAGGGAGTCTGCCTGCGTGTTCTCTACTCCCGGAATGTACACCGCCGAGATGCATGGGACATTGCTCTCTGCCCAAGCCAGGATCAAAGACACTTCCCTGAGGGCACGCCTGCTGCGAGTCCCTCCCTGGTGATTGATGTAGGCGACCGCCGTCCGATTGTCCGACCGAACTTGAACCGGTAAGCCCTGTAACTGATGAGTCAAGTGAGCCAGAACCAACCTGATGGCTCTCAGCTCCAGAACATTGATGGGATCGTGAGCGTCCTGAGGCCCCCACAGTCCCTGAAACTGAAGATCCTTCCAAACCTCCCCCCCCCCAACCTGACAGGCTGGCATCCGTGGTGACCGTCTCCCAACGAGGGGTCAGAAAGGATCTGCCCCTCATCAGATTGCTTGGTTCCAGCCACCACCGAAGGGAATGCCGAACCCGGGGGGACATCAGAAAAGACTGATCCAATGACAGCGGAGACCTGTCCCAGGCCGCCAAGAGATGGAGCTGGAGCGTCCTTGTGTGAAACTGGGCAAAGGGAACCGCCTCGAACAAAGCCACCATCAATCCCACCAGTCGCATCCCCAGCCGGATGGACGGACGAGGGATGGATAGGAGGAGCTGAGTCAATTCCTGAATCAAAAGAACCTTGGGCCGGGGAAGGAACACCCTGGACTGAGAGGTATCCACAGTCCTGGTATCTAGCTCCGCCTGGCTGAGAGAGGATGCCATAATAAGAAGATCGTCCAGGTAAGGCACAATGCGGATACCCTGGGCTCTGAGGAGGGCCATCACACCCGCCAGCACCTTGGTGAAAACCCTTGGAGCCGATGTAAGGCCAAACGGAAGAGCCACAAACTGAAAATGCTGATCTTCCACCACGAACCTGAGAAATCTCTGATGTACCAGGAAGATTGGAACATGCAGATAAGCATCCTTGATGTCTATGGACGTCATGAAGTCCTCCTGCCGAAGTGAATTTATGGCTGAGCGCAGAGTTTCCATGCAGAACTTCCTGGGACGGATAAACCTGTTGAGAAACTTCAGATCCAGGATGGGACGAACGGAGCCATCCTTCTTGGGCACCGTGAACAGATTGGAATAGTATCCCAGGCCCCAGTCCGAGGGAGGCACCGGGCAGATGACAGCCATGTCCAGGAGATCTTTTACTGCCGCCCGGAGCCCCTGCGCGGCCAGAGGATCCAAGGGCACCTGAGACCTGAAGAATCTGAGAGGAGGCCGGATCTCGAACTCCAGCTTGTAACCGGAAGACAAGCCATCTGGTCAATGCGTTCGTCCTCACCGTCCTTGAGAGTAGAACAGTAAGGAGAATGCAAAACAGAGGTGCTAGATAACCCCAAAACAGGGGCATCCACCTCGGGAGGGGACGACCAGCGCTTCACCGCATCCACCGGAGAGGGACATTTCTTATCCCAACCCGGAGGGACACTCGGAAGCCGAGTAGGCGTCTCCCATTCCTTAAGAATAATGCCGTCGAAATGCCTTTGATTAGGGAATTCTAAGTGCGGCTTAGCCTCCTCAAAGAACTCCCCCTTCTGCGGAAGAGTCACTTCAGGAGGAGAGATTGCCAGAACCTCAAACATATGAGCCAGGACCTTAGGGGTATCCAAAGAATTCCCCTGACCCCGCTCGGCATCAGCGCCAACAAACTGCTGATCGTCAGAACCATCCGACTCCTCAAAAAGCTCCCCTTCCTCTAGCGGGGGGTAATCAGACCAGTCCAGTGAATCAAACTCCTCAAAATCAGAAGCCTGCATGGCTGGGGACAAGTGCTTTCTCTTAGCCGGGGCCTTTCTGGCCACAGCGCTAGAAAATAATTTTTCAAGATTGGACAATCTGGCACACACCTCAGATTGCGACTCCCCACTCGTGACAACATCACACGGGGTACGAGTCAGGCGGGGAGGGGTAGGAGAAGGGACCGCTGGCGCAGAACAAGACGCATGGGATCCGGACTGCCGCGTAATAGTCTGCTGCGCACATCACCCCCTGACACCCCAAACACTGCCGGGGTTGCCCCGAGGGGAGCCCGAGCCTGGTATCCTGGGAAGCCTCCATATGGTGATTTTATCGGTAGTCGCAATACCCAAGGGAATTACGCAATATAAGCGACCCGGGATGCCCCTTCTGTGTCCCGAGTGGGAGGATTTATGGGGAGTTCTTAATTTAAACCAGGGACCCTAGGACCGGGAGGACCCTTTAGGATCCAACAGGGGTCTGCCTGGAATAGAAAAAGGGGGACTGTCACACATATGTCACACATGTCATACAACGCAGGGCACATACAGAAGGGCCAAGGCACACATACATACAATTATGAAAATATAATTCAATCTCGCGCTGACAAGCAGCTGTACCTGTCACACAACGCAGGAGCAATGAAAGACTGGAGCCCACCGGGCGCTTACTGAATGGCGTCCTGCACGAGGCGGAGGGACTTGGCTGGCAAGGATGAAGAAGGGCGGATCGCGCGCTGCGCCCGGCCCCGTCCCTCTCTGCTGACAACAGGCGGCTCCCGGCCAGTGACCGGGCTCCACAGCGTCACCAGCAACACGGGGAGAGGGAGGGGGTGGGCCGCAGGATCGCGCCCCGCCCCCCGAAACCGCGCCGGAGGTCCCCCGAAGACTAACAGCAACGTCCGGCGGCGCCGCGAACCGCCGACCCAGCCATGGCAGCATAATCACATACACACAAAGTTGCACCCAAGCATAAAAGGGACTAAACTGAAAAAGGGGGATAAGCGCCCCCCCCCCCCTAGCAGTAGGGAACGATGGGTGACCGGGGAAGGGGGAATTAACACCCCAAAGGTGTAAGGGCAAGGACAGGGCATCCCAACCAGGATCACCAACCCGGAATACTGCCTACCCCTTAGTATGGGGTCTCACGGTGGAGCATAGCTCCTGAGGCACCTTAAGGTGCCGTCTACCTTTGCCAGGACCCGCAGCCTAGGCTGGGAGGCTCTTAACTGAAAAGGGGGATAACAGTAGGTCCAGGCAGAAATAGACCGAAGGAGGGGGCCGAGAGTTACCCCAGCTACCTACAAGGAGGAGACATCCATCTTCTGACTTGCTCGCCGTCTGCAGAGATGAAAGACTGGGGAATGAGTGGGAGGTACCAGGTATTTATGGACTGGGAGGGGCTCACTTTTTTTCATGACATCTCTGCAAGATCGCCCTCTACAGGTCGGTATAACCCAAGTGTAATGACTATCTGAAGCGGGTGTGTGTGACATACTTAGAATAAAAATACATATATAAATAGTAGCAGACCGTAAATCCACTCCTCACCCATCTCCCTCAACAAACCGCAAGTAAAAAGAGTCTAGGAAACAAAATTCATAGGCACTATTGTTAAACATACTTTGAAGTGGAAGAAAAACATCAATGTCATCCTGAAAAAAAAGCACATAATAAGTTGTTCTTCCTTAGGCATCTAAGGTTCGACTAAGCAATGATTCCACTTTATTCTCCTCCCCCACTATCTGGTTCACATGAGCCTCTATATCAGGATAGCAGAGAGAAGCATCAGTTTACCCCTTCCACCATTACATGTTTTCTATATGAATCAAGTTAGGAGCAGAGCAGAAAGGATTTTAAAGGAGCCCTGCTATCCGTGCTATATTTTGTTTTGCCTATTACCCTATGGACGAAGGTTCGAAGTCCTATCAGCCAGAACTGCAAGGTTCAATAATACAATTTTCCCCAGAGCCATTAATTTTCTGAACTATTAAGTGAAGTGTACAAGTAGTATGCAGGTATAATAGTGGTTGCACAATTTTTAACCTGAGCAGTGTAACTGCGAAATCTTTTGTTTGTTAAATTGTATCTGTAGTTTAACTTATACAACGTAAATGTGCTGAACTGTGTGTAATTGTCCCTAATGCCTCAGAAAATTCCTTGCATGTAAGCGTATATATATACTTGGCGAATAAAGAGATTCTGATTCTGAAGTCTGGCATGCCTCCTGAACTGCTGAATAAGAACAATTCACTGCTTGCCAGGTGATGTATGTGACAAATAAATGTAGAGTACTTTGTAGATGCACATAAAGATGAGCAAAAAGAAGGAAGCATAGTAAGGAAATAGCCCCGCATAACATACTTTTGCTCAGGGTGAACACAAGGGTAAATAATACACCAATATGTCATCCAACAGCATTTAAAGGAACTGTCCAGTCTGAAAAACTCTTGTGGGTCATGGGAGCAGCTATGATGGGATTAATGCAGCATGCCTCAGTACTCCCACCATGGCTGCTCCCATAAACCACAAGTTCTTTAAACCGACTGCCCCTTAAAGAGAGCAAGGGAGGGAAAAAAGGGACACAGGAGCTTAGCCTCCAAAACCAATCATAACAAAGGCCCAACTCTCCAATTTGCCGGATTTTCTACACAACACAACCTTCTTCCCTCCTAGAATGGTCCTCGTTATGGTGCCATTTTTGTTTTTGATAATGAACTGAAAGAACACACTATAAATTGTGACACAGTAAGAGGTCAGCCTTCACATACAAAACACACATTGATACACTACACAAAAACAGTTACGTTCAGGGTAGCAGGGCAGCACCTGATATGGAGTCCTTATACACCAATGACTGGTTATGTGCAACCAGTGAGATAAAGAGCAAGTTTTCATAATTAATGCACTAATCATCTCCATCTGTTCACTGCAGTAACACAAAGAGATACATATAGTACAATATACTGATGTAATTCATTAAATAAGGGAACAGAGGAGGGCAGGGACTGGGGTTGAAATAACAAAAATATAGATTAACAATAATAACAGGTCCAGGTTTTCAGTCTGGCACCATGCATATGCTACTAGGGAGGTTTGGTATCTCCTTGTGTTGCTGCAGTGAACAGAGCACCTGGATTACTTGGGGGAGTTTTATATTGGTCAGCTTTTTGACACCGTTTAGTCCAGTGTATTCATCCCTATGGCTTCAATCTTCAGTTACATCTGTAGTTGCCACATAATGTTGACAGGAAATCAGAATGTAATGTCTTACTAGGTTACAGACTAGGATATAATTTATTATAGCTATTGGGGGCCTTCCTAAGAACAACTTTTAAAGAGGAACAAAATGAGATGTATAATGACCCTATTATGGAAATAGGCCTGCAGCCATAAAGTCATGTTAGAGCCTTGGCCACAGCTCTATCTGAAATGGAACCTGACACTTGCTTCCCGGATGTGACTATGTCAGTAGCATGGTGTCCCTGGCCAGATTCCTAAGGTTAACTAACAGTTACCCATTGCATGTTGGCCAGGCCCAGCCTTGGGTCAGAGGAAGCCGACAACACAAGCTTTTCCAAGGGGTCATAAAAGGGATCTTTAAAACCCCCCTTAGTCCCATATGCAGGGAATAGCCATGTAAGGTAAGGGTCCACGCTCATAAATTCACCCCAGGACATAAAAAGTCTGCAGGGCATTGAGTGAGGTTATCCAGTAACTCCATCCTACGTAAACTAGAGAAACATAAACAGCTCCATCCTACATAAAATAGAGTATACAGAAAGGTGGGAAAAGGACCAAGGGACATCCACCATAATCTCCAAGGTTGAAGAGCCTGAGGCCTCAAAAGAAGGGCTTGATGGTAGCAATGATATCTAAATTAAGCCACCCCCCCCCCCCCCACTGCAGCTTAATGCCTGTAGAGAAGGAGCCTTGTAAAGTGTTGAGGGACCATGAAATGCTTGAAAAACAACCCGTGGGTCGGGTCTGGGCCATGATCCTAGTGTTAGCAGTACATGCAACGCATAGACCAGCATATATTTCTAGGTCTCTTACACACAAAAAAAAAACACTTGTTGGATTTACCCATTGGATAAAGCTGCAGCAACCCTAGCCTGACTGTGTTAGGCCCCTGTTAGGACGGGACACGTAGAGACTCTCCTCTATTTCCTCTGTGCAGTGGATGGTAGCCAGTGTCCCACCACCATGTCAGAGAACTGCTAATAAAAGAAGCCAGATACTAGTAATACAACGTATGGCCAATGAACCGGGCTGTTCCTTGTGTAAACACATTGTACTATTATTAATGTAAAGTTTTTTGAAAGGTTAATACTTACTGTGTTTCTGTTCTGTCTAGCAATTTTGAGATGACTGTAGCCACACTCAGTGATCAATATAATTTGGTCTTTAGAGGAGGAACTTACTAATGAGCATGTGCAGCACAGTTTTGGGCATTGTAACTAAGGGCCTGGGGGCAGCATGACGGTACCAGGCACAGGAAGATTGGAAAACTTATCACCATTAAAACATCCTGCTGCTGATCACTGATTTTTATAAACCAGGGCCAAATATATAGTACATAAAATATATTTATGAATTAACATTTCTAAACTTCCTATGAAAATTACATTAATTAAACATTAGTATTTAAAGATTTTATTTTTATGCTCGATACATTTCTACTGCCTCCAACTCTAAAAATACCATTTTGTGAGTACTCACCTGTAAAATGGGTATTATGAGTATGTCACACACCTCGCTTCCAACATTCATGACACTTGGGTAACCAGCCTGTAGAGGGCGATCTTGCAGAGATGACATGAGAAAAAAGGAGCCCCTCCTGGTCCATAAATACCCGGGACCTCCCACTATTCCTCTTTTAAAAAAGCCGTGAAGAACACCAGGAAGAGCAAATTATATAGTGAAAAATAATAAGAAACACCATATAAAGGATCCCAGAACAAGAAAGGGCGGGGGAAGCGGGGTGTGTGACATACTCGTAATACCCATTTTACAGGTGAGTACTCACAAAATGGTATTATTCCTAGTATGTCACACACCCCGCTTCCAACATTCATGACACTTGGGACATCCAATAGCAGTGTCTATAATGGGCGGGGATCCCACAAGGAAAATAAGGCGTAACTTAAATTACTGCAGTTTGCAGAACCTTGCGACCAAAAGCAGCATCCGCTGAGGCCCGCACATCAACCTTGTAAAACTCAGAAAAAGTGTGAACCGAAGACAAAGTAGCAGCCTTGCAAACTAGTTCAACAGAAGCCTGGTGCTGAAAAACCCCGGACGCACCAACAGCACGAGTAGAATGAGCAGTAACATGAAAAGGGGGACTCCTCCCCTTGGCAGAATAGGCCCCAACAATGGCCTGACGAATCCATTTACTAATGGAAGGTTTGGCGGGTGCCAAACCCTTCCTAGGTCCAGAAGGCACAACACAACAAACAACATCCAAAGAATGTAAAACCCTTTCCTTGTCATTACTAGGATTAGGGCACAATGAAGGAAGAATTATATCCTGATTTAAGTGGAAGACAGACACCACTTTAGGAAGAAAATCTGGTTTAAAACTGAAAACCACCTTATCCTGATGCCTCTCATAGTAAGGAGCCTGTATTGACAGGGGCGCCAATTCAGAAACCCGACGGACAGAGGTAATAGCAACCAAAAAGGCAACTTTGAGTGAGAATATGAAGAGGAACCAGATTAAGATCCCAAACTGGAAGTAGGAGCTTTCTAGGAGGCCGCACATGCGTGACCCCCTGGAAAAAAGTCTTAACCAAAGGGTGAAGAGCAAATGACCTTTGAAATAAAATAGCAAAAGCAGAAACCTGCCCTTTCAAAGTACTAATCTGGAAGCCCAAATCCAGACCCCGTTGCAGAAACTCCAAAATCCTAGCGATAGAAAATACCCTGCAAGGCAGGGACCTAGACTCACACCAGTCAATATAGGACCTCCAAGTCCTGAAAAAAACCACAGAGAAAGACTTCTTTCTAGCTCTAACAAGAGTCAGAATGACAGCATCAGAAAGGCCTTCCTCCTTTAAGATGGAGATTTCAGCAGCCACGCCGTCAAAGCCAGCGTTGGTAAACGCGTTGGAACCACAGGCATCTTGGCCACTGTGGAGCCACCAGAATTGCTGGTGCCCCTTCCAGAACCAATCAACTTGCGCACTACCTTGCTTATCATGGAGAATGGGGGAAAAAGATACAGGAACCCCAGATCCTTCCAGGCAAGAGACATGGCATCCACTGCCACTGCTAGAGGATCCTGGGATAGAGACACAAAAGCTGGAAGCTTGTGGTTGTGGCGAGACGCAAACAGGTCCAACCGCGGAGTCCCCCAATTGTGACAAAGGAACTGAAAGACCTCGGGGTTGAGAGACCATTCTCCCTGGCGAGCGCATGCTCTGCTCCACATTCTCTATCCCCGGAATGTAAACTGCCAATATGCAGGGAACATTGATCTCTGTCCACTGAAGGATCAGAGACGCTTCCCGGAGGGCACCCCAACTGCGAGTCCCTCCCTGGTGATAGATGTATGCAACTGCTGTTCGGTTGTCTGACCGAATCTGAACCGGCAAACCCCGCAAGAGATGAGTCAGTTGGAGCAGAACAAGACGAATGGCCCGAATAAATTGATTGGGGAGTGAGCCTCCAGAGGCCCCCACAACCCCTGAAACCGGTGTCTCCTCCAGATGCCCCCCCAGCCCGTAAGGCTGGCATCTGTGGTGACCAACTCCCAACAAGGGGTCAGAAATGATTTGCCGTCCCCTGAGATTGCACGAAATCAGCCACCACTGGAGGGACTGCAGGACGAGGGGAGACAACAGACAAGTCCGCTTCAAAGACAATGGGCGCTTGTCCCACTTCGCCAGGAGAAAAGAGCTGAAGCGTCCTCATGTGGAACTGAGCCAAAGGATCCGCTTCGAGCGTGGCCACCATCAACCCCACTAATCTCATCCCCAAGCGGAAAGGCTGATGAGGATTGGACAGAAACAGATGAATTAAATCCTGAATCAGAACAATCTTGGACTGAGGAAGAAATACCCTGGCCTGAAGGGTATCCAGAATCAAGCCCAGAAAGGGAATCTCCCTTACAGGACAAAGAGAGGATTTGGCATGGTTTATCACCCAACCAAACCTCTCTAGTGTAGTCACCACTGTTCTGGTGTCCAATTCCGTCTGATTGAAAGATAACGCTGTGATGAACAAGTCGTCCAGCAATGGCACGATGCAAATGCCCTGGACCCTGAGAATAGCCATTACTCCTGTCAGGACCCTGGTAAACACTCTTGGGGATGGAATGAGACCGAATAGAAGAGCCGCAAACTGAAAAATGGTGGTCTTCTACTGTGAATCTGAGAAACCTTTGGTGAGCGGCAAAAATAGGAATGTGCAGATAAGCATCCTTGATGTCTATGAACGTCATAAAGTCCCCCTGGCGGAGAGCATCGATCATTGAATGCAACGACTCCATGCGGAACTTTCGGAAACGAATTAACTGATTGAGTCGTCTCAAATCTAGAATAGGCCGAACAGAGCCGTCCTTTTTTGGGAACCGTAAATAGGTTGGAGTAAAACCCCAGACCTCTTGAGGAACCTCTGGAGGAACCTGGCGGATAACATCCATGTTTAAAAGGTTCGCCACAGCTGTCCGGAGCCCCTGTGCGATCATCGGATCTGCGGGCATCCGAGACCTGAAAAATCTGGGAGGAGGCCGAACCTCGAATTCCAGCTTGTAACCGGAGGACACAACTTCCAGAATCCATCTGTCTGATACCTCTTGACCTAAGCCTGGAAAAAAAGAATCACAGCCGTCCCCCCACCCGTATGGGTGAGGGCGCCTCCTCATTGCTGGGCAGGCTTGGAAGTGGACTTGGGCTTAGATCCCCAACTCTGACCTGGATGGCCACGTCCTCTTCCTCTGTTCCATGCAGTCCCCCTTGGGGCTGAAAAGGGCCGATCCTCTGCCCGTTCTGGAACCACAAAAGGAAGGGTTAAAGGAAGCCGATCCCCGAAAGGAACGACGTTGCTTCTTACGCTGAGGCAATTTGCCTCCTTTAATGACAGAATCCAACTTCTCACCAAAGAAGCGTAATCCCCCAAAGGGAAGTGCTGTAAACGACTTCTTTGCCACCATGTCAGCCGCCCACTGGCGTAGCCAAATAGACCGCTGAATCGCAACAAGCAAGGCAGAAGTTCTGCTACACAAGACCAAGGAGTCATCTAAAGCAGAAAGTACAAAAGACACAAATAAATCACTGGGATAGAGACACAAAAGCTGGAAGCTTGTGGTTGTGGCGAGACGCAAACAGGTCCAACCGCGGAGTCCCCCAATTGTGACAAAGGAACTGAAAGACCTCGGGGTTGAGAGACCATTCTCCCTGGCGAGCGCATGCTCTGCTCCACATTCTCTATCCCCGGAATGTAAACTGCCAATATGCAGGGAACATTGATCTCTTGACCTAAGCCTGGAAAAAAAGAATCACAGCCGTACCCCCACCCGTATGGGTGAGGGCGCCTCCTCATTGCTGGGCAGGCTTGGAAGTGGACTTGGGCTTAGATCCCCAACTCTGACCTGGATGGCCACGTCCTCTTCCTCTGTTCCATGCAGTCCCCTTTGGGGCTGAAAAGGGCCGATCCTCTGCCCGTTCTGGAACCACAAAAGGAAGGGTTAAAGGAAGCCGATCCCCGAAAGGAACGACGTAGCTTCTTACGCTGAGGCAATTTGCCTCCTTTAATGACAGAATCCAACTTCTCACCAAAGAAGCGTAATCCCCCAAAGGGAAGTGCTGTAAGCGACTTCTTTGCCACCATGTCAGCTGCCCACTGGCGTAGCCAAATAGACCGCTGAATCGCAACAAGCAAGGCAGAAGTTCTGCTACACAAGACCAAGGAGTCATCTAAAGCAGAAAGTACAAAAGACACAAATAAATCACATCGCTTGAGAGCGGAAAACTCATCAGAGGCTGGATCAAGCCCTGAGGTATTCAATAGGTCTCTAATAACAGACCTAATAGCGACTGCCATAAGTGCCGAGGCACCCACAGGCCGCAAGGCCGAGCCAACGCTAGCAAACGCATGGCAAGCCATTTGATCAATACGTTTGTCCTCCCCGTCCTTAAGGGAAGTAGATTCCGGAGAATGGAAAACAGAGGAATTGGACAAACTGAGCACAGGTGAATCCACCACAGGGGGGGATGACCAACGCTTACAGTGTCTGCAGGAAAGGGATATTTATTTCCTTTTTTATCCCAGCCCAAAGGAATGCCAGGAAGCCGTGCAGGCTTTTCCCATTCCTTAAGAATGATATCTTCAAAATGTTCCTGATTAGGAAATTCAAAACGAGGCTTGGAGGCTCCAAAGAACTCCCCTTTCTGAGGAGGGACTGCTTCTGGAAAATCGATAGCCAAGACCTCATATAATTGAGCAAGAGCTTTAGGGGTGTCAAAATTCTCCCCTTCACCTTGTTCAGCGTCAATACCCACAAATTGCTGAACATCCGAAACATCAGGTTCTTCAAAGAATTCTCCTTCTTCAAACGGAGATCAAAAATGCTCGCTACAATCAAGCTCATTTGTCTCAACGGCCAGAGCTAAATGTTTTCTTTTAGCTGAGGCCTTCTTGGCCACAGAGCTAGACATTTATTTTTCAATGTGAGCCAATCAGGGACATACATCAGAAAGCGACTCTCTACCCATGACAATATCACTGGGGGTATGGACAAGACAAGGCGGCGTGGGGGAAGAGGCAGGAGCCACCGACCCCGAGGCTTGGGCCCCTGACTGCTGCATTATAACCAATTGAACACAAGATACACAAAAAAAAAAATGCGTTATCTCCAACAAGGGATGCCCCACATCGCAAACACTGCCGAGCCTGTCCCGCAGGTACTGAAAAGCCAGTATCCTGAGATGCCTCCATATGGTGTTTATTAACCCTTTAACTGCCAGCCTACCTTGAGATTTTGTCACCCTTTGTTGCCAGACCATTTTGCACTATTTTGCGCGCCCCTTGTTCAACTGTGATTTCCAGGGATTTCCCAGGAAAGTGATATATTGTTTTTTTCAGCAGAGTCTGGGCTTTAACATGAAATGTCTTGTTTGTCATTTTTTAGGTGTATTCTCAAAAGTTTGGGATGAAATATGTGCAAAAAAACCCCCAAAAAACAATTTTTTACAATTGGT
This sequence comes from Gastrophryne carolinensis, assembly GCA_027917425.1. NCBI lineage: Eukaryota > Metazoa > Chordata > Amphibia > Anura > Microhylidae > Gastrophryne > Gastrophryne carolinensis. Next base: position 137,828,475 of record CM051235.1, read on the forward strand.
AGTTTTTTTTGTAATAAAAAATGTAAGTTTGTCAATAAAATCTTATTGCGCGTGAAACCTCAATTTCTCCCGGTTACAGCGGTACCACATATGTATAGGTAGACACCCTTCCCTGCCCAGGAGACTCCCCCAAACTGAAAACGCTTTAGGAGATTTTCAGATAAAATACAACTATGCTACGCGCTAAGCGCACCTTTCAGTTTTTCAAGAAAACAACCCTTTACATTTGAAATACCCCCAACAAACTATATATTCTCAGGAAGTACACACCTCAGGCTTTCTAGGCGTACCAGGCTTGTTGACATGGGTGCAGTTTTCTGGAAGTAATCCCTCAATATATTCTTTGGTTGCACAGGGTTTCCCTAAAAAAGTATAAAAAAGCAGAATCAAAACCACATTTTCCTAAAAAAAACTATATGCAAACAAGAAAAAAACTGAAAATCTGAAAAAGCAACATGCCCCGAACAGAACAATACCCAGCATGCATAGCTACTGTCAAGGGAAGAGTTGCCAAACACACCAAAGTAAAGCATGTGCGTAACGTTAATTTTACTTTCAGCTCTGCAGACAAAGTGCGCACCTTGTGCTTTTTCTACCAAAACAAGCCTTTACATTTGGAATATCCCCCATAAACCATATATTCTCTGAAAGTACACATTTTAAGCTTTCTAAGCGTACCCAGCTTGTTGTCATGGGCTCATCTTTCTCGAAGTAATCCCTTTAAGAATTCTTAGGTTGCACAGGGTTTCACAAAAAAATGTATAAAAAAGCAGAATAAAAAACACCTTTTCCTAAAATATCAATATGCAAATAAGAAAAAACAAGCTAAATCTGAAAGCGCAAGGTCCCCCGAGCAGAACAATACCCAACATGCATAGCTACTATTAACCCTTTTAATTGCCAGCCTACTTGAACTTTTGTCACCCTCAGTTGGTCATTTTTCCCCATTTTGCGGCATGTTTAACCATGATTTTTGTCGGAATTTCTTGGAAAATATATATATATTTTTTTGCAGCAGAATTTAGGCTTTAACATTAAAAAAAAAAAAATAAATAAAATAATATTTTTAAACAATTGTCTCCTTTATTTTAAATAAAACATTTTTTTAGTAATAAAAACCATATTGCATGTGGTAGCCCCATTTCTCCCGATTACAACGGTACCACATATGTATCGATAGCCCCCCCATTCTTGCCCAGGAGACACCCCAAACTGAAAAGAGCATTTTATAACATTTACAAATAAAATACTACTATCCACACTATAAACATAAGGGGTTAATTTAAAAAGAAAATGACATAGGGACCCCCCTCCCAGGGGGGGGGGGGGGCAATTTTTTTGGGAATTTTAAGGGTTAGGGTTAGGCTAAGCCTAACCCTAAAAATAAAAAAAAAAATAGGGAGGGGGGTCCCTATGTCGTTTTCTTTTTAATTTTAATTCTTTAAAATTTAATTTTTTTACATTTTTTCTTTTTAATCCCAGGGGGTGGGGGGACCCCATTTTTTGGGGAGAATTTTTGGGGGGAATTTTAAGGGTTAACCTAACCCTAACCCGTAAAGTGGACCAACACCCAGGATTTTCACTATCCTGGGTTTTGGCTTCCGCGGGGGTGCCCCGCTGTGTAAACCCCCCGAGAAAGGTATAAAAAACTCACCTCAGCCCGCTCCTATGGCGAATGCGCGAGCGCTCATCCAATCAGAGTGCTCAGAGCCGCCGTGGTATGCACGGACAAGGGACGGACAACCACGGCTCTGAGCACGCTGGCGGCAGCATCTCGCGCTTCAGTCTAACAGGGAGCGTGCCCGCGTCGGCCATTCACAAACGACCGGCGCGTATGCACGCCCTGATAGAGAGAAGCGCGAGATGCGGCCCGTGCATGCACCGCTGGAACGGGGATAATGTGAATGGGGCCTCCTGGGGGGTTTCACACAGCGGGGCATCCCGATTTTGGATGCCCCGCGGGGAGGGGTCTGATCCAGGCCGATGAGCCTGGGTGTTGGTCCACTTCAAAAAATTTCTAGGGCAGGTGACTTGCCAGACCCCAGCCTTGTGAACTGGTACAGGGGGTCTCATGGACCCCTTACCAGTTCACAAAGGGTTAACAGTTAAATAAAACACAAACACAGTAAAAATTATTTTATAAAAAAAAATTACTCTTTACTCACCTCCGATCGTCAGCTCGTCAGCTTGCTGATCTGCTGTCAGATGCCGGTGATCGGCAGCCAGAAGAGGAGGGGAGGCAGGAGATCAGAGGATCTCCTGTCCCCTCCTTCTCTCACCACCAATCACCGGCATCTGACAGCTGAGAGGCCTGGAGCTGTCAAGACGCCGGCCGAGTGACGTCATAAGCCCCGCCCCCATAAGCCCCGCGCCCGTCGGAGGAAGAGGGGAGAGAGCCTGAAAGATAGAAAGCCCTGGGGGGGGGGGGATCGGAGGCCCCCCGGGTGAAGAGGAGGGCCGGCAAGATCGAGCGCACATGGAGGTGAGTAAATGTCATTTTAATTTTTTTTTATTTTTACAGGAAGGCCAGCGGCTGCAAAAACGGGGGGGGGGGCTACTCCAGGCTCGGGATCGGAGCCCCCCAGGGTGAAGAGGAGACCCGGCCGGTTAAAAATTACATTTTGCAGGCGCTAGCAGGGGGCAAAGCCAGGCACGTAAATTTTACGTGGCTGGCGTTTAACGGTTGGAGAGGCAGCCACGTAAAATTTACGTGGCTGGCAATAGAAGGGTTAAAATACTTAATTTTTTTATAGTCGCCAAGTATATGGGATTTTTACAGCCGAAGCTACCCGGGATGCCCCTTAATAGTCCATAGGTGGGAGGATTTTAAACAAGGACCAGGAGAAACCCCTATTAAGAGTGTTTCCCCCTGGAAGAGAGAGAAAACACAATAAGCCTTATGCATATGCAGTAAATAAAAAAGATTTCCCTTTAGTATAACTAACAGGTACTCACAGTGACCACAACGGCCCAGCGACAGCCCTGTGACCAATCGATAGAAGAAAAGCCCAGCAGCAGCACCAACGCCGCAGCCAGGACCAGTGGAGGCCAGCACCGGAACAGGAACCAGCAAACCACATGTCAAACAGGAAGAGGAAGCAGAAACGCAGACTCGAAGCCCCGCCCACCACCTAGCACTGCTCAGAGAGCAGAGGGCGGGCCAGCCAAGGACAATAGCATGACATCGTAGAACGGGGCCGAACTGAAAAAAAAGAGGGAAATTAAAAAAACAAAAAAACAAAACAGGTATGTCACTTTCTTATCTTTTCCCTTTTTAAAAAAAACAAAAAAAAAACAAATGCATAGGCCAAAAGATACTCCCTAAATAAAGACCCCCCCCCCCCCATTACCCCAGCAGGGTCCAAATGCATAGGCCAAAAGATACTCCCTAAATAAAGACCCCCCCCCCCTCATTACCCCAGCAGGGTCCAGGAGGGCCAAAAGAGGGGAAAACAATAAGCACCCAATAGGCACAAGGAGATTTAAAGGGACGGGGCATCCCATGCCGGTGGACACCAACCCGGATTCCGCTTACCCCTTATTTGAGGTCTCACGGAGGGAGCAAGCTCCCATATACACCCAAGGGTGTATCTACCTTTGCCCGACCCCATCAGCGATGGCTGGGAGGCATAACATAAATATCACAATACAAAAATGTGGCTTCAGGCAGAAATAGAAAAAGGCCGGGCGTAACCCGGCTACCTGCAGGAAGGAGAGTCATCTTCTGAATGCTTTGCCGACTGCAGAGACGAAAAGACAGACTGAGGAATAGTGGGAGGTCCCAAGTATTTATGGACCAGGAGGGGCTCCTTTTTTCTCATGTAATCTCTGCAAGATCACCCTCTACAGGCTGGTTACCCAAGTGTCATAAATGTTGGAAGTGAGGTGTGTGACATACTAGGAATAGTAGCTTTGTCTCCACAGCTGAGTCCCGCAATATGTTTCTGATTGCTTCAAATGGTGGACAAGCTCACAAAGCATCAGAGCATAAACTTTGAGGACAGGAGTATATATTTTTTGCTTTTATTCATTTAAAATATATAGTGATGAGAGGGTTAAACTGGACTGTTACTTGGTTCCCAGGCCCTAACTAAATGTGTTTAAATAGTAGTGATGGAGCAACTTCCACCCCCTTTCTTAGTCCAGACAGAGCTTTTAAAAATATCAGTTTACCTCAACCCAGCTCAAAGTGCAAGACTCATGCCACAGAATGTACACATAGATACAGATATCAGAGAGGTGCGAAAGCACTGTACAAACATCAATAGGAACACAAGTAAGTGACAGGCCAGAGCAGGGGTGTGTGAGCCACAATTTGTTTTTATCTAACACGCATAGTGAGTGAAACTACACAAAAAAGTAAATCTTTAAAAGAAATTTATTAAAGAAAATTGTAGAAAACGTTCATACCAATGTCAAAAACATTTTAAGGTTTGTTTTCTTTACATTCTAATTTGGGACAAAGAATTCCACATTCTTTCCTCACTAGACCAAAATTAAAGTACACTGATGCCGAGATACAGCTCATTAACAGAATTTCACAAACAAACCACAGAAACGAGCTTGTTTGCCTTTGTATGAAATGACCATTTTCTGTACCAGACATGTTACAAATTTTGAACTCTATATGGATATGTGCTGAGATTATTGATGAGAACTAACTTTGGACATGCTATAGTTAGCGCTTGATTTAACAAACAGGTTCTCCAGTCAACCTGCCTGCTGCTCATCCTTGCTTGATTTTACCTATTAATACCTTTTACACACTTTACATACTATTTACAGTTGGCTTCATAAGTTATGTTTAACCTAAAGATTTCACGGAACTTTAGTATTTTACAGTGTTTAGATTTAGATAAATTATTTGGGTTTATCGGCATGTGATCCCTTTCTAGGGTGTGGGTGCTTGAAGTGACTTCAGGCTCCAAAACTCTACTGAACTAAATAAAATTAACACAAAGGCTAGTCCTCAAATGGTTTCTGCGCAGCAGAAATATAATTAAAAGAGAGCAAAACAGAATGGACAGATCCATAATGCTCGGTAGATCCAGAGGCTTTTAATACTTTGTGGATACCTTTAAGATAGAGAATACATCCATAGTTTAACATATAAATTCCAAAGGTCTGTTTTTTTTTTTTTAAGACCCTATAATTGCAACTTTCATCACCTGCTGGAGAAAGCTGTAAGCTTACATTTAACACCAAGTGATACAGGTAATTGCTCAGATTTTCTTTTTCCTTTTCCTTACCATTTACAGTGGGACAAGGCAACAAAAGTCTATAGCTTAATCCATACAAGTGCCTGAGATCAGGTTGCCATATAAATATGTTAGAAAATGACAATATTATTTGTATGCATTATCAAAATATTAAAAATTTTTTTATATGTAAAAGGTCCACAAGATACAAAAGCCCTTGTGCCCAGTTTTGTAGTGAGCTCTTGACATTCTGGCCCCTCTCTTTGATATATCAGATATATAAGTTGCTTCACAAAGCCAGAGTCATTATTTTTTTCATATATAACTTTGTGGCTTTCAAAGTTTCTTGCATTTGCAGGAATTTCAATAACACTCTTCAGTTCAGAAACTGGAACAAAATCCCTATTCCCTTCTTCAGACTTGGTAGGCAACAGGTAAAAAGACTTGCACCAAAGGGGTCCATTCATAAATCAGAAACGGCCAAACATATTGGAGGCCTGCTGCGGTTGTGTGTCTAAAAAGCAAATGAATAAAAAAGCATTTGTAAGCAGATAAGGGAGAACAGCTTATAAGTGCTGCGTACTACAAAGTCATCAGCACATCTAGCTAAAACACCAAGAATTATTCATGCCAGAGAACAGAGAAGAACCAAATAAGGATTACCCACAGAGACACACAGTGGGTTTCTGCTGCAATACTCACTCGATAACTGTTGTTGTAGCTGTCGTACAAGCGCTGCTGTCTGTTGCTGCTGCTGTGTCTGCTGAAGGCCTTGTCTCTGAAACTAAATAAGAACAATCTTTAATGCACGCATAACTTAGCTGGCAGATTTTTGCATAAATACACAGGTGGGCTGAGCTCTAGTCCTTAAAGGGGACTAAAAGTCCAAAACAACAAAAAGCCCAAATGACTTACTTACCTTCCCAATGCAGGTCCAGATGTGCGGCTGCTTCTGCTAGATGCGTCCAGATTCACGTAGTAAACCGCACTACATGTACCAATATGGAGCTGCGGATTACTCCCCCCACCCGCTACTGTACATCCCATTCTCCTCGCGGGGCGACTCGCATGCTTATTAATTACCTATTTTTAATTTTAGTTTAAACAGAAAAAATCCCTGTTAGACTTACCGGGGTGGCCATGGAGAGGGAGGCTCCCCTAAAAAGGAAACACGAACTGGGGCAGGTTTAAAAGCTCCATCCCTTCCCACCCCAGTCCTCAGTATTGGGCAACAAAAAAATATTAAACCGAAGGAACAAAGAAAACATTTAAGGGGGGGTTGTAAGGGCCGTCCTAAACTCGTAGACATACCGTTACAGTTACAGTACAGGGATATTCACCCATTGTCCTTCAGGATGGGCACAGAGAGGATAATAAAGAAATTAAGATTCTAAGGGTCAGTTACCGCCTGTAGTTTATTTCTACCAGGGCATATTTGTCTTTCTGGTAGTGCATATGGAAGGTGTGAGGCGTAGACCTAGTAGTAAGCTCAGCAACATAGAAGCTTCTGATCTTTCACCCCAGGAAGTGGAGATTGCTATGGAATGAGCTGAAATATATGGAGCAGAAGCATCCATACAAGTGTAGGCCCAGGATCTGGCCTGTACATCCATAGCTATAGTGGCTTTAGAAGCAGATAGTCGCCTATACCTTTTTGAATAGGAAACAAACAGGTGATCTGTGAAGGAAACTTGGAGTGTTCTCTAATAAAATAACATATTCTCCGAAAACCAAGGACAGGATAACTAACTGTGCGAGGAAGAGACTGCTGTTTTAGGCAGAAAAAGAGACTGTAATCACCAAACGCTCTAATGATGATGCGACTCTCAACTGGAAACTAGATTCAAGTGTAAAGATGTTATCTAAAGTCGAGGGCTCTTTAGGAACGAACAATGAATCCCAGGAAGAACAATCTACAAGCTACCAGGATCTTGTGGGATCGACAAATCTGATGGGGAACAAATTCAGATCCTTGACTAACAAGAACGATAAGTCTGAAGCCCGAGTCTTTAAAATATATTCGGCTAGACCTAACTAAAATCCCTTAAGCAGGAATCTGAGGAACTCCAACATAGAATTTCTATTTGTAGTTGTCTTCCTGCTTATCAGAAATGCATAGGCCAGATTCTGAAAGGCTACTGATGTGGTACCAGCCAGGTGAATCAGATATGCCACTTATCGACTTGGTTATCAAAGTGGCTCAGTGAGTAAGCAACTGCTGCTCTTTGTAGTTTGACGATGCAATAATCAATTCTGCCGAACTATGCCCCTGGATGTGGAGAGAGTCAGATAAGCTTCCTCATCCAAGTACTGGAATCTGTTGCGATAACTGGGACCTCTTGTCTACTAGAAGTACTAGAGAATCTAACCACCACTTCAGGCCTATCCTGGGCACTTGGGAAAGCAGTGGTGTTCCCCAATGGGAGTGATCCCATGTCTGTAGGGGAAAAGGCTTGTAACTGCCAAGGTCAGACACAGGACCAGGATGCAACTATAGGGGGTGCAGAGGTTGCTACCGCACTGAGCCCCATAAGGTCAGCAGACTCCATGATTGTTTCTTTGCCTTATTTCTTATATTTGTGATCTCATTCACATACAGAAAAAAGGAGCTCAATTTGCATGTCTCCAATTTAGATAAATGACAGGAAAAATACAATTCTGTGATTATCACCTGTAGAATTGATTTCTCTCTTCTTCCACTTCAGAGCATCACCGAAACAAATGGGTTAACTCTCGTCCGAAGGGCAGACTGCAAGGTAAAAAGGTGTGGTTCCTCACGGCATATATATACTTCCAGCTGCTCTCCGCAATCCAGTAAATGAAAAGCAGTAGATACATCCGCCCGGGAGGATGAAGGCATTCTAAGAGATCCCACGTTTAGTTGGAAAACCAGGAGACATGATTGAACTTCTCTCTTTCTATTTCCTCTTTTTATATACAAGCTTCACTTATGAATATGGCTTCTAAGGAATGGATCTAGCAGCCTAGCAGATAGGATGGGCGTGACGACCTGGAGCGGAAGAAGAGAGAAATCAATTCAATCAATAATCACAAAATTGTATTTTCTCTCATATTCCACTCCAGGGCATCACTGAATCAGAAACGAATGGGACCCCCTAAAGCAGTGCCCTAGATCCAGAGTGGAAACCCAAGTGTCGACTTATTCCTCTAACCTAAGTAAGAGCTTACGACCGCTTGTAATACCTTTCTACTAAAGGCGGCATCCGCTGGGGCTCTAATGTTTGCCTTATAAAATTTGGTACATTTATGAACTGAAAACCAGGTAGGAGCCTTGCACACCTGCTCTAATGAAAACTGATGCTGAAAAGCCCAGGAAGTTCCGATAGTCTGAAAAGAATGGGCCGTAACCTGAAAAGGAGGATTCCTCCATTGGAGACGTGGAGATTGTTTAATCCATCAGGTGATGACTAGACTAGACTTCTAGCTGGTCTAAAGACCTTTCTGTGGCCCTCAAATATGATAAACAAGGAGTCAGCCCTGCAGAAGGTCTGAGTAGCAGAGATTTATTATAGAAGAGCTCTCACTGTGTCCAGGGAGTGGAAGACTCTCTCCTTATGGTTAACTGGAGCAGGGCATAAAGAGCGCAAAACCACCTCTTTGTTAAGATGGAAGGGGGAAACCAAGTTCTAAACAGAAGAAAGTCCTGTTAAAAAAGGAAGCCTTGTCCCTGTGTAGGATTGAGTCAGAAGATTTAACCCATAAGGCTGCCAATTCAGAAACCCACCACACATAGGTAATTGCCACTAGGAAGATGGCCTTAAGTGTTATCAACCCTAGTGAAACCTCTGGCAGCAGTTCAAGGGAGGACCCAGAAAGGCCAATAAGTCTAATTCAGGTCGCAAACAGGCAGAAGAGGCTTTCAGGGAGGTTGCACATGGGTGACCCCCTGCAACAAGCGGACCCCCTGGAATCGCACAAAGAGATAAAGACTCGACAGACTCTCCTCTTTCTGCCAGGATGGAGGTTTCAATGGCCAGGCTGTAAAAGCCAAAACTCGTAAATTGGGGTGCCGTAGAGGCCCCTGTGTGAGAAGATCTGTATCATTGGGCAGTTGCCAGCAGACGCCTTCCGACATACTATGTCTGAAAATCAATTTCTCCTTGGCCAATGGGGTGCTACCAGGATGGTTGGGAACCCCTCTTGAACTATCTTCTTTTTGTTCGACCCAGGAGCGGAAACAAAGGGAACACATAGAGAAGCCTGAATGCTGACCAAGGAAGGGTCAGGACATCTATTGCTATAGCCAGGGGGTCCTAGGACCGGGAGAATCTCTGAACTTTCAGATTGTGCCGGGACACAAAAAAATCCACTTCGATATATCCTCTGACAGAGGGACCATTCTCCTTGATCCAAGGTCCTGCTTAGATGATCAGCTTGCATGTTGTCCACTCCTGGTATGTGGAATGCCGAGATGCACGGAATATACTTCTTGGCCCAGAGTAAGATCCGGCTCACCTCTTTGAGCTCTACTGCCTCTGATGCCTCCCGGTGGTTGATATATGCCACTGCCGTCATGCTGTCTACTTGAACCCTGACGGGATGACTCTTCAGATAGAAGGTCCAATTTGTGGGAGACAGTAGAATCACTCTAAGCTCCAGGATATTTATGGGATGTCTGCTCACCCACCGTCCCTAAATCATGTGTGACACCATGACACCGCCCCAACCCATTAGGCTGGCATCCGTGGTGACAGTTTTCCACTGTACCGCAAGAAAGGATTTGCCCATCTGAAATGGTTGGGCAGGTTGGGGATTCAGCCACCAGGCTAGAGACTGTCCTGCTGAGTGTGTAATGCAAAAGGGGTGATTCAGGGTCCCGTGGTTTGACCCCGAATCAACAGCAATTCCGACTATAGGGTATTGTGTGGAACTGCACAAATGGCACTGCCAAGAAGCAAGAAACCATCAAGCCCAACAGATGCATTCCTGACGGTTCGTCATATGAAGACAGGTCAGGAAAGCCTGCACCATGGCCTGAAGCAAGTCTCTTTTGCTCTGGGAAAAGATTTTGGCTTGAGCTGTGTCTAATGTAATTCCCAAAAAGGAGAGAACTCTCGAGAGAATGATATGTGACCTTGGATAGTTAACTAGCCAGCCAGAGCCTTCTACAGTCGATAAGACAGCATCTGTATCTGTCAAAGCCTCCTGAAAGGATGGGGGCCTTATCAGAAGATTGTCTAAGTATGGGAGAATTCGTATTCGAAGCCAGCTGGCCACTCATGTTCCAGTCTGTTGGAATGCAGGAGTGCCGGGGCTATGCGCCAGAAGCAATACCTGGACTCAGAGGCGCACTAACATGTGATCACGTCCAGGCCAGTCCTTCCCTCCGACACTCGAGCCTGTGCACCTGTCAACCCCCCCCCCTCCAAAAAAAAATAAAAATCAAAGGGGAGACTTGGCAACACGAACCAAGCAACAACCGTGCTGCCACTGAGAGGGAGGACCACACCGACTGGACAGCAATGTCCGCTACCGTCCGAGTCTTGGGATTGCCTTGTGTCCGGCCAGCTTCGCCCCTCTGACCCCCGACTGCAAACGCCTGGGGCACACCCAAGCCCGTGAGCCCGTCTACCCCTGGAGAACCGGAGGGGAGACCTGGGGACACCAACCAAAGTGCAAACGTCACCAGTGCTGCTACTGAGAGGGAGGTTCAATCTGACCGGACCACAAGCCTGCTAGCTACTGTAGGAGATCAGGAATCAGCCAGGGTAGGCGATGTGGTGCTCCAGCAGATCCTCTGGCCACAGGTACACTGCCCTGTGGAAGTATAGCCAGGGGTGGCGAGCACCTCCCCAGGCACCTCCTGGGGTTGAAAAATAATATTTGCGGAGGCCTCCATTGCGTTTTTTTTTTAACATGTTAACAGATTGTCTGTCATGCTGACTTTTCTTCTGCTGACCTTTTACTGACCGGAAACAGGCTTGATGCCAGGAAATAATACCATTTTGTGAAATACTCACCTGTAAAATGGGTATTATAAGTATGTCACACACCCCGCTTCAGAATATCCATAACATGTGGGTAATACCGACCTGAAGGGGCGTTCCTGCAGAGATGATAGCAAAAAAGAAAGCCCCTCCCTGATCCATAAATACCTGGGACCTCCCACTCATCACCCAGTATATAGAAGCAGTAAGGTAAGGGACCAGGAAGAGGCAAATATAAATCAAAATAACGCAAAGTTCACAATATAAAGGATCCCGAATACAAGAAGGGCGGGTGAAGCGGGGTGTGTGACATACTTATAATACCCATTTTACAGGTGAGTATTTCACAAAATGGTATTATTCTAAGTATGTCACACACCCCGCTTCAGAATATCCATAACATGTGGGACATCCAATAGCAGTGTCCATAAAAAGGGCGGGGATCCAAAACAAGGCAAAAATGCACAACTTAAACCACAACAGCTTGCAGAACTTTGCGGCCAAAAACAGCATCCGCTGAGGCCCGAACATCAACCTTGTAAAACTTGGAAAAAGTGTGAACAGAGGACCAAGTAGCGGCCTTACAAACTTGCTCAACAGAGGCCTGGTGCTGGAAAGCCCAGGACGCTCCAACCGCACGAGTAGAATGAGCAGTAACACGAAAAGGGGGACTCCTCCCCTTGGCAGAATAGGCCCCAATGATGGCCTGACGAATCCATTTACTAATGGAAGATTTGGCAGGAGCCAAACCTTTCCTAGGCCCAAAGGGCACCACAAAAAAAGCATCAGTCTTACGAAAGGAAGACGTAACCACCAGATAATATTTCACAACACGGACTACATCCAAGGAATGCAGCGCCCTTTCCTTGTCGTTGCTGGGATGAGGACATAGAGAAGGCAGAACAATGTCCTGATTCAGATGAAAGGCAGAGACCACCTTAGGAAGAAAATCCGGCTTGAAACGAAAGACAACCTTGTCCTGATGCCTTTCGAAGTACGGAGCTTTAATGGATAAAGCTGCCAACTCAGAAACACGCCTAACCGAAGTGATGGCCACCAAAAAGGCCACCTTTTGGGTAAGTGAAGACAAAGCAATCTCATTCAAGGGCTCAAACGGGGGACCCTGAAGAGCAGAAAGAACCAGGTTCAAATCCCAAACTGGAACAAAGGGCTTCCTAGGAGGCCGTACATGCGTAACTCCTTGGAAAAAGGTCTTGACTAAGGGATGAAGAGCAAATGACCTTTGAAAAAACACCACCAGGGCAGAAACCTGCCCCTTCAAGGTACTAAGTTGAAGCCCCAAATCCAGACCATGTTGAAGAAACTCCAGGATTCTGGAAATGGAAAACTCCCGACAAGAGAAAGACCTACTTTCACACCAGTCAATATAGGACCTCCAAGTCCTATAGTAAATAGTAGAGGAAGAGCGCTTCCTGGCGCTAATGAGAGTCTGAACCACCGCGTCAGAAAGACCTTCTTCCTTTAAGATGGCGGTTTCAGCAGCCACACCGTCAAAGCCAAGGTAAGTCGAAGGTAAATTGGGATAGCGCAGCCGACCCTGGGTGAGCAGGTCCGGCAGAAGAGGCAGAACGAACTGATCCTCTGCCAGTCTTACCAGGTCTGCGAACCAAACCTGCCTTGGCCACCTTGGTGCCACTAGAATCGCCGACACGCCCTCCAGTCAGCTTGCGCACCACTCTGGCTACCATTGGAAACGGAGGGAACAGGTAAAGGAACCCCAGATCCCTCCAGTTCAGAGACATGGCATCCACTGCCAGAGCCAGAGGATCCTGCGAGAGAGACACAAAGACTGGAAGCTTGTGATTGTGACGAGAGGCAAAGAGGTCCACCGCTGGGAACCCCCACCTGAGACATATCGAACGAAACACCGTGGGACTGAGAGACCACTCCCCCTGACGAGAGGAGGCTCTGCTCAGCAAGTCCGCCTCCGTGTTCTCCACTCCCGGAATGTAGACTGCTGAGATACACGGGACGTGACTCTCCGCCCAGTCCAGAATCAAAGACACTTCCCTGAGGGCACTCCTGCTGCGAGTCCCCCCTTGGTGATTGATGTAAGCAACCGCCGTCCTGTTGTCCGACCGGACCTGAACTGGCAGGCCTCTCAACTGATGAGTCAAGCGAAACAGAACCAACCTGATGGCCCTCAACTCCAGAACATTGATGGGCTCGTGAGCCTCCTGCGGACTCCACAGACCCTGAAACTGGAGGTCCTTCCAAACACCCCCCTCAACCTGACAGACTGGCATCCGTGGTGACTGTTTCCCAGCACGGGGCCAGAAAGGATCTGCCCTGCGACAGATTGGCCGACCCCAGCCACCATTGCAGGGATCGACGAACTCGGGGAGTCATCAGGAAGGACTGATCCAACGATAGAGGAGACTTGTCCCAAACCTTCAACAGATGAAGCTGAAGCGTCCTTGTATGAAACTGCGCAAAGGGAACTGCCTCGAATGAGGCCACCATTAACCCCACCAGCCTCATCCCTAGCCGGATGGACGGACGAGGGGCCGACAAGAGAAGCCGAGCTAATTCCTGAATCAAAAGAATCTTGGCCTGAGGCAGAAACACCCTGGCCTGCGAAGTGTCCAGAGACATTCCCAGAAAGGTCACTACTCTGGACGGAGAGAGAGAAGACTTGGGGTGGTTGACAACCCAACCAAACCTCTCCAGGGTGGACACCACCATTCTGGTGTCCAACTCCGCTTGGTTGAAGGAGGAGGCCATGATCAGAAGATCGTCCAAATAGGGCACAATGCGGATGCCCTGAACCCTTAGCAGAGCCATCACCCCCGCTAGCACCTTGGTGAACATCCGAGGGGCCGAGGTGAGGCCGAAAGGGAGTGCTACAAACTGAAAATGCCGATCCTCCACCACGAACCTGAGAAACCTCTGGTGTGCTGGAAAAATTGGAACGTGTAGATAAGCATCCTTGATGTCTATGGACGTCAGAAAGTCTCCCTGACGAAGAGAGTGAATGGCCGAACGTAGTGTTTCCATGCGGAATTTCCGTGGCCGGATGAACCTGTTGAGAAACTTCAGATCCAAGATGGGTCGGACCGATCCGTCCTTCTTGGGTACCGTGAACAGATTGGAATAAAAACCCCTGCCCTGATCCGAAGGAGGCACTGGGCAAATGACAGCCATGTCCAGAAGGTTCTGCACTGCCGACAGAAGCCCCTGCGCCGCCAGAGGTTCTGAAGGCATCCGAGACCTGAAAAATCTGGAAGGGGGGCGGAGCTCGAACTCCATCTTGTAACCGGAAGACACCACTTCCCAGATCCATCGGTCCGAGACCTCTTGATCCCAAACCTGGGAAAAGAGTCGCAGCCGTCCCCCCACCCGCAAGGGTGAGGGCGCCCCCTCATTGCTGAGCCGGCTTGGCAGCCGGCTTGGGCTTAGAGCCCCAACTGAATCCTGGACGGGCACGACCTCTGCCCCTGCTCCCAGAATCTCCTCTGGAAGAAGGGAATGCAAATCCCCTGCCAGATCTGGCCCCACGAAAGGAGGTGGTAAAGGAAGGGGCCCCCCGAAAGGGGCGGCGTTGTTTCTTGCGTTGAGGTAACCTACCACCCTTGGTGACAGAGTCCAATGTCTCTCCAAAAAGCCGTAACCCAACAAAGGGTAGAGCCGTTAGGGACTTTTTGGACATAAAATCTGCCGCCCACTGGCGCAGCCACACCGAACGCCGAATAGTGACCAGCAGCGCCGACGTTCTACCACACATCATCAAAGTGTCATCCAAGGCTGTCAACACAAAAGATAAAAACAGCTCACACCGTTTGAGGCTAAGGAACTCAGCACTACCGGGACGCAGCCCGGAAGAGGTCAACAGGTCCCTAACCACGGACATGGCAGCCAACACCATTAGCGCCGATGCGCAAACATGCCGCATGGCTGACCCAACGCTAGCAAAACCATGACAAGCCATCTGGTCAATCCGTTTATCCTCTCCATCCTTGAGAATAGAACAATCAGGTCTATTTAAAACCGAGGAATTGGACAACCCCAAAACCGGCGCATCCACCTCGGGGGGAGATGCCCAGCGCTTAACTGCCTCCGAAGGGAAGGGATATTTCCTATCCCATCCCTGAGGGATGCCAGGGAGCCATTCTTTGGCAATAATTTTGTCAAAATGCCTTTGTGTAGGGAATTCCAAGCGCGGCTTGGATTCCTCAAACAATTCACCCTTCTGCTGTGACACCTCCTCAGGAGGGGAAATATTCAACACCTCCAACATCAGAGCCAGAGCGTGGGGAGTATCAGAGGATCTCCCCAAATCCCCCAGCTCGGCATCAGCGCCAAAGGACTGCTCGTCGTCCGAAAAATCAGAATCCTCATAAACTTCCCCTTCTTCTAGCTGGGAATAGTCAGACCAATCCAGATTATTAACATCCTCCAGGTCCTCCGCCAGCGGAGCCGGCGACAAATGCTTTCTCTTAGTCGGAGCCTTACGGGCAACCGAGCCAGAGATAATTTTTTCAAGGTTAGCCAATCTGGCGCACATCTCAGATTGCAGCTCCCTGCCCATGACGACGTCGCACGGGGCGCGTGTCAAAGCGGGAGGTGGAGATGAAGCGACCGGTGGTGCTGACCCAGACGCCTGAGGTTCGGACTGCCGCGTGATGGTCTGCTGTGCACATGGTATACACAGAAGTACATCGTCCCCAGAAATGGATACCCCACATAACATACACTTTCGGGGATGCCCCGCAGGGGCCCCGAGCCCAGTATCCGGGGATGCCTCCATAAGGTGAACTTTTGTTTAGGAATAGTCACTAAGACCCAGGGAATTACGCCGTTAGACAACCCGGGATGCCCCTTTAATGTCCCGAGTGGGAGGATTTATGGCAAACAATTAACCCAGTGATAAGGATCAGGAGGGACCCCCTAAATGCTACTGGCGAACCTCCTGAACCACCATCTGAAAAACAGAACAGAGGGACTGTTTTAGATAAGGCTAATGAAGAAACATCAAGCATACAGGAAAAGGAAGAATGGCCAGAGGCCACTTACAGAACCATCGACTAAAATGGCGACCGTGAGGGAAGATCCAGACGCTCCACAGCAACAGGCAGGGCTGCAGTCAGAGAGGGAGAAGGGGGCGTGGCCAGCGCGGGACGCGCGCGAGGCCAGGCCACGCCCCCCCTCCCCTCCAAGAGCTCCGCAGTGGCACCAGCGAGGGCAGGAGGCGGGGAGCGGTGACGCGTCGTCACTCCGGCCCCGCCCCCCCCAGCCTGCGTGAGGGGAACATGGCAACTGTAAAAAAAATCACCTCAGAGAAATGTGCTCAGAGCCGGCCGGCGCCGCAATAGTAAGAAGCGGTCGCCGGCCCGGCCAAAAGTAAAGAACATTACACACACACAAGGGAGAAAAACGGGAGGGACAAGTCCCGGCCCCGCCAACGGTCCGGCACCCGCCGCCCCCCCCCCCCCCCCGAAGCACAGCAACATGGCGTGAGGTGAATACCTCCGCCATTAACAGAGATGAAGGGAAGAAGGGGGGAAAGAAGGCAGCCAGCACCGCACAGGCTGCAGCGCTTTCAATTTAAAGTGACAACACCCACACACACACACTCAAGTATGCTGTCCTGAAAAATAATAAACTAATAGATTAATGAAAAGACGAACACTCCCCCACCCCACCTATGGAAGGGGATCCTGGGAGGGCCATTGTATGAAAGTAAGGGACAGGGCATCCCAAACCGGGGTCACCAACCCGGTAATACCACCTACCCTCTCATATAGGGTCTCACGGTAGAGCATAGCTCCTGAGCACCTAAGGTGCTGAAATACCCTCGCCTGGACCCTCATCCGAGGCTGGGAGGCATATGGATTTCTGGGGAAAAAGGTCCAAACGGAAATAAATAAATAGCGGGCCGGGAGTCATCCCGGCTACCTGAAAACCCCCTGTGCAAGGAGGAGCCATCATCTTCTGACTTGCTCGCCGTCTGCAGAGATGGAAAACTGGGTGATGAGTGGGAGGTCCCAGGTATTTATGGATCAGGGAGGGGCTTTCTTTTTTGCTATCATCTCTGCAGGAACGCCCCTTCAGGTCGGTATTACCCACATGTTATGGATATTCTGAAGCGCGGTGTGTGACATACTTAGAATAATACCGTTTTGTGAGTACTCACCTTTAAAACGGATATTATGAGTGTGACATACACTCCGCTTCAACTCTTCATGACATTTGGGTTATTCTCCAGTAGAGGGTGAACTTCTGCAGAGATGAATGCAAAAAAAAGGAGCTCCTCCCAGTCCATAAATACCTGGGACCTCCCACCAATTCCCCAGTGTAAGAAAGAAGTAAGGGGACCAGGAAGAACCAAATATAACAAAACTAACAACCAAAAAACAATGGTTCACCATATAAAGGATCCAAAATACCAAAAGGGTGGGGTGAAGCAGAGTGTATGTCACACTCATAATATCCGTTTTTAAGGTAAGTACTCACAAAACGGTATTATTCCAAGTGTGACATACACTCCGCTTCAACTCTTCATGACATTTGGGACATCCAATAGCAGTGTCCGTCATGGGTGGGAACCATAAACAGTAAAGAATGCACCAACTTAAACCACTGCAGCTTGCAGAACCTTGCGGCCAAAAACGGCATCCGCTGAAGCCCGCACATCAACCTTGTAAAACTTGGAAAAGGTATGAACAGAAGACCAAGTAGCAGCCTTACAAACTTGTTCAACAGAAGCCTGGTGCTGAAAAGCCCAGGACGCACCAACAGCACAAGTAGAATGCGCAGTGACCCTAAAAGGGGGAGTGCTCCCCTTAGTAGAATAGGCCCAAACAATGGCCTGACAAATCCATTTGCTAATGGTAGACTTGGCGGGCGCCAAACCTTTCCTGGGCCCGCAGGGCAACACGAAAAAGGCATCTGTCTTGCGGAAAGAAGAAGTAGTCACCAAATAGTACTTAACACAGCTAACCACATCCAAATTGTGCAAAACCCTCTCCTTGTCATTGCTAGGCTTAGGACACAAGGAAGGGAGAACAATATGCTGATTGAGATGGAAAGCAGAAACCACCTTAGGAAGGAAATCTGGTTTAAAGCGAAAAACCACCTTGTCCTGGTGTCTCTCAAAGTAAGGGGCCTGAATCGACAGAGCCGCCAAACAGAGGTAATATCCACCAAGAAGGCAACCTTTTGAGTGAAAACAGAAAGAGCAATATCCTGTAATGGCTCAAAAGGAGGACCCTGGAGAGCCGAAAGAACCAAATTCAAATCCCAAACAGGAACTATAGCCTTCTGAGGGGGTCGAACATGAGTGGCCCCCTGGAAAAAAGTCTTAACCAGCGGGTGTAAGGCAAAAGATCTTTGGAAGAAAACAGACAGAGCAGAGACCTGCCCTTTCAAGGTACTAAGCTGGAACCCAAGATCCAGATCGTGCTGAAGAAACTCCAAAATCCTAGGGATCGAAAACACCCTGCAAGGCAAGGCCCTAGCCTCACACCAATCAATATAGGACCTCCAAGTCCTATAGTAAATGCCAGATGAGGACCGCTTCCTAGCTCTAATCAAGGTCTGAACAACAGCCTCAGACAAACCTTCCTCCTTTAGAATGAAGGTTTCAGCAGCCAAGCCGTCAAAGCCAGTGTTGGTAAACTGGGAAGTAGTTGACCCTGAGATAACAGATCCTGAAACATGGGAAGCCGGTACTGAACGTCTGCGTAACAAACCCTTCTTGGCCACCTTGGAGCCACCAGAATTGCTTGTGCCCCTTCCAGAGCCAGTTTGCTAACTACCTTGCCCAGCATGGAGAAGGGAGGAAACAGGTACAGAAACCCCAGATCCTTCCAAGCAAGGGACAAGACATCCACTGTCAGAGCTAGAGGATCCTGAGATAGAGACACAAAGGCCGGGAGTTTGTGATTGTGCCGTGAGGCAAAGAGATCCACCTCCGGAGTCCCCCACTTGCGACAAAGAGACCGAAAAACCCCGGGGTTGAGAGACCACTCTCCTTGGTGAGAGGACCCCCTGCTCAGGGAGTCAGCCTCCGTGTTCTCCACTCCCGGAATGTAGATTGCTGAAATGCAAGGAACATTGCTCTCCGCCCAATGCAGGATCAGAGAGACTTCCCTGAGGGCACTCCTGCTGCGAGTCCCTCCTTGGTGATTGATGTAGGCTACCGCCGTCCGATTGTCTGAGTGAATCTGAACCGGAAGACCCAGTAAGTGCGACATCAGCCGTGACAGGACAAGCTGGATGGCTCTGAGCTCTAAGACATTGATGGGGTTGTGAGCCTCCTGAGGACCCCGCTGAACTGATGACTTTTCCAGAAACCTCCCCAGCCCGACAGGCTGGCATCCGTGGTAACCATCTCCCAGCGAGGAACCAGAAAGGATCTGCCCCTCAACAGGTTGCTCGACTCCAGCCACCACCAGGGACTGCCGAAACCTGGGAGCCATCCTGAACGGTTGATCCAATGACAGCGGACACCTGTCCCAATGCGTCAATAGATGAAGTTGAAGAGATCTCATGTGAAACTGCGCAAACAGGACCGCCTCGAAGGAGGCCACCATCAATCCCACCAGTTTCATCCCCTGTCGGATAGAGGGGCAAGGATTGGCCAGAAGAAGGCGGATCAGATCCTGAATCCCCTGCACCTTGGTCTGGGGTAGAAACACTCTGGCCTGAATGGTATCCAGATTCATGCCCAGGAATGAAATCACTCGTGATGGCGAGAGAGAGGACTTGGGGCGGTTGATCACCCACCCAAACCTCTCCAGAGTCGACACCACCTGGTGGGTGTCCAGCTCCGCCTGACGGAGGGAAGAAGCTGAAATCAATAGGTCGTCCAGATACGGCACAATGCGAATTCCCTGAGCTCTGAATAGGTCCATTATGCCCGCCAGAACCTTGGTGAAGACCCTCGGCGCTGAGATCAACCCGAAGGGAAGGGCTACAAACTGAAAATGTTGATCGTCCACTGCGAACCTGAGGAATCTCTGATGTGCTGAAAAAATTGGAACATGCAAATACGCATTCTTGATGTCTATGGATGTCATGAAATCCCCTTGACGAAGGGAATTGATGGCCGAGCGCGTCTCCATGCGGAACTTCTTGGTTCCGATGAATCTGTTGAGGACCTTGAGGTCCAGAATGGGTCTTACAGAACCTTCTTTTTTGGGGAACGTGAAAAGATTGGAGTAGAAACCCCTGCCTCTCTCCGACGGAGGCACCGGGCATACAACTCCCATGTCCAGAAGGTTGTTCACTGCTAACAGGAGCCCCTGTGCAGCCTGAGGGTCCAAGGGCACCCGAGACCTTAAAAATCTTGGAGGAGGCCAGTACTCGAACTCCAGTTTGTACCCGGAGGAGACCACTTCCAAGATCCAATTGTCTGTGACCTCCCGGGCCCAGACCTGGAAGAGCCGCAGCCGTCCCCCCACCCGTGCGGGTGAGGGCGCCCCTTCATTGCTGAGCTGGTTTACCCGCAGGCTTGGGCCTGGAACCCCAGGCAGAAGCGGGACACCCGAGAAGGCCAAACCTCTGCCGGCTCTGGCACCTCGAAAGGAAGGATTGAAAGAGCCTGCCCCCCGAAAGGGACGGCGCTGTTTCTTCTGCTGAGGTAACTTACCTCCCTTTGCCACAGCATCCAACTTATCTCCAAACAGCCGCATACCCAAGTAGGGAAGAGCTATGAGCGATTTCTTGGCCGCAAAGTCCGCCGTCCACTGCTGGAGCCATACCGAGCGGCGCATGGCCACCAATAAGGCTGAAGTCCTACTACACATAACAATAGTGTCTTCCATAGCAGCCAAGACAAAATCCATGAACAATTCAAATCTTTTAAGCGTAGTGAACTCAGTGCTGGCCGGATCAAGGTGAGCGTCATTTAACCAGTCCCTAATCAGAGACCTAGCAGCCACCGACACCAGCGCAGATGCACAAACAGGCCGCAAGGCGGAGCCAACACCGGCAAAGGTATGGCATGCCATCTGATCAAGGCCCCTATCCTCACCATCGTTTAGGGAAGTGGCGTCTGGGGTGTGAAGCACGGAGAAGTTGGTCAACCCCAAAACTGGCACATCAACCTCGGGAGGAGAAGCCCAGCGCTTAACCGCTTCCACCGGGAAAGGATACTTCTTATCCCATCCCTGAGGAACACCCGGAAGCCGACTAGGTTTCTCCCATTCCCTGAGGATCAGTGCATCAAAATGACCTTGGGTAGGGGACACCAAACATGGCTTGTGGGCCCCAAAAAAATCCCCCTTCTTGAGAGGGGGCGCCTCAGGCGGCGCAATATCCAAAACCTCCATGTGACAAAACCGTGGCCGTGTCAACAGCATCCCCCAGCGCCTGCCCAACATCAGCCTCGCCAAACCGTACATCGTCAGCCTCTGACTCCTCATACAATTCCCCCTCCTCTAATGGGGAATAATCCGACATATCAAATGAATCATCATCAATATCCCAAGTCGCCTGGACCGACGACAAATGTCTCTTTTTAGCCTGGGCCTTCTTGCCCACCGCGCTAACCATGAATTTCTCGATGCTGGCCAACCTAGCACAAACATGGGAATGCGACTCCCCGCTGGCACCAATGTCACTTGGGCGATGAAGCGGGGGGCGTCGACCCAGAAGGCTGGGCACCCGACTGCCGCGATATGGCCTTTTGTTCACATGGTATACAAATATGCACATTCTCACCTGTATGGGATGCCCCACAACCCACACATGGCCGTGATTGTCCCAGAGGGAGCCCGAGCCCGGTATCCTGCGGAGCCTCCATATGGTGATTCTTGTGGTCAGTCGCAAGACTGCAGGGAATTTAAGCAATAAGCAACCCGGGATGCCCCTTAAAAGTCCCAGTGGGAGGATTTTTGGGTGAGCAATCTAAGCCTAGGGACCCCAGGACCAGGAGGAACCCCTTAAAAAGCCCATACACTAAGCAATCTGAAACACACAAGCAATAATACAATCACACTGAAGAAATAACTAAAAAATATCAATATATTAATAGTGATACACAATACAACCATATGCTCAGAAAATTCTATAATTAAAAATATCTATATATCCATATGAAAGCACAAAAGCATGAAGAGGAGGCCCCCCGCTCAAGGAGGACCCCCGCAGAAGCTAAGGAAGTGGCCCGCACAGGCGCTTACCGACCGAGGAGTTAATCAGAGCAGCAGCCAGAGCAATCACACAAGATGGCCCCCGGAGAGTCACACGAGCAGAGGAGAGGAAGAAGGGGGGCGGGCCAGCGCCGAACGCGCGCTCGTCAGGCCACGCCCACCTCCCAGCAACGCGGATCCCAGCCCTGGGCTGGCCCGCATAATCGCGTCAAACGAGGGGGCGGGGCTACAGCAGCCGCGGCGATGGCCCGGTCCCGCCCTCCCCCCCACCTAACACAGCCTGAGGGAGAGAAGCTCCCCAGGCTGAGTAAAGAAGGTAAAGAGTGAAGGAGACCACAATCAACCCCAGTCAGCACCAACACACACACAAGTGAAAGACACACACACTCACACAGTGCTTCAGTAATTAAACAACCGTGGGTGAGGCCAGCCCTCCCGGAGGGAAAGGAAGTAACCCAGAAGGGGGGGGAAATCCAAGCCGGAATCCGGTCATAGGGATTAAGGGACAGGGCATTCCATACCAGGATCACCAACCCGGACAACCGCCTACCCCTTGCAATGGGGTCTCACGGTGGAGCAAGGCTCCTACAACACCCATAAGGTGCTGCCTACCCTCACCAGGACCTGCAGCCAAGGCTGGGAGGCTCAAATAGGGACAATTTAGAAAAGGTCCTGGCAGCAACAGGGACAAAAATGGCCGGGCGCAAGCCCGGCTTACCTGCAAGTAAGAGAAGTCACAATCCTTATGGTTCTCTGCTTCCTTCTCAGCTTCTGTTCAGTTCTGATTTTGCTAGTATGACCTTGTTTTTGCTGCTAAAAAAAGACTATAGGCTTCTGAAGAAGTCAGTATATAATCTGATGCAACACGTCAAGCAGAGGGACTGTTTCCACATTCATTGTGCTTAGAATTTATATTAAGCTATATAAAAATAATGTGCTCATATGCCCATCATTGAATAGCTAAAGCAATATATTCATGAAGAACTGGGTACATACTATGGGTTGTTGTGGGGGCAATGTCTGCATGCCAAGTCCAGGTGGCTGGCCTTGTGTTTGGTTCTGTGGCACTGCTGCTACTTGCTGGGGTGGTGGCTGTGGCTGAGGAGGAGCTTGTGGCTGTGGAGGTGCTTGAGTTTGTTGCTGCTGCTGCTGCTGCTGTTGCTGCTGCTGCTGCTGTTGTTGCTGCTGCTGTTGCTGCTAAAAGAAGATGTTAAACTAAGTACCAAATATTCAAAAGAATGTCACCTCCAAGCACAAAGCACTTTGTCACTTACCCTCAACATCTGCTGTTGCCTTAGATACTGCTGCTGTTCAGGTAACATCTGAGTGGGCCGGACAGAGCCTGGTACCGTCTGAGCAGCCATGTGACCCATACTAGTCATCATGCTGGCCTGAGGCATCTGTTGGTGTGGAAATCTGATGGAAATTGAGAAAAGTTAGGTGCTTTAATGCTTATGAGGCAGTCGTAAATATTCTGATTTTCCATTCTTTAGGTACCTCTGTCCAGTTTGGGGATTTTGAGTATAACCAGTTGCTTGCTGATGAACATAGCCACTTGGTCGTTGTTGC
The DNA here is from genome assembly GCA_027917425.1 of Gastrophryne carolinensis. NCBI lineage: Eukaryota > Metazoa > Chordata > Amphibia > Anura > Microhylidae > Gastrophryne > Gastrophryne carolinensis. Next base: position 137,852,307 of record CM051235.1, read on the forward strand.
ATCTGGCGCACAGGGTCAAGAAGAGCTCCTCCAGAAGGTGGCAGTGAACCACCGTAAGACTGGGCACCATATGCAGGTGGCACCAAACCACCTGTCTGAGTGGGAGGTGGATGCTGCTGCATGGGCACATGGGAAGTGTATGTTGTATAACCCTAGGTAAATTAAATAAAAAAAACAAACGTGAGAGCTATTCATACAACAGATTATGAAAAATACAATTCTGTGAAATACTCACCTGTAGAATTGGTATTATACGCATACAGTACGCCCTGCTCCATATATAATACTTACATGTGGGTAATCCTCCGCCAGAGGGCGCTGTTCACTGCAGACATGCAAAAACAGGCTCCTCCCGGCCCTTCATATACCCAGGGACCTCCCACAAATCCCCAGCATTGAAAAGCAGTGAGAAAAGAAGCCGGGAGAAACCAACCACCAAACTGGTAACAATAGCAATGATAACAATCACCATACAGGGGATCTAGAAAAAAGGTAAAACCAGGGTGGGGTGGAGCAGGACGTACTGTATGCGTATAATACCAATACAGGTGAGTATTTCACAGAATTGTATTATTCTAAGCATACAGTACGTCCTGCTCCATATTTAATACTTACACGTGGGACATCCAATAGCAGTGTCCATAAAGTAGGGCGGGATCCCCATCAAAAAAGGCACAGCAGACAGTAAAGGCGCTGTCACCTGCAAACCTTGCTACCAAGCATGACATGAGCAAAGGCTCTAATGTCAACCTCATAACAAAACCTTTGAAAAGGTATGAACAGAAAACAAGCAGCGGTCTAGCAAAACCTGTTTAACAGAAAACCTGGTGCTGAAGGGCCAAAGGTACCCAAGCACAAGTAGAACAGAATAAAAAGAGAGGAAGATTCTTCCCCTTAAAGGCATAGGCCAGAGTAACGACCTGACCAGCCCAAATGCAACAGGAGCCTCGGTAAAACTTAGAACTCTCCCCAACGGGGAATTGAAACCTGGTCTCCCGCCAGACAAGCGGGGATACTGACCATTACACCAACAAGGATCAGCAAGGAGTCGAAACCTTTACTCAGGACCAGAAAGACAAACCATCCAAGTAAGATCAGTCCAAAGGGCGCATAGCCCCTGGAAGCAAACGAGATCAGGCGCATACGTATGAAGGCGCCCGCAGACCCCAAGGGGCATCAGTCCCCCTAAGGGACAAGAAACAACCAGGAAAACTTCAACAGAAACAAAGGGGGGGTGGCAGCCGCTCAGACCATTTTATAACTAACCTGGGAGGTGCACGTTAGCAGGGCAATTAGTACACACAAGTCTTAAAGGAGCCACAGCACTCAACCCTGTTAGCTTGCAGACCAGCCTATAATCTGTCTCTAAACTTGGTTAAAAACAGAGGACTTCAACACCTGTTGAGGGAATGTAGACCCCCTTACTTCAGCATTACTAAGAATAAGGCCCATAGGCAGAAAAAAGGACTAAAATAATGATCATAAGACACCACCTTGGGCAAAAGGTCCGGCGTAAGGCGGAATACCACCAAATCATGGTGTGTGTATATATGTGTGTGTGTATATATATATATATATATATATATATATATATATATATATATATATAAAATGAACGAGGGCTAACTAAACAGAGCCACCTTCTCAGGCACACGTCTGACTGAAGCAACAGCCCCCGGAAGGGCAACTTGAACTACGAAACAGCTCAGACAGCATCCGGAATAAGTCCCAAGGGAACAAACCCGCAAGGCAAACAGAAAAAAAATGTATCCCATCAGGGACCATAGAACTACTTGGGAGATGCACCTGAGCAATCCCCAAGAGAACGCTTAACAAGGAAGACTGAACAAGACTTCTTACTGGAAGGCAGACAGGACAGAACCTGAACCTTCAGAGTACCTAGATGGGGAGCCAACCCCAACCCATGCTGTAATAACTCTAGAACCCTGGGAACAGATAACGTCCAACAGGGGAGAGACCAAGACTCACGCCAATCAATATGGGTACACCATAATAGACGGAGGAAGAAGAAGAAAGGAAGCTTGCTCCTAGCCCCCCATAGACCAAGTCACCCAGAAGATAAACCCGTCTCCAAAAGGGTGAATGAATCAGCTGTCAAGCCCTCAGACTAGAGCCTGTAGATTGGGGCGACATAAGAAGGAGCCTGACAAGGGCAGAACCACACTCCTGAGAGAGCGTACAGGTCCATTGACCTCAGCAGAAACATCTGCGAACCACAGTCCACTAGGCCACCCAGGGGCCATCAATCTCACGGGTCCCTTTATCAGCGCAACCGTGCACAGAACCCCACCTAGCAGGGTGAATGAAGAAAAAACATATAAAATAGAATGTCCAGAAATAAAATTACTAAGCCCCCATGACCAGAGTCAGAATATTCTGGGGCAGTAAAACACAAGGGCAGAGCCCCTGTGATATTAACGGGACCCAACAGAGCCACCCTAGTTGGCTCTCAGAGGGACACCAGGATAGCACAACCTGCCACTGAAAGACATCCATTGGAGCGAATACCACTGAGATGCAGGGAACGTTGACCCCCACCTAGATCAGGATCAGAAACCTTCCAGGAGAATCATCCTGCTCCAAGTTCCAGACTGATAATAAATACAGGCCACTGTCCTCCGACAGGCCAAGAGATCCCCAAATAGACAGGTCCTGAAGAGGAGTAGTCCAGCAAGATAGAGCCAACTGAAGGCTCACCGTTTTAACCTGCGAGACTAGGTACCAAAGGTGACCATTTACAGAAAGATGCAAGAAAAGGAGGGGGGTGCCTCAGGGTTCTTGAATTTAACCAGACCAAGAGGAACCAACGTACCAAGGGGGAATGAGCACAGACCTAGCTCCAGGGGTGCTGGAACCCCATCCAGGATTAATAACCTACTGTGCCGAAGAGCCCAAGGGCTCCGAATATAAGGGACATCCTCTGATCCGCCACCAACGGGCCCACCAGCTGCAATCCTGCCTGGTGAAGGAAGGAGACAGCAACGAGGGACAGAGCCCATGTAACCAGGAGTCCACTTATTGCCAAGGAAGAAGGTACAAGCCTGAACCAAATCCAAGGAATGGAGAAAGCGAATAAGGGACAATGAGGGATTGAGGTGACTGAGCACCCATTCAAATGACTCCCAAAGAACACCGCTAGCCGAGTAATCAGCGCGGCCTGACGTAGGGATTGTAAGTAAGAAGGACGACCAGATAGGTCCTTGTGCGGACGCCCCCTGGTCTCATCAGAGACATCACCCCCATCAGTGCCTTAGCGAGCACAGGGAGCAGAAGAGGGGCCCAATAACGAGGCCACAATCAGTAGTGTTGGCCCTCCAACACTAACCTGTAAGAGCCTCGGTGTCCCGAAGACACAGGGGTGCTAAAATAAGCATCTTAGAATGGCAGCCCAACTCAGAGATACCATGCATAACTGCCTGTGAATATCAATTGCCGAACCCATGGGAGGTCAGAATGGGTCAGACTGCCTCATCCTTAAGGGGAATGTGGAAACAAACTGGTGTAGAGGCCCCAGCCTGTCTGTTAAGGGCATCCTGCAAATGACCCCAGGCCTAGCAAGCCAAGCAAGGCCTGCACCAACACCTGAAGAAAGACAGGGACCAGAAGCACCCTGACAATCTAGGGAAAGGACCACCCAGCAAACTCTATCCTGCATCCGGAGGAAACTACCTCCTGAAACCAACAGAACGAGACAAGACGCCTCCTGATAGGAGCAAGGTGCTGCGGCCATCCCCTCACCCAGGCGGGCGAGGGCGTCCCATCATGCTTGGGGGGGTTTTTGGAGAGGGATTCTGACTTAGCCCGGCCGGAGGGCCCAGGACATTGTCTGCCGCTCCTGGGGCAGGAGTCTGCACAAGCCCCCAGAAAGGGCACCCCAGGTTCTTGTTTAACACTATGGTATGGAGGGGGAGGGGTATCCCTGCTCCGAGGGGGCCGAGACGGCCGCCTGCGATGGGGTGAATTGCCCTATTTTCCAGAGAGGTCCAGACGGGCCCCAAACAGGCGTTGCCCTCTAAAGGGAAGCCCAGTCAGAGTTCTTTTAGCAATATCGTTAGCACCCCACTGTCGCAACCAGAGCAAGCGACGTATAGCCACCACTAGGGCAGAAGTCCTTGCACACATTCTGATGGTGTCATCCAGAGCTAAAAGGATAAATTTAACAAAAATATCACAACTGGAGAGTGCATTAAACACCTCCCAGGGTAAATCCTCAGGGTGATGCTCAAGCATCTTTCTTATGAGGGTTCTAGCGGCCACTGCAGTGATGGCCGCGGCACAGACCGGGCGCAGCGCTGTTCCTGCACAAGCAAAGGCGTGTGAAGCCAGCCTATCGATGCGCCGGTCCTCGACATCCCGAAGGGTGCTATAAGCCGGGACAGTAAAAAGGGGGGGTTAGGAACCTCAATGATCGGTGCATCCACCACGGGGGCGATGACCAACAATTAGCCACCTCAGGGGGAAAGGGGTATTTCCAATCCCAGTCCCCTGGAATCCCTGGAAGCTTAGTGGGGCATTCCCATTCCTTGAGTACAAGAGCATGGAGGTGAGCCTGCTCGAGAAATTCCAAGCGCGCAGTCGCCGTATGGAAACGCTCCCCTCTAGGCTTGGGGACCGTGCCAGGGAACGAGATAGACAGGGCCTTAAAAATCTTAAGCAACAGACCATCGGTGTAAAACTGGCCCCAGTCATCCAGGCCCGAATCGTCATGCCCCCTCGGCCTCTCCTCAGAGGAACCTGGGTCAGAAAACAGTTCTCCATCGTCAGACGGAGTACCATCACGCGGAGAAGTGAACTCCTCCGATCCAATAGCAAAGGCATAAGCCAGGGGCGTCAAGGGCCGCTTCCTGCCAGGGCCCAAGCGTTCGGACCACCCCGCAACAATCTGGTCAGCCGTAGGCTGTCTAGAAGGCACATCAGGCTGTAACTCCCCACTTGTACGCGACTCAGCAGGAGTGAAATCTAGGCAAGGGGAAAGGGGAGTATCGGAGCGAGGTGCAGCCACAGGCGCCGCTTGCAGGGCCAGTGCTTGCTCAGCACATGACCCATGCTTTGCCAGCAACGGCATGGGGGAGTCCACACGCTACACACAGCCGGTCTTGTCCCCGAGGGACCCCGGTCACATAATCCTGAGATGCCTCCATATGGTGATTATCTAGGCACAGTATGCCCGTAGGGTTTTACGCAATACGCAACCCTGGATGCCCCAAAGACCCGCTGAATAATGTGGGAGAATTGTAAGTAGGCCCGCTAAATATCTATATATATATCTATATATGAGGCCGGGAGAAGCCACCGGAGACTTGGCGTCTGAAAGACATAAAGGGAGAAGAGGTGTCAGGGCCATGCGCAGCTGGACAAACATATAATAAAGAGACACCCGCGAGGGCACTTACAGACCAAAGGAGGAGGACCGTCACCACGCGCGAAGATTGTCAAAATGGCGCCCAGCGAACATCGAAGGGCGGGCTCAATGTTTGCCCGTGACGCAGAGCGCGCCGAGTCAAGTCCCCGCCCACCCCGAAGAGCGCGAAGCTCTGAGGTACTAGTCAAAAAGGCAAGGATAAAAGCACATACGCAATATGTAAAGGAAGACGCCGTAGACGCCCGGCGCAGCGATCTATGCAGTAAAGGAAAGGACACACGTACGGCGGCAGCCAAAACAGAATAAAGAGCAAGCAGCGCCGCTCCGACACCCAGATGTTAATAAAGGGCAATAATAAGGCGATAAGCGTGACATTACAGTACACTGGGACCGCCACACACATACCCCCCCCCCCCCTTTCTTTTCCCCCTAACTACTGGGGGAAATGAGGGAGGGTGGCGACCCTATAAACAGGGTCCACCGCTACTCAGGGTACGGGGCAATAATGCGGGAGGGGCATCCACTAGAGGCTCACCATCAGCCTAACCGCCTACCCTATGGTGGGGGACTATGGTGGAGCATAGCTCCATAAGCACACGAGGTGCTGCCTACCTTCACCCGACCAGCGCAGCCAAGGCTGGGAGGCATATCACAAAGAGGACGGGTGGAAATAGTCCCACAGTGCCGCGGGCTGTAATAGCCCCGCTCACCTGCGAGAGATTGATACTTCATGTCTTCGCAGTCAGCACTGCAGAGAAATCTGGGGATTTGTGTGAGGTCCCTGGGTATATGAAGGGCCGGGAGGAGGCTGTTTTTGCATGTCTGCAGTGAACAGCGCCCTCTGGTAGAAAATTACCCATGTGTAAGTATTATATATGGAGCAGAACGTACTGTATGCTTAGAATATTAAGCCAGAACTAAACCTAAGATTTTGATTATCTGGGGTACTGTTATGTACCCTGGGGCATCATGATTTTAGATGCCCCGCTGTGTAAATCCCCCTAGATCGACAGTAGCAGGTTACCTTTCCCTGCGCATACACAGGCTCTCATACAAATCAGAGCCATTTGCCATGCTTATGTAATTTGGCAAACCACTCTGATAGTCTGCAATGGGGAGCACAAGCAGCTATCCTCCGCCAGATGGCGCTGCACTGCAGAGACATGCAAAACAGGCTCCTCCCGGCCCCTCAAATACCCAGGGACCTCCCGCAAATCCCCAGCATTGAAAAGCAGTGAATAAGAAGCCGGGAGAATAAACGACCGAAACTGGTAACTATAACAATGGTAACAATCACCATACAGGGGATCCAGAATAATGCAAATGTATTATTCTTAGTATACAGTACGCCCCGCTCCAGATATAGTACTTACACTTGGGACATCCAATAGCAGTGTCCATAAAGTAGGGTGGGATCCCCAACAAAAAAGGCAACAGCAGACAGTTAAAACCACTGTCACCTGCATAACCATGCGGCCAAAACAGCATGAGCTGAGGCCTATACATCAACCTTGTAAACTTTGAAAAAGGTATGAATCAGAAGACCAAACCAGTTCAACAGAAGCCTGGTGCTGAAAAGCCCAAGAGGCACCAAAACACAAGTAAAATAAGAAGAAAAGCGAAAAGGAAGATTCTTCCCCTTGTTGGAATAGGCCTGAGTAACAGCCTGACGAATCCAATCGCTAACAGTAGACTTGGCAGAAGCCAAAGGACCCTTTCCTAGGACCCGAAGGAACATCCCATTCAAGCAATAACCAAGGCCAAGGCCGCCCAACTCTCCGAGAGCAGACGAGATCGGGCACATTCAGGATGTAGTGACCGTAGGCCCAAAGGAACATCCGTTCTCCTAAAGGACACCGTGACTACCAAGGAAAAAACTTCCAACACCTGTACAAGGAATGCAGAACCCTTTCCTCAGCGTTGCTAGGAATAAGGCACAGAAGGAGAACAATATCTCGAATCAATGAACATAAGACACCACCTGAGGCAGAGAGTCCGGCTTCAGGCGGAACACCACCTTATCTTGGTGTATCTCGAAGAATGGGGGCTAGGTAGACAGAGCAACGGTCACCAGAAGGACAACCTTGAGGGTAAGAACAGCCAGACAGCATCCTGAATAGGACCAAAGGGAAAAACCCCGCAAGGCAGACAGAATCAAATTCAAATCCCAACAGGGACCATAGGATTACATGGGGAACGCACATGAGTACCCCCTGAAAGAGTCTTAACCAAGGAAGACTGAACAAAAGACTTCGAAAGCAATGCAGACAGGGCAGAACCTGATCCATTAGAGTACTGAGTTGGAGAACCAACTCCAACTCATGCTGAAACAACTCTAGAACCCTGGGAACCTAGAACGCCCGACAGGGAAGAGACCTAGACTCACACCAATCCATAAGGGTAAACCGAACCCTATAACAGATGTAGGAAGGAGAAGAAGTGAAGGATGTTTCAGCAGTCAGGCCGTCTAGGCCAGAGTCTGTAGATTGGGGCGACGTAAAGGGGCCCTGAGTGAGCAGAGCTGGCACTCCTGGCAGAACTACTGCCCTCGGTACCACGTCTGCAAACCACACTCTACTAGGCCACCCGGGGACCACCAGATTCACTGGTCCCCCTTCCAGAGCAATCTTGCGCAGAACCCTGCCTAGCAGGGGGAATGGAGAAAGGACATACAGACAGAATGTCCAGCCATAACGTTACCAAGGCATCCTGACCACGGCCAGAGGATCCTGGGACAGGGAAACAAGGGCCGAGAGCTTGTGAAAGTGACGGGACACAAACAGATCCACAACTGGTTGGACCCCATAGTGATACAGGGATTAGCACATCCTGTCGCAGAGGGACCCCCACCGAAGCGAATACCACTGATATGGAGGGAACATTGTCCTCCACCCAGACTAGTATCACAGACACTTCCTGGAGGACCCTCCTGCTCCAGGTCCCTCCCAGATGATTAATGTAGGCCACTGTCGTCAGACAGACCGAGCACCCCCGAACAGGCAGGCCCTGAAGAGGAGTAGTCAAACAAGATAGAATCAACCTGAACGCTCACTGTTTCAAACATCGATAGGAGTATGGACCTTCTAAGGGCCCCACCTCCCCCAGAACCGCAGGGAGTTTCAAAGAAACCCCCCCCCCTTCAACATGATAGATTGGCATCCATCGTGACCATCTCCAGGAAGGGGCAAGAAGGGAACTGCCCCCAGACAGGCTCCTTGAGTTCATCCACTCCAAGAGGGACCTCCTCACAGTGGGGAAGGCATACAGGCCCTGCTCCAGGGATACTGAATCCCTGTCCTGTACTAACTATAGGAGTTGTAGAAGGGTGCAAGGGGAACTGAGTATAAGGGGTCTCTTCTGAGCAAGCCACCAACGGGCACACCAGCAGCATCCTTACCTGGCAAAGGGACGGGGACAGCAACGAGGGACTCAGCCCATGCAACCAGATTGTCTACCTTATTGCTGAGGAAGGAAGGTTCTCGCCTGAACCGAATCCAGATTCATTCCAAGTAGTGGAGTACCAATCAAGGGGACAATGAGGACCTGGGGTGATTGATCACCCATCCAAATGACTCCCCGTGGACCCACCAGTCAAGAAACGAACTAAGCCTGACGTAGAGACTGGGAAGTGAAAAAAATACAATTCTGTGAAGTACTCACCTGTAGAATTGGTATTATACGTATACAGTACGTCCTGCTCCAAATATAATACTTACAATTGGGTTATCCTCCGCCAGAGGGCACTGTGGCACTGCAGACATGCAAAAACAGGCTCCTCCCGGCCCTTCATATACCCAGGGACCTCCCACAAATCCCCAGCATTGAAAAGCAGTGAACCAGAAGTCGGGCGAAACCAACCACCAAAACAACTGGTAATGATAACAATAACAACAAACAATCACCATACAGGGGATCCAGAATAATGTAAAACCAGGGTGGGGTGGAGCAGGACGTACTGTATACGTATAATACCAATTCTACAGGTGAGTACTTCACAGAATTGTATTATTCTAAGTATACAGTACGTCCTGCTCCAAATACAATACTTACAATAGGGAAATCCAATAGCAGTGTCCATAAAATAGGGTGGGATCCCCAACAAAAAAGGCACAGTAGGCCGTCGAGGCACTGCAACCTGCAACCTCGCCACCGAAAGCGACAGGAGCAAAGGCTCCAGCGTCAATTAGTAAAAACCCATGAAAAGGTATGAACCATAAACCAAGGTAGCCATTTAGCGAACCTGTACAACAAAACCTGGTGATGAAAGGCCAAAGGATACCTAGTCACCAGTAGAAACAGAATAAGGCGAGAGAAGCTCAGCACCTCAAAGGAATAGGTCTGAGCAACAGCCTGACAAGATCAAGCTCTAACAATCATTCCAGGAAGAAGCCAATCTTCCCTAGGACCAGTAGGAAAAACCGTCCAAGTAAAGGCTAGGCCAAGGCCGCGTAACCCCTGGAAGCAGACAAGATCAGGCGCATACAGAGTTAGGTGCCCACAAACCCCGAGGGGCATCAGTCCCCTTGAGGGACCAGAAAAGCAATCCAGGAAAAGGATTCCAGCACCTGATGAGGGAATTAAATCCCAGTGCCTCAGAGTTACTAGGAATAAGGTACAAAAGAAAGACGATGTCTTAACACATGAGCCTAAACCACCACCAGAGGTAGAAAGGTCCGGCGTAAGGCGGAGCACCACCCTATCCTGGTGCATAACGAGGGCTAGCAAAACAGAGCCACCAGCTCAGACACACGTCTGACTGAGTCAGCAGACCCAAGGGACAACGATGAATGTAAAAGACAGTCAGACAGCCTCCTGAATAGGCCCAAAAGGAATGTCCCACAAGGCAACAGTAATAAAAAATTCAAATCCCAACAGGGATCATAGAATTAAATGAGGCACGCAATGAGCAACCCCCGAAGGAAAGCTTAGCCGAGGGAAATAGGCAAAAGACTTCTGCCGGAAGGCGGACAGGGTAGAACCTGACCCTTCAGAGTACCGAGTTGGGGAGCCAACTCCAAGTCATGCTGTAATAATGCTAGAGCCCTAGGAACAGAGAGTGCCCAACGGGAAAGAGACCTAGGCTAACACCTATCTATATGGGTAAGCCATACCTCATAAGAGTGGAAGAAGAAGAAGAGCGCTGCTCTTAGACTTCCATAGTCACTAACACAGAGGGAAGAATCCCGTCTCCATAAGGACGGAAGAACTAGCAGCCAGGCCGGCTAGGCCAGAGACTGTAGAATTGGAGTGATGTAAAGGAGGCCCTGAGCGAAACAGGGCGACACCCCTAGCAGAATGTATAGAACAACTACCCTAAGGTATCACGTCTGCAAATCCACACTCCACTAGGCCCCCCAGGGGCCACCCGAATCAATGGTCCCCCTACCAGAGCGATTCTGCACAGAAAACCGCCTAACAGGGGGAAGGGAGACAAGGCCAAAAGGCCAGAATGCCCTGTCATAAAAAATACCATTTTGTGATTACTCACCTGTAAAATGGGTATTATAAGTATGTCACACACCCCACTTCAGATACTTATTATTATTACACTTGGGTAACTCACCGCTAGGTGGCGCACTTGCAGAGATCTCCAAAAGCTTCAGCAAGCCCCTCCCGGTCTATATATACCTGGTACCTCTCATCAATTCCCCAGTGTTCAAAAAGCAGTAAGACAAGGTACCAGAACTAAACAAATTTAACCCTCAACCGTAAATAGCAAAACTTCACCATATAAAGAACCAGGATACCAAAAAAGGGCGGGTGAAGTGGGGTGTGTGACATACTTATAATACCCATTTTACAGGTGAGTAATCACAAAATGGTATTATTCTAAGTATGTCACACACCCCACTTCAGATACTTATTATTATTACACTTGGGACATCCAACAGCAGTGTCCAAAAGAGGGCGGGTATCCAAACCAGGCAATAACGCAGATAAAACTCAAACCACTGCGGCCTGCAGAACCTTACGGCCAAAAACAGCATCCGCCGAGGCCCGAACATCAACCTTGTAAAACTTGGAAAAGGTGTGAACTGAAGACCAGGTAGCAGCCTTACAAACTTGTTCAACTGAAGCCTGGTGCTGAAAAGCCCAGGACGCACCGATCGCACGAGTAGAATGTGCAGTAACACGAAAAGGGGGGTCCTTCCCCTTGGCAAAATAGGCAGCAATAATCGCCTGACGAATCCACTTACTAATGGAAGACTTGGCCGGAGCCAAACCCTTCCTAGGACCACAAGGCACTACAAACAAAGCATCAGTCCTACGAAAAGAAGACGTGACACGCAAATAGTACCTAACACATCGCACCACATCCAAGCAGTGCAACGCACTCTCCTTATCATTCCTAGGCCTAGGGCACAAAGAAGGAAGAACAATGTCCTGATTAAGATGAAAAGCAGACACCACCTTAGGAAGAAAATCTGACTTGAAACGAAAGACCACTTTGTCCTGATGTTTCTCAAAATAAGGAGCCTGAATCGACAAGGCTGCCAACTCCGAAACACGCCGAACCGAAGTGATGGCCACCAAAAAGACAACTTTCTGAGTCAGAGTGGATAAAGCAATACCCTGCAAAGGCTCAAAAGGAGGAGCCTGTAACGCAGAAAGCACCAAATTCAAATCCCACACTGGGAGCAATGGCTTCCTAGGAGGCCTCAGATGCGAAACCCCCTGGAAAAAAGTCTTGACCAAGGAATGGCTAGCAAAAGACTTCTGGAAAAAAATTGACAAGGCAGACACCTGCCCCTTCAAGGTACTCAGCTGAAGACCAGAATCCAACCCAGATTGAAGAAAATCCAGAATCCGAGAAATAGAAAAAACCCGGCATGGCAAAGATCTAGTCTCACACCAATCAATATAGGATCTCCAGACCCTGTAATAGATGGAAGAGGAAGACCTCTTCCTAGCACTAACAAGAGTCCGAATGACCGAGTCGGAAAGACCCTCCTCCTTCAAGATGGAGGTTTCAGCAGCCAAGCCGTTAAAGCCAGCGTTGGTAAACTGGGGTAACACAGTTGTCCCTGAGTGAGCAGATCTGGCCGAAGAGGCAGATCGAACTGATCCACTGCCAGACGAACGATGTCTGCGAACCACACCCGCCTTGGCCACCTTGGAGCCACGAGAATGGCGGGAACTCCTTCCTGAACTAGCTTTCGCAGCACCCTGCCTAGCATGGGAATCGGAGGGAACAGATACAGGAACCCCAGATCCTTCCAGCTCAATGACATGGCATCCGTCGCCAGTGCCAGAGGGTCCCGAGACAGTGACACGAATGTCGGAAGCTTGTGATTGTGACGAGAGGCAAACAGATCCACCTCCGGCGTTCCCCACTGAAGACACAAGGACCGAAACACATGGGGATGGAGAGACCATTCCCCCCGGCGGGACGAGCACCGGCTCAAGAAGTCCGCCTCCGTGTTCTCCACTCCTGGAATGTACACCGCCGAAATGCAAGGAACATACGTCTCTGCCCAGACCAGAATCAGAGACACTTCCCTGAGGGCACCCAGACTGCGAGTCCCTCCTTGGTGATTGATGTAAGCAACAGCCGTCTGATTGTCCGATCGAACCTGAACAGGCAGGCCCTGTAACCGATGCGTCAAGCGAGACAGAACCAACCTGATGGCTCGCAATTCCAGAACATTGATGGGCAAGTGAGCCTCCTGAGGGTCCCACAGCCCCTGAAACTGAAGATCCTTCCAGAAACCTCCCCATCCTGACAAGCTGGCATCCGTGGTGACAGTCTCCCACCGCGGAGTCAGAAACGACCGGCCCTTCAGAAGATTGTCCGGAAACAACCACCACCGAAGAGACCGCCGAACCCGAGGGGAAATCTGGAAGGACCGATCCAACGACCGCGGGCGCCTGTCCCAAGACGCCAAGAGATGAAGCTGCAGCGTCCTCGTGTGAAACTGTGCGAAGGGAACCGCCTCGAACGAGGCCACCATCAACCCCACCAGTCTCATCCCTAGCCGAATGGACGGGCGAGGAATGGAAAGAAGACGCTGAGCCAATTCCTGAATCAAAAGAACCTTGTCCTGAGGAAGAAACACTTTGTGCTGACAAGAGTCCAAGGACATCCCCAGAAAAGTCACCACCCTGGCCGGAACCAGAGAGGACTTGGGGTAATTGATCACCCAGCCGAACCTCTCCAGCATGGACACCACCGTGCTGGTATCCTCTTCTGCTTGGCTGAAGGAAGGAGCCATGATGAGAAGGTCGTCCAGGTAAGGAACAATACGAATCCCCTGAGCTCTGAGCAGGGCCATCACCCCTGCCAACACCTTCGTGAACACTCTCGGGGCCGAGGTGAGGCCGAATGGGAGAGCCACAAACTGAAAATGACGATCCTCCACCACAAAGCGAAGAAACCGCTGATGTGGCGGAAATATAGGAATGTGAAGATACGCGTCCTTGATGTCTATGGACGTCATGAAGTCCCCCTGCCGAAGCGAGCCGATCGCCGACCGCAAGGTCTCCATGCGAAACTTCCGGGGACGAATAAACCTGTTGAGACACTTCAAATCCAGGATCGGACGGAAGGACCCGTCCTTCTTGGGGACAGTGAAGAGATTGGAGTAATAACCTCTTCCCACCTCCGAAGGAGGAACCGGGCAAATGACTGCCAACATCAGAAGATTCCTTACTGCCGCCAGGAGCCCCTGCGCGGCCACAGGATCTAGAGGCACCCGAGACCTGAGAAACCTTGGAGGAGGGCGGGACTCGAACTCCAGCTTGTAACCGGTCGACACTACCTCCCGGATCCACCTGTCCGATACCTCCAGGTCCCACACCCGGGAGAAGCATCGTAACCGTCCCCCCACCCGTGCGGGTGAGGGCGCCCCCTCATTGCTGAGCGGGCTTGGCAACTGACTTAGGCTTGGCGCCCCAAGCGTGAACGGGGCGGCCACGGCCTCTACCCCTATTCCAACCCGTGCCCCTGGAAACCGAGACGCCCGCACCTCTGCCGGCTTTGGCTCCCCTAAAGGACGGATTAAAGGAGACCGCCCCCCGAAAGGAACGGCGAAACCTCTTGCGCTGAGGCAACCTGCCTCCCTTGGCAACAGAATCCAGCTTTTCACCAAAAAGCCTCGACCCCAAGAAAGGAAGGGCCGTGAGAGATCTTTTAGAATTAAGGTCAGCTGTCCACTGTCGCAACCACACAGAGCGACGAATAGCCACCAACAGAGCAGAAGCTCTGCCACACATCAACATGGCATCATCCTGGGCGGCCAGAACAAATGACAAAAAGGAGTCACAACGCTTGAGCGCAAGAAACTCATCACCAGAGGGATCAAGGTCCACACACAAATCCCTGACCAAAGACCGTACTGCCAAGGTCAAAAGAGCCGAAGCACAAACAGGCCTCAAAGCCGAGCCCGCACAAACAAAACCATGGCGGGCCAACTGATCAATCCGGCGATCTTCGCCATCCTTGAGATAAGTAGTGTCAGGAAGATGAACAGTCGCCGTATTAGACAGTCCCAAAACCGGGGCATCCACCTCGGGAGGGACCGACCACCGCTTTAGCAAGTCCGCCGGAAAGGGATATTTCCTATCCCAGCTGGGCGGAACACCAACAAGCCGTGTAGGCTGCTCCCATTGCTTAAGGACAACATCATCAAAATGCTGTTGACTGGGAAACTCCAAACGCTGCTTGACCCCCCCAAAGAGCTGACCCCTAGGCCGAGGAGCCGCCTCGGGAGGGTCCAAATCCAGAACCTCAAACATCTGGGCTAAAATAGAAGGCGTGTCAGGAACGGGACCATCAATATGATCCCCCTCAGTACCCAACACCTGCTGAGCCACGGAAACATCCGATTCTTCCTCAAGCTCCCCCTCCTCAAGGGGGCGATCCACCCAATCCAAATCCTCAACAACCTCCTCATCAGAGTCCGGCTGAAGCGGAGATAGGTGTTTACGCTTCGCGGTAACCTTCAGAGCGGACATATCTGAAAACCGCTTCTCGAGGCTGGCCAGACGGGCGCACACCTCAGATTGCGAATCCCCACCCGTGACAACGTCACACAGGGTCCGGAACAGGCGAGGCGACGAGGGAGATGGCGCGGACGAAGAAGTCCCAGGCACCGGAGTGCTGGATTGACGCTCAATGTTCCGCTTGGCACATGGTATACATATAATGACATCATCCCCCGGGAGCGGAGTCCCACAACCCCCGCACAGCCTGGATTGTCCCGAAGGAACAGTTCCGGTATCCTTGGCAGCCTCCATATGGTGAATTTATGGTATTCGCGGAACCCAGGGATTTATGCAGTAAGCAACCCGGGATGCCCCCAATGATACAATCTAAGTATATATAAATATATACAATCTATACTGCCCAGACCAGGGAAAGAATTTCTTTTTTTTTTTTTTTTTTTTTTTTTTTTTTTTTTTGCCAGCCACCCAAAGGGACTATAAGGCCGAACCCAAACTAGCCAGGTATATGAGACCGGGAGAGCCCCACAGGATGGAATCCCGGAATCTGAAAGACAAAGACAAAGACAACAGTCAAAAACCAGCACAACATGGCAGCAAACACACAACATAGCCAAAATACTGGGAAGCCAGGGAGGGCCAGACTTAGCAGAAAAACAGGGAGGCCAGGGGCCAAAAGCATATAAGCATAAAATAATGGCTGCAAAGTACCCCACCTGCTTCTATTACCAACACAGGCATACCCAAAACCTGGCCGCATATACCACCCAACACCCCCGGTCGGAGGGGGGGGGGGGAGGGGGAAGGGGAGGGGGGGGGGGGGAGAACAGAGCCCGCAATAAGGCCCAATAGCCAGCGATCCCTGCCCCACTATCCCCTATAGGCAAACACAGAAAGAAAACCACAAAAACCTACCTGGATCCTGCCGCACTAACAGACGTCACGAAATGGCGGCCAGCCAGGGAGAGAAGGAGCGAGACTCGGGGCGGGCCCAACAGAAACGCGGGAGCCGCTAAAGCCCCGCCCCCTCTCGCTCCGCTTGTCACGGCGCGGGCCGCGCGAGCCGCGGTCCCGCCCACCTCTGAGGCAGAGCGAGCAGCGGGCGCCACATGAATGGCGCCCACGGAAACCGCCAAGGCGGACCAGCAGCGCACATGCCGCCCCGATCCGCCCGCAATAAACAAGCGGCGAGCGCGACCGCGGCCTACGGGCCGGAGGCGCAGCGCGCCTGCCGGCCCCGCCCACAGAGCGAGCAGGGGACCCTGGGCCACGAAAGGCGCCCTGACATGGCGCACGCCCCTACCTTCAAAACGGGCCGGCGAGCCCGCCGCCCGCACAGCCCCCTAAGTGAAAAACACGGGGCTCAGAGAGCCCCCCAAGCACCAAGCACCAAAAACAGAAAACGCCAGACCACTCATCCCTGCCACTCACACACACAGACATGAATAAAGGACAAGGGCACTAAGGGCAAACTAATGGGGATATAAGGGCTGGGGCATCCCATGTCCGGATCACCAACCGGAGCACCGCTATGCCCCATAATATAGGGTCGAGCGGAGGAGCTAATCTCCTAGGCACCTAGAGTGCCATCTACCTGTGCCCGGCCTCCAGCCTGAGCTGGGAGGCTGCCATAGAATAAGGGGATAAACACAACAGAGCCGGGCAGAAATAGACCATTGGGGGGGGGGGGCCGGGGTGAGACCCCGGCTACCTGCAAGCAGGAGACATCTCTCTTCTGTCTTGTCGCCATCTTGCAGAGACCAACACTGGGGAATTGATGAGAGGTACCAGGTATATATAGACCGGGAGGGGCTTGCTGAAGCTTTTGGAGATCTCTGCAAGTGCGCCACCTAGCGGTGAGTTACCCAAGTGTAATAATAATAAGTATCTGAAGTGGGGTGTGTGACATACTTAGAATATACTAAATCCTCATGACCACGGTCAGAGGAGCCAGGGACAGGGAAATAAGTGGCAAGAGCCTGAAAAGGTGACGGAGCACCAAACAAGCCATACTGGTTGAACATTATAGAGAACCCAGAGATAGCACCACCTGTCACAGAGGGACCTCCACAGGAGCAAATACCAATGATAAGCAGGGAACATTATCCTCCACCCAGAACAGTAAAATATACCTTCCTGGGGAACCATCCTGCACTAGGTCCCACACAGATGAATAATGGCAGGCCACAGTCGTCAGACAGACCGAGCACCGGAAAACAGGCAGGCCTGGAAGAGGAGAAGACAGGCGAGATAGCGTCAGCCTGAAAACTCACTGTACTGATAGGTACAAGGACCTCCTAGAAGGCCCCATCTTCCCCACACCCGCATGGGGTTACAGAAGGAAAAAACCTCCCCGCCACCTGAAGGGTTGGCATCCACAGTGATCATCTGTGGAAGGGGCAAGCAAAGAACTGTCCCCAGACAGGATCCTAGAGTAAATCCACTCAAAGACGGACTCCTAACCCAGGGGAAGGGTACACATGATCCCGCTCCAGGGATGCTGGGTCCCAGTCCAGTATTAAGAATAGAATTTGCAGAAGAAAACCCCTGGTAGAGGAATATAAGGAACTTCACTAAGCAAGTCACCAAGACGGACCCACCAGCCGCATTCCTGCCTGGTGAAGGGACTGGAACAGCAAGTAGGGACTGAACCCACGCAACCAGATTGTCCACCTTATTGTAGAGGGAGGAAGATTCTCGCCTGACCGAGACTAGATTCATCCCTAGAAATGGAGATAACCATCAAGAGGACAAGAGGTGAAGAAAAAACACCCATCCAGAAAACTCTCAAGTGATGGCACCAGCCGAGTAGCTAACTCGACCTGCCATGGAGATTGGGAAGCGAGAAGGACCACCTGGCAGGCCTCTCGCGGACTCCCCTTGGTCTCAACAGAGACATGGCTTCCATTAGTACCCTGGTGAACACCGTGGGGGCAGAAGAGAGGCCAGATAACAAGGCCACGGAATAGCGGTGTTGGACACCCAACACAACCAGAAAAGCCTGAGTGTCTAGAAGACACAGGGAAGTGAGCATAAGCATCCCTGATCTCCCCAGAAGGCAAGGACCCACTAGGCGCAAGGTGCTAGTGGCCCATCCCAGAGATTTTCATGCAGAAAAGTGCCTGCATAGCAGAATTGCCAACAACTTGTGATTAAGAAGGGCCGGCAGACTCATTCTTTTGGGAGAATGTGAAGGGGTTGGCGTAACGGCACCTGCCTCTGCCTGATAAGGGCAAACTGCAAGTGACCTCCAAAGCCCCGCAGGCCGTGTATGGCCTGCCCCAGCACCTGAACATAGGCAGGGGACCAGGAGTACCCTGACAATCATGGGGGAGGTTGCGCGGCAAACTTTATCCTGTATCCGGAGGAAACTACCCCCTGTATCCACCCGAAAGAGGCAAAACGCCTCCTGATAGGAGCGAGGTGCCGCAGTCGTCCCCTCGCCCAGGCGGGCGAGGGCGCCCCATCATGCTTGAGGGGGTTTGGTGTAAGATTTAGGTTTCACCCTGCCGGAGGGTCCAGAGCGTTGTCTGTTACTCGTGGGGAAGGGGTCTGTGCTACAACTCCGGGAGGACACCCCCGGTTCTTGTTTAACGCTATGGTATGGAGGGGGAGGGGTGACCCTGTTCCGAGAGGGCCGAGACGGGCGCATGCGCCGGGGTGATTTGCCCTTCTTTCCAAACAGGTCCAGACGGGCCCCAAACAGGCGATGCCCTTTAAAGGGGAACCTGGTAAGAGTCCTTTTAGCAGCATAGTCCGCACCCCACTCTCGCAGCCAGACCATTCGACGCATCGCCACCACGAGGGCGGAAGTCCTCGCACACATTCTAATGGTGTCATCCATAGCTAAAAGGATAAATCTTAGAAATACATCACAACTGGAGAGTGCCTTAAACACCTCCCAGGAGAGGTCGTTAACATGATGCTCAAGCATCTGTCCGATGAGGGTTTTGGCGGCCACTGCAGTGATGGCCGCGGCACAGACCGGGCGCAGCGCCGTTCCTGCACAGAAAAAAAGCGTGCGAAGCCAGTTTATCCATGCGCCGGTTCTCGGCGTCCCAAAGGGTACAGTAAGCAGGAGCTGCCATAAAGGGGGGTTTAGGAACCCCAATGATCGGAGCGTCTACCACAGGGGGCGAAGACCAACAATCAACCATCTCAGGGGGGAAAGGGTATTTCCAATCCCAGTCCCCTGGGGCCCCTAGAAGCCGACCGTGGTGTTCCCATTCCTCGAGTACGAGAGCATGGAAATGAACCTGCTCTAGGAATTCCAAGCGCGGTGTCGCTGTATGGAAACGCTCCTCTCTCGGCTGGGGAGCCGCATTGGGGAGGGAGATAGACAGGGTCTTAAAGATTCTACTCAGCAAGCCAACGGTATCAAAATGGTTCCAGTCTTCGAGGTTAGAATCTCCATGACTCCTCGTCGGATGAGCCCGAGTCCGAGAACCTTCGTTCCTCAGAAGTGGTGCAGACCTGCGGAGTAGCGGACTCAGTCGATCCCTTAGCAGGGGTAGAAACAGAGGGCGTAGAGGACCGCTTCATGTCAGGGCCCGAGCGCTTTGTCAGCCCTGTAACAGTCTGGGCGGCCGCGGGCAGTCTGGAAGACGCAGCCTGCTGTAACTCCTAACTCGTAAGCGACTCGTCAGCAACGAGATTTAAGCCTGGTGGAATAGGAGTGTTAGGGTGAGGAACAGCCCCTGGCGATTCTGGCAGCCGGATAAGTACTTGATCGGCACAGCATGCACAGATCGGTGCGCTCTCAGCACCGAAGTGGGGGTAGCCACACATTATACACAGCAGGTCTTGTCCCGAGGGAACCGCTGGTACAATATTCCAAGATGCCTCCAAATGGTGATTATAAGTGCAATATATGTCAGTAGGGATTTATGCAATAAATATGCAACCCTGGATGTCCCAAAGGCCCGCTGGGAATGTGGGACAATTTATGTAAGCCCGCTACGAGTTATGTTAGGCCGGGAGAAGTCACCGGAGTCTTTAACGTCTGAAAGACAGAAGGGGAATAATAGGTGTCAGGGCCATGCACAGCAAAGGAATTAATAAAGAGTGAAATCGCCAGCAAAGGGCACTTACAGACCAGGGGAGGAGAAGGACCGCCAACACGCGCGCGAAGATCCACAAAATGGCGCCGCCCGAACTCAGAGGGCGGGTCCGATCAGGGCGTGACGCGGAGCGCGCCACGCCAGGTCCCCGCCTTCCCCCAAAGAGCGCGAAGCTCCAAAGCGGCCGTTAAGACTGGCAAGTCAATCATGAGTAAAAGCGTCTGCTAGTGGGTACTCATAAGGACCAAGAGACGCCGCCACCAAATTGCCACCTGTAGGCGATGTAAAAAGATTACCTTCCTGCCTCAAGCTGCCCCGAGCTACGGGGGGAACGAGGGAGGATGGCGACCCTTTGCACAGGGCCCACAGCTACACGGGGTATGGGGCAATAATGCGGGAGGGGCATCCCCTAGAGGCTCACCATCAGCCTAAACCGCCTAGCCTTTGGTGGGGGACTGCGGTGGAGCCTAGCTCCATAAGCACGCGTGGTGCTGCCTACCTTCACCCGACCAGCGCAGCCCAGGCTGGGAGGCACATCATCACAAGGACGACGGGTGGGAATAGTCCAACAGGGCCGCAGGCTTTAATAGCCCCGCTCACCTGCGAGAGAGTGATACTTCATGTCTTCGCAGTCAGCACTGCAGAGAAATCTGGGGATTTGTGGGAGGTCCCTGGGTATTTGAGGGGCCGGGAAGAGCCTGTTTTGCATGTCTCTGCAGTGCAGCGCCATCTGGCGGAGGATAACCCAAGTGTAAGTACTATATCTGGAGCAGGACGTACTGTATACTAAGAATAAGGAAATACTCCTCTTAGGAAAACATTGCCTGGCCAGGCACTCGCCAGATGAATTGCTTTTGAAAAACACCTGGAGAAGTTTGTGTGGTTTGGCCGACAATACTACAAAGCCAGTAGAGTAACACTAATGTGGAAAACCTAATAAAAACACACCATTTTTACTTTAAAGTCTAAAATATACCTGGGTGGGTTGCATGGAACCATATGGAGGAGTTGCTGTCATCTGCCGGACAGTTTGTCCCATCATTCCTTGTCCCTGCTGAGGAAAGGTAATAATGACTAAACAAAACAAATCTAAACACAGCTAAAGTGACATTTTTGCATCATGTCTTCACCTTACAAATGTGTTATAATTTTTGCACATACTTGCACTAGTTTGGCCTGTAGATGCTGTCTTAGGAGCTGTCCTTGGGGAATAGGGGGTTGTGGTCTGTACATAATAGGTTTGTAGGGGTCCATCATTCCTCCTACTCCTGGTGGCACACCAGCATATGTAGGTCGATTTTGGACTACCTTTACCATATTCATCCGAGGGGGTCGGTATGGATCCAAGCGTGGGCCACCTGAGTTGAGGGATAAATAAGCTTAAAAGTCTGCACAGAAAAAAGCAAGGTTAAGAACTAGTCTGATTCTTTATTTAATATTATAAAAGCCACTTTAATCATACCAGGAGGCAGGGGTTGATTCTGGGCATATACACCCTGTGTTCCATAAGGCAGACGCGACATTGAACCTGCTCCCTGGTTATGTAATAGATCAGTGGGAACGCCCATAGGATACGGCAGGGAACGACCTCCACCAAGTCCTGAGTATTCCTAGTAAGAACAAGATAATTAAAAGCATTTTGATTTTTCAATACTGATTAAAAAATTACATCAGCTTAGTATTCCTAAATCCACTAGTGTGGACTAAAATTCTAAATGCAAGACAGGTTAGATCTGTAGTTATTTGATTTTTGTAGGACCACTTGGGGTCTGCAACCTAGCTATACCATCACAACAGAGCAGCTTACATTAGGACAAAGAGGAATGAGCTAAATTCTGGAGAAATGGCTGACTGACATTGATCTGTGCGGAAAATAATTTGGCTCTATTGGCTCAAAGCTGTAACCAAGTGTTTCAAGTGCGAGTAATTCTGGAATCTCCATCCATTGTCGGAGGCATAAAGGCTGATGTGCAAGCCCCCGTGTGCTAGCCCCAAAGAAGGGTTTTCAACACTGTGTTTTAAACTGGATCTGCAAGCTCTAAATCATCAACTCCATACCTTACCAGGACAATAGGCAAAAAGTGGTAAAGGCCTGGGACAAAGTTACAAATATAATATACCATGTCCCAATTAAAAAGATTTAGCCTCACTAAATATTGCTCCACAGCAAGGTTTGGGGTCAAAAGTGGCAGAGGTGAAATTACTTTATTATCCTCTAGATTAGGGGTTCCCAATTTTTTCCACAGTACCAGCTACCACTTTTTATTTTCTCACTATCTCAAGGATAGATCATATTGTCTACTATACCTTTGTGGAGGGGTAAATCAGGGCTTCAGGCCAAAAACATGAATGTGTGAATTGTTCCATGAACCCTGCATGGGCATCAGTGCTCTGCCCAGACTGACTGGGGACAGTTTTTTTCTAAATCTATCATTATGGTATTTGGCCACCTATTGCTCAGCCCTGGAGTAGACTTGGAGTAGGTGGCCGTGGGTAGGGAAACTAAAAAAAAAAAAACACATAAAAGACTGCAGAGTGTCTGGTCGCATTTCAAGAATCAGACATGGTAGACTTGAAATTGTGCCACAAAGATCTTCTTGTTACTACTAGTTACTACCTACTCCATGCATGTAATAACATTACCAGCTATGGCTACTAGACCACTGGAAGGAGATAAACAGGCTGAACTGGATGGACTAAAGTCTTTATTCAGCCTTACATACTATGAAACTAGCTCTATAGTGAGCGCTCTCTATACTGAGTGATGTTCGGACATGAGTGCTCCTTGTTCTACTATTTGCTATAAAACAGGATGTTAACCAGAAATACCTCTGATTTGTTTGCTGCTTGACGGCTTTTCTTTTTTTTGCTTTGTTTTTTTCTATCGTCAGTGGCTCCAGTGCAGCCTGCAGCACTTTTATCAACCTTAAGTGGTTCATTCAACTTCTTGTCCGGTTCACTACTTGTGGGTGTAGGTGGCTCCTCATCCTCAGGAGGGAGGGAGAGAGGTTCTAAGTAATAAGTACGAGGCTTAGGCTTCAAGTGTGTGTGGTAGAGTAACAACCGCTGCTGCTCCTCCATACGAGACACTCGCCTATCTACGCGCACGGTTCCAAACCAGCCCCACGACAGAGGGGCTGATTGTTTTAATCCTTCAAACAAGTCCCAAGGGGAAATTTTTTGCTTGGTGGAGACTTGAAGACCCTGTGAACAGAAAAAAAAACTATAAAAGTATCCTGTGTATTTTTTATTGTCATGTTAAACATTCACTGTATAAATGTACATCCTTTGTGAAAGCTTAGTATCATCCAAATAGCAGTAAAGATGTATCTTCCACTGTGCACTATGTGATACATTTTAACTAATATGCATAATGCTTAAAATGTGTGCTGAAAGGTTAAAGGGGAATGTCAGGATAAGAAGAAGCAGAAGAAGAAACAACTGTCCCCCATCTCCATGTCACCGTTTTCAAGATAAAATGTAAAAAATTCAGGCACAGAAGCCCATTCCAGAGTGTACCACTTCTTCCTGCATTTGAAGTTGTCTGCCCTATGATACTGGAAGAGGCATTAACTAACAATAGCAGGGACAGAGAAAGTAATGTAGCAGCCTGGAACAGTGTTACGGCCCTGGAGTAGCTAACCACAAAGTCTAAAAATTGTTGTACATGAAAAAAATAAATACATAAAATAAGGCATACAAAGAACACATTTTTTATTAGTAGGTCACTAACCTCTTTTTTGAAGATTGAGTCAAAGCCAGCAATTTTGTTTCCTTTGGTGTCAATAAGAGATCCCTGAGGTTCACATGTAATGACATCTCTTGTTTGCTTTGGTAGTGGCAACAACTGACGTACCTTCTCCAGACTTTCAGACTGGCGGTCTCCTAACTCTTTCTACAGAGGAGAGCGACACATATAGTGTTAACAGGAGAAGGTATAAAACGGGAATGACAAGAAAGCTATGAAGCTAAATTTACCCTAAGTTTCTTCACCAAGTTCATATATGCCCTTTTGTTCTCCTCCATGCTGCCCTGAGAAATACTGGACATATCAGCAGCTAGCGTTCCATTAATCAGGACACTCAGCATGTCAAGTACAGTGGTAAAGAGCTCACTGCAAAGAAGAGAAAATGCATATAGAAAATTATGAAAAAAAAAGGACATCAAACTAAGGATAAGTGTTCTGAGGTACTTGTTCCCACTGGCTTGATAAAAAGCAGGAAGAATGGAGGGGGCCTTTTGACAAATGTAAATTTGAAATTCCAGAAAACAGGTTAGTGTTTCCAAGATCCTAAAGGCCAACCTCTAGTCAGAATATTTTAGTTTTTTTTGTATTTTTATTTTACTTGACAATCTTTGTATGGAAGGACCCAACAAAAACACCATGAAGGCCATAAAGGGCAGAGGACCGAAGTGCAGTGGCATAAATGTAACATATAGTAACATTTTTCCTGTTTTAACAGAAATGGATACAACTAGTTAACAAAAGTTGGTATTAACTTTGGATTTCCTGCGTACAAGTGAGTAAAAATCCTAATCCTAAAGCCCCAATTATAGAGCCCCAATGCAGTTGCTCCCGCTGAACCCCACGGCCCCTGGTAAAGTGTTTCTTACCCTTCCTTGCACTTGTTCTCAAATCCTTTTCTACCACCTATGTATGTCTGAGAACAGTAAGTGATACTTTGATACTTGCATGCAACAAGATAGTGAGAAAAACCTAATTTGCTCAGATCTAGGATTTTCAACCTTCAACTATTCAAACCAAGAAATGTAGAATATTGTACTGCATTTACTTATTAGACTGCATGTCCACTGTGCCGCTGCTAATTATATCCAGGAGTAGTACGGCCCATTCTGTGGTTTGCTGTGTGCTGCGCTGGACAGTATCAAACATTCCACCCACCTGAAGAAGTAAAATAAAGCAACTAATTCAGAGCAATACACATGAACATCTATAAGCTTAAAAAAACACAGACTATAACTTATATGAGATTTATTGAGGGATAACACTGACCAAGTTGAGCCGTAACTTTAAAACATCATGCAACAGCTGAGGAGTTTTACAGTCATCTTGATACTGATCTTCCCGCCAGTTACTAACAATCTGAAAACAAAAAAACACAAACAGGAACTGAAAAAATGAATGCAAAACACAGCAATGTCAACAAAAGGTTTTAGTACTTGTAAAAGGTTTTTTCTTTTCTTCTGTGGAGGACAACGGCTCAAGGACTTTATATTCCAAACCTTGGGTTATACACACTGGATCGCAGACAATGTTGTGGATAAGGTTGTTCACTTCTGAGAATATCACCCCCCCACCAGAAATAGTTGCCATTGTCACACTGCCAAGCACAGACAACTATAATTTGTGAAAATACAAACAAAATATGCAGACATGAACTGGGCAGGACCTGTGCTGAGACACAGATTTAATTAGGGTGGGTAAATTGTGAGAAGAAACATGGAAAATACAATTCTGTGAAACTCACCTGTAGAATTGTTTTTGGATATACCAGTTCAGGTCGTCCCAAAATGATGACATGTGGGTGTTCACCCCCAGGGGGTGCCGACTGCAAGATCAAAAGATGTAGCTCCTCCCGGCCCCCTATAAAGGCTGGTGTACCTCTATCATCCTCCAGTGGTTGAAAAGCAGTAGTAACGAAAAAAAGACAGGCCGGGAGGCTTAAGAAACCATGTTACTTCACATAGCTTCAGCTTGTACTCTCTCTAAGCAAAAAAACTAGAAAACCAGTGTCCTATGAACAAAAATGGTTGATCACCACAACAGGCAAACAGGACATAATGAACACAAGGGCGGGGTGGGACGACCTGGACTGGATGCATCCAAAAACAATTCTACAGGTGAGTTTCACAGAATTTTTCCCTACATCCAGTCCAGGTCGTCCCAAAATGATGACATGTGGGACATCCAAAAGCAGTGTCCATTTGGGGGGGATCCCCAGAGCGTAACAGCACGTAGTTCATTTCACTACCGCCTGAAGCACCTGTCGGCCAAAAACAGCGTCAGCTGAGGCCCTGACATCCACCTTGTAAAACTTTGTAAAAGTATGAACTGAAGACCAAGTTGCGGCCTTACAAACTTGCTCAACAGATGCCTGGTGCTGAAAAGCCCAAGAGGCACTAATAGCTCTGGTAGAATGAGCTGTGATCCGAAAAGGGGGTTTCTTTCCCTTGGCAGAATATGCTTGCACCACCGCCTGTCTGATCCACTTACTGAGTGTAGATTTGGCTGAAGGCAAACCTTTCCTAGAACCTTCTGTTAAGACAAAGAGCAAATCCGATTTCTTGAAGGATTCAGTCGCAGCCAGGTATGGCCCTGACCACATCCAGGGCATGAAGGGTGGATTCTTTGGAATTAGCCAGTGCTGGACACAAGGAATGTAAGACAACTTCCTCATTTAGGTGAAAGGAAGAAACTAGCTTAGGCAAAAAATCAGGTTTAAAGCGAAAAACCAACTTATCCCTATGCTGCTCAAAATAGGGAGGTTTCATACAAAGTGCGCCCAGCTCTGATACACGACGCACGGAGGTGATCGCTACCAAAAAGACCACTTTGAGAGTCAAGATAGACAATGCAGCATCGCACAAAGGCTCGAAGGGAGGACCTTGAAGAGCAGAAAGTACTAAATTCAAGTCCCACACCGGTAAAACCGGTGGCCGGACATGGGTGACTCCCTGGGAAAAATCTTGTTCAACCTATGGTTGGCAATGGACCTCTGGAAAAAGATGGCTAAAGCCGAGACCTGACCCTTGAGGTTGCTCAGCTGGAGACCCAAGTCTAAGCAGTGTTGCAAAAAATCCAGAATCCTAGAAATAGAAAATGTGCGGCAAGGGAGACTCTTGGTCTAGCACCAAGCAATATAAGCGTGCCAAACTCTGTAATATTCTTCCGTGCCTGAATCACTGTATGCACAGCCGTGGCCGACAGCCCCTTTTCTGTCAGAATTGAGGTTTCAGTAGCCAGGCAGTCAAAGACAGCATCCGTAAATTGGGGTGCCGCAGAGACCCCTGTGTGAGAAGTCCTGGGTCGTCGGACATGATGTAGCGATCTACTGACATCTGAACTATGTCCGCAAACCAACTCCTTCTCGGCCAGCGAGGAGCCACCAGGATGATTGGTACCCCTTCCTGGGCTATCTTGCGCAGCATACAGAAACTTGAACTCCGTCCAAGGAATCGCCAGAGTGTCTGTGGCAATGGCCAGAGGATCTCTTGAGAGGGAGACGAACCTTGGAAGCTTGTGATTGTGTCTGGACGCAAACAGGTCCACGTGCAGCTGACCCCAAGACACAGAGCGTTAAAGGTCTTGCTGCTGAGAGACCATTCCCCCCCTATACATGAGAGGGGGAGAAAGGACCAGATTAGAATAAGCAATATGCAAATCGTCATAAATACAGCCAGAAAAAATAGGGACTCACGACAGAGGGACAGCACAGCCTCCGAACACCAGTGTGATCCCCCCAGCAGCAGTAGCAGGACAGAGACAGTCTCCGCAGCATCCAGGCAGGCCCCAGCAGCAGCAGCGCGCAGGCCAGATTCTGGAAAGATCCTTGAGGGGAGTGCGGCGCCGTCATGACAGCGCACTAGGCTCTGTCCCCCCCCCCCCCCCCCGTGTGAAAAAGCACCCACCCCTTTCAATCAGTGCCCAGGCAGTAAAATGGCTGCAGTGGCGCCAGAGGCACACTGTGCCTGTCAGCATCCAGCCTCCCCCCCCCTTCACAGACAGCGCTGCGGCGATGCGGCGACCCCGCAGCCCAAGCGAACGACGAGGGAGGTGAGTAAGAAGGTGCATCCTTGCTGAGCCAGCGAGGAGCCAAAGTAGTAAAACACCAAATCGCAAGTCAAACACCACAAAATAGCAATAAAGCTTGTGGGCAGGGAGGTATACAATCAACAACAAGTATAAGTGGTTCCCCCCTCAGGCTCACCAAAAGCCTGTGGCCGACTACCCTTTAGTATAGGGTCTGCAGCCCAGAGCCAAGCTCTGCCGAACGCCAACCGACCCCGGCGCTCACCCTACCGTCACGATCCCGTAGCAGCCAGAGGCTGGGAGGCAGGAGTGGGTCAGGAGGGATCCGTGGGAATAGGGTCCCCAGCGGTCGATTATCTGAGAGAGTGTCAAACGCTCTTCTGCAGCCAAGACTGCAAGATGAACAACAGGAGAATGATACACCAACCTTTATAGGAGGCCGGGAGGAGCTGGGGGCGAACACCCACATGTCATCATTTTGGGACGACCTGGACCGGATGTAGGGAAAATAGCTGCAACATTACCATGAAAAGTACAAGAACTAATAAACTACTGTAGACTACAGCAGCTAGCAAGTTCTTCCAGTTCAGTGCAGTGTCAGCTTCTCAATCTTTTAAAACTTGCCAAAAGATTGAACTAAGCACCCTGTGACTGCTTTGGAAACTTGATCCACCATGGGCCAGTTTTTTAAAAACTCATGACGAACCAACTGATCATGTGGAGTGAGCTTCAAATTCAACAAGACTTATTTTGTTACCATCAGATCAAGCCCCAGTGATTGGCAATCAAATGAATTTACTTGTCACCCGTTTAGAAGCCAGTGTCAGTTCAATCAAGGGAAAGCAAAACTCTATGATCATGTGTCAAATTCTCCTTGCTACACATATGGAAACCTCTGTTGTATCTCTTTTGTCATCAACCGGGGTTTAAGTCATTGTGTATTAGGACAGAAATGCGGCTTGACCTAACAGCCATAACCAACAGTTTGGTAATGTTTAACCCTTTAACTGCCAGCCTACCTGGATTTTTTGTTACGCTTTGTTGCCAGACCATTTTTCACTATTTTGCACTATGCATGTTCAACTGTGATTTTTGAAGGGATTTCCCAGGAAAATTATATATTGTTTTTTTTTAGCAGAGTCTGGGTTTTAACATGAAATGTCTTGTTTGTCATTTGTCAAATGTATTCTTAATATTTTGGGGTGAAATATGTGAAAAAAAATTAAAAAAAAAATGTTTACAATTTGTAGTGTTTTTTTGTAATAAAAAATGTAAGTTTGTCAATAAAATCTTATTGCGTGTGAAATCCCAATTTCTCCCGGTTACAACGGTACCACATATGTATTGGTAGACACCCTTTCCTGCCCAGGAGACCCCCCCCCCCAAACTGAAACAGCACAACACAAGAGATTTTTAATAAAAACAACCCTTTACATTTGAAATACCCCCCCACAAACTATATATTCTCTGGAAATACACACTTCAAGCTGTCTAGGCGTACCAGGCTTGTTGATGTTGCCACAGTTTTCTGGAAGTTCTCCCTCAATGTATTCTTTGGTTACACAGAGCTTCCCTATAAAAGGATAAAAAAAAGCAGGATCAAAGCCACATTTTCCTAAAAAAACTATATGCAAACAAGAAAAAACAAGTTAATCTGAAAAAGCAACATCTCCCGAACCGAACGATACCCAACAAGCATAGCTACTGTCAAAAGAAGAGTTGCCAAACACCAAAAAGTAAAGCATGTGCACAATGGTAATTTAGTTTGAAGATTTCAGCTCTGCAGACAAAGTGCACACCTTGCGCTTTTTCTACCAAAACAACCCTTTACATTTTGAATACCCCCCACAAACCATATATTCCCTGAAAGTACACATGATAAGCTTTCTAAGCATACCCAGCATGTTGTAGTGGGCCCATCTTTCTGAAAGTAATCCCTCAAAGAATTCTTTGGTCGCACAGGGTTTCCTTAAAAAATGTATAATAAAGCAGAATAAAAAATGAGTTTTCCTAAAATATCAATATGCAAACAAGAAAAGACAAGCTAAATCTGAAAGCGCAAGGTCACCCGAGCAAAACGATACCCAACATGCATAGGTACTTTTAACCCTTTTAACTGCCAGCCTACTTGAGGTTTTGTCACCCTCTCTTGACAGGTATTTTTTCAACATTTTGCGCTATGCTTAACTGTGATTTTTGCAGGAATTTCCAACAAAATTATATATTTTATTTTTGCGGCAGAGTTTAGGCTTTAACATGAAATGTCTTGTTTGTAATTTTTTTACTGTTTTTTTAAAATATTTTTGAGTAAATTAAACAAAAAAATATTTTTTAGAAAATTGTCTCCTTTATTTCAAATCTTTTTTTTTTTTTTTTTTTTAAAGAAAACCATATTGCATGTGAAAGCCCCATTTCTCCCGATTACAACGGTACCACATATGTAGCAGTAGCCCACCGTTACTGTTCAGAAGACCCCCCCAAACTGAAAAGAACACTTTATAACATGTAAAAATAAAATACAACTACAATCCGCACTATAAAGGGTTAAATCAAGAAAAACATTGGCGTGGGGTTCCCCTTCCGGGGGGGAAATCCCCATTTTTTCTTTTTAATTTTAAGGGTTAAAAACCCTTAAATATTCCCATAAAAATGACATGGGGTCCCCCCTACCCAGCATAACCAGCAGGGCTTGTAGAACAGGGCGCAGGGGCCAGCTTTGGTGGCCCCCCGCCCTGCCAAGTACAAGCTCGCACCTCCTAAATCAGCCCGGGCCCTTCTGCCCCCCCTGGGCTTCGGGGAGGCAGGTAATAGGGGTAAAAGGGTCGGGCTAATGGCAAATCACCCACTAGCCGTGGGTGACTTGACAGCCCCCCACCCCTTTGAACTGGTAGAGGGGTTTCATGGACTCCTTACAAGTTCACAATGGGTTAAAGTGGACCAACACCCAGGGCTGATGGGCCCGGGAATCTATAAGATTCCCAGACCGTTCTATTCCCTCCCCCCGGGGCATCCAAAATTGGGATGCCCCTCTGTGTGAAACCCTCCGGAACACCCACTACCACTTACCTGAATTCCGGTCCTACGGCGCATGCGCAGACCGCATCCCCGCTATCCCTCTAGAAGGCCGCGTGCCCGAGCTGGCTATTTATGAATGGCCGGCGCGGGCACACTCCCTGTTAGAGGGAAGTGGGGAATGCGGTCTCCAGTACGCTCAGAGTGGCTGAGCTTAGACGTCTCTTAGATGCCCATAACTCAGCCACTCTGAGCGCGCTGATTGGATGAGCGGCCGCGCATGCACCGTAGGACCGGGTGAGGTGAGTTATTGTGGGCGATCGGGGGGGTTTCATACAGCGAGGCATCCCCGATCGGGATGCCTCAGGGGAAAGGACCAATACCCAGGATAGCCAAATTCCTGGGTGTTAGTCCACTTTAAATGTAAAAAAAAACCACAAACACACCACAAAATGCTGGAAGCATTTTATACCTGCTGGGTAACAGAACATAAGGGGTTAATTAAAAACATAGTGTCCCCCCTACCCAGCGTGCTATGGGGGCTTGTAGAACAGGGCGCAGGGGCCAGCGTCGGTGGCCCCTGGCCCGGCAGGCTACTAGCCCACATAGCCACTAAGTGGCCCGGGCCCTTCTGCCCCCCCCCCCCCGGCCGTTAAGGAGGCAGGTAATGGAAGGGCTGGGCCACCCACTAACCGCAGGTGACTTGCCAGACCCAGAGCCTTGTGAGCTGGTATAGGGGTCTCATAGACCCCTTACCAGCTCACAAAGGGTTAACTGTGAAAAAAAAACACCACACAAAATTATTTTATTAAAAAAAAAAAAAATGTATTACTGTACTTACCTCCGATTGTAAGCTCTTGTCCCTCGCCGCTGTGCTGACAGATGTCGGCATCCCCGGGCACCGATCACCGGCATCTGACAGCTGAGAAGGCTGAAGCCGGTGATGGGGTCCGGATGACGTCATTAGCCCCACCCCCAAAGGAGGCGGGGCTTGGCGGCAAGATGGCGGCCGCCATCGAGGAGGAAAGGGAAGAGAGCCTCCCGGGCTCTCTCCTGAAGATCAGTAAGTCCTAGGGAGGGATCGGAGGCCCCCCAGGTGAAGAGGAGGGTCGGCAGGAGCCAGCGCACATGCAGGTAAGTAAATGTCATTTTTATTTTTTTTTTACAGGAAAGCCAGTGGCAGCTGAAACGGGGGGGGGGCACCCTATTCCGGGCCCTCCCCTGCAGCCGGAGGAGGTCCGACAGACGAACGGAGCGCACCATCTTAAAGAGGAGACCCGGCAGAATCAAACGAGGGGTCAGGTGAGTGTCTTTTTTTTTTTTTGCCAGTTAGCAGGGGGGAAAGCCAGGTACGTAAAATTTACGTAGCTGGCGTTTAACGACAGGAGAGGCAGCTACGTGAATTTTACATAGCTAGCGTTTAAAGGGTTAAACGATACCAGGCGCCTACCTGTAGATTCTTCTAGCATACTGTACGTGGTTCGCAAGAAAGGACTTTAAAGAAAACTGCAATAGAATGATCTATCTTTGTGTCTTCAAACTGTGTATTTTACTTATTTGTTTCTATAAAAGTCCTCATAGAAAAGGAAACCAGGTGTCCACAATTCTAGGCAACTTTGTTGTCCTACTATACTTTTACCATTTCACTTCAGCAATACAAACAAGGTCTGTGTAACATGGAAAAACAATATTTGGGCAAGCCCTTCACTGCTGCTGGGTTTCACCCTCGGGATTGTCATATGCCTCCTGACTTTTAGGAACTTCATGAAAGTCTCACACTTTTAATATCAATTAGGAGGTGTTTCATTTGAAGAGACATAGTCTTCCAGATCTGACACTACGTATATTATTTTCGATTGCAAAATCATCTTCTGACTGTACTTGGCGTTGCTATTATGGTGGCTGTGCGTTCTTCTTGGGTAGAAGAAGTTCTACTTCTATTTATTGTAGCCTTTCTCAATTCCTCAACAGGAATGGTGCCTTATTTCTGGGGCCAGGAGTCATGACTCCCGTGTTGGACGGAGAGGTCAATGCCATTTTTAGAAGCGTATACTTGAAGAGGTAAAAAGGCAAAGGTAATGGTGCTTGATTTAGAGCTTGAACCAACATTGCGCCTATAGATATGAACTGTTGTCACCATGTCACGACTCCAAACTTTGAAATGACAAATTTACCATTGTGCTTGTGGCCGGTGTTTGCTTATCATTATAGCTATAGCTAGCTGAGCATATCACGTGCCCTAGTGAGCTAACAATCCTAATATAAGAGAAGAATTAAGAGAAGGCAATAGCATGATAGTTTCATGTGGAACAAAGTTCTCAGAAAGTAATAAATAATCCCCCCTCCCCTCAGGCTCAAACGGCATAATCAGGAATCCTTCTAACTTGATAAAAACTCAGTAAAAAAATGTCCATTAGGGACACGCTGCATTCCAGATCAGGACACGAGATTCAGGTCTCCGTTTACTCTGGAAAAGGAAAAAACGTAGCTCTCTAAACTGTAAGACAAGATCTACCAGCCAGTCACCGAAGTGCTATCTGCAATTTTTGGTAGGGAGCGTCTGCAAACACAAGGAGTGTGGGCCCCATTCCCATAGATAAGAACTGCTTTAGATGTGCATACTGCTCATTCTATCAGCAAGGATTCTGGCAGAAATGCGACAAACAAGGAATCCCCTAGTAGGAGTTATCTCCTACCCACCCACGTCAAGAGGGGTGACAGAATAATGAAACGGAGCCAAGTCCCTACCCCATAGGAGTATGTCCCCTAACTGCAGTGACTACTGAAGCAGGGGGAAGGTGGTGGCGGGGGTGGAGAAGGTGCGTTCTCTGCTTCCCTGATCCTCCTCAGGGATGTAGTAATAAAACTAGGAGACAGATCCTTAAATATGGTCACTAAATGGGACAGTCCCCAAATGTCTAAAAGCTAAGCATAAAAAATGGAGGCAAGGGTTTGCCTCTCAGAGGCCTGGATAGTCAGATGAATGTGACTGTGAGCAGGGTCTCCAAGTTAGACAAGAAAATGCCCCAAAGATACCGACTATGTATGGATCTACTATCGTACATAGACCTAGAAGTAGCTAAACCCCAATAAGATGTGAAGATGTGGTACAAGTCCTTCTTCATATCTAGGGCGGTGGGGGCATCCCACTCTTAATGAATTCGAGAAAATACAATTCTGTGATTACTCACCTGTAGAATTGGTATTATATGTATACAGCACGTCCTGTTCCAGAAGATATTCCTTACACTTGGGTTATACATCCAGTAGATGGCGCTGGACTGCAGAGACAGAAAAGTGGCTCCTCCCGGCACCATATATACCATGGACCTCCCACAAAATCCCCAGTATTGAAAAGCAGTTAAAATGAGACAGGGAGAACTATAACCATTACATGAAAATTTTAACATAAGAACAATCACCATAAAGAGGTTACTAAAGATAATGATAACAAGGGTGGGGTGGAACAGGACGTGCTGTATGCATATAATACCAATTCTACAGGTGAGTAATCACAGAATTGTATTATTCTTAGTATACAGTACACTCAAACAAATATGGGATCCCACATGACCCACACCCGAAGCCTGCCCTAAATTATGGCACCACCACCTTTATTATTTGGTGGTGGTGCCATAATTTAGGGCAGGCTTCGGGTGTGGGTCATGTGGGATCCCATATTTGTTTGAGTGTATAGTATATAGCTAGCCAGGCACACCAAAATTGTGGAGGACTTTGTAGGCTGGTGCGGTCTAAGTTTTGTATATAAAATTCTAAGTATACAGCACGTCCTGTTCCAGAAGATATTCCTTACACTTGGGACATCCAATAGCAGTATCCGTAAGGTAGAGTGGGATCCCAAAAATTAACAGCAGACAGTTTAAACCACTGCTGCCTGCAGAACCTTGCGGCCAAAAGCAGCATCAGCTGAGGCCCTAACATCAACCTTGTAAAACTTTAAAAAGTATGAACAGAAGACCAAGTATCGGCCTTGCAAACTTGTTCAACAGAAGCTTGGTGCTGAAAAGCCCAAGAGGCACCAATAGCACGAGTAGAATGAGCAGTAAGGCGGAAGGGAGGCTCCTTCCCCTTAGCAGAGTAGGCCTGTATCACAGCCTGACAGATCCACTTGCTAATAGTGGACTTAGCTGGAGCCAGACCTTGTCCAAAGAATGCAAAACCCTTTCCTTAGGGTTACTGGGATTAGGACACAGAGGAGGCAAAACAATGTCCTGATTGAGATGAAAGTCAGAAACAACCTTAGGCAGAAAATCTGGCTTAAAAAGAAACACCACCTTGTCCTGGTGTCTCTCAAAATAAGGAGGCTTGATGGAAGGCGCCGCCAACTCAGAAACAAAACAGAAGTGATAGCCACCAAAAAGACCACCTTAAGCGTGAGAATGGACAAAGGAGCCCCTTCCCTTGCAAGGGCTCAAAGGGAGACCCCTGCAGGGCAGATAAGACCAAGTTCAAGTCCCAGACTGGTAACCTAGGCTTACGTGGGGGACGCACGTGAGTAACTCTCTGGAAAAAGGTCTTGACCAGGGGATGCTGAGCAAAGGATCTTTTGAAAAATATAGCCAAAGCAGACACATGGCCTTTCAGAGTACTGAGCTGAAGACCCAGATCCAAACCATGTTGGAGAAACTCCAGAAACCTAGGAATAGAAAACACACGACAGGGAAGCGAGTGGGAGTCGCACCAGTCAATGTAAGTACGCCAAACCCTGTAACAGATGAAGGAAAAGGACCTCTTCCTAGCCCTGTTCATGATATTCACCACCGAGGCAGGCAGCCCTTTTTCCATCAAGATGGAGGTTTCAACAGCCAGGCCGTCAAAGCCAGCGTTTGTAAATTGGGGTGGCGTAGGTGTCCCTGAGTGAGCAGACCTGGAACCCGTGGGCAGGGCGTACTGATCTACTGCCAACTGCACGATGTCTACGAACCACACTCTTCTTGGCCAACAGGGGGCCACCAGGATGGTTGGCACCCCCTCCTGAACTATCTTGAGCAGCACCCTGCCCAGCAGTGGAAACGGGGGAAAACATACAGGAGCTGGAACCTCATCCAAGACATTGCCAGGGCATCCGTGACCAAGGCCAAAGGACACTGTGACAGAGAGACAAAGACTGGAAGCTTGTGATTGTGACGGGACACAAACAGATCCACATCCGGCTGACCCCAGCGGTGGCACAGGGAGCAAAACACCCTGCTGCTGAGGGACCACTCTCCCAGACGAGAGGTCCCCCTGCTCAGAGTCTGCCTCCAGATTCTCCACCCCCGGGATGTACACAGCTGAGATGCAGGGAACATTTTCCTCCGCCCAGGACAGTATCAGGGACACTTCCTTGAGGGCCCTCTTGCTCCGGGTCCCTCCCTGATGAATGATGTAGGCAACCGCCGTCTGGTTGTCCGAGCGGACCTGAACAGCCTGACCCCTCAGGTGTGGGGTTAAGTGGGCGAGAACCAACCCGATTGCCCTCAATTCCAGAATCTTGATAGGGGCATGGGCCTCCTGAGGGCCCCACTGACCCTGGAACTTCAGGGACTTCCAGAATCCCCCCCAACCTGTCAGACTGGCATCCCTGGTGACAGTCTCCCAGCAGGGGACCAGAAAGGACCTGCCCCCCAGCAGGTTCCTTGAGTCTGACCAGAGGGGACAAGACAAAAAGACAAACACCTGATCCAGGGACACAGGGTTCCGAACCCATAATGACAAGAGGTGAAGCTGAAGAGGCCTCATGTGGAACTGAGCATATGGAACCGCCTCAAAGCAGGACACCATCAGGCCCACCAGCTGCATTCCCTGCCTGATGGATGGATGGATAAGGACAAGACAGCAGGAGCTGAGCTTTCTCTTGAAGGACCTCCACCTTCTGCTGAGGAAGAAAGATCTTGACCTGAGCTGAATCCAGAATCATGCCCAAAAAAGACTTCACCATGGAAGGAGACAGGGAAGATTTGGGGTGATTGATCACCCAGCCGAATGATTCCAGTGTGGACACCACCCGCTGAGTGTCCAGCTCTGCCTGATGGAAGGACTGAGAATCGATAAACATGTCGTCCAGGTAGGGAAGAATGAGAATGCCCTGAGCAGGGCCATAACTCCTGCCAGCACCTTGGTAAATACTCTGGGAGCTGAGGTGGGGCCGAAGGGCAAGGCCACAAATTGTTAGTGCTGATCCTCCAGAGCGAACCTGAGGAATCTCAGATGACCTGGAAAATACAATTCTGTGAAATACTCACCTGTAGAATTGGTATTATACGTATACAGTACGTCCTGCTCCAGATATAATACTTACACTTGGGTTATCCTCCGCCAGATGGCGCTGTGCACTGCAGACATGCAAAAACAGGCTCCTCCCGGCCCTTCATATACCCAGGGACCTCCCACAAGTCCCCAGCATTGAAAAGCAGTGAATTAACCGCCAAAAACAACTGGTAATGATAACAATAACAATCACCATACAGGGGATCCAGAATAATGCAAAAAACAGGGTGGGGTGGAGCAGGACGTACTGTATACGTATAATACCAATTCTACAGGTGAGTATTTCACAGAATTGTATTATTCTAAGTATACAGTACGTCTTGCTCCAGATATAATACTTACACTTGGGACATCCAATAGCAGTGTCTATAGAATAGGGTGGGATCCCCGACAAAAAAGGCAACAGCAGACAGTTCAAAGCACTGTCACCTGCAAACCTTGCTACCAAGAGTGACATGAGCAAAGGCTCTAACGTCAACATCATTACAACCTTTGAAAAGGTACGAACAAAAAACAAGTAGCGGACTAGTAAACTTGTTCAACAAAACCTGGTGCTGAAAAGCCCAAAGATACCAAGGCACCAGTGGAATCAGAAATAGAGTGAGAAGAAACTCTTCCCCTTAAAGGAATAGGCCTGAATAACAGCCTGACAAGATCAAAAGCTAATAGTAGCCCAGGAAGAAGCCAAAATTTCCCTAGGACCAGAAGGGACATCCAGCTAGGCCCAAGGCCGCTTAACCCCTGGAGGCAGACGACATCAGGCACATACAGATGTAGGTGCCCACAAACCCCAAGGGGCATCAGTCCCCCTAAGGGACAAGAGACAATCCAGAAAAAAAAAAATTTCCAGCACCTATTGAGGGAAAATAGATCCCCTTGCCTCAGCGTTACTGGGAATAAAACCCAGAGGAAAGAATGTCTTAACACATGAGCCTAAGACACCACCTTAGGCAAAAGGTCCGGCGTAAAGCGGAACACCACCTCATCTTGGTGTATATATCAAAGAACGAGGGCTAGCTAAACAGAGCCGCCCGCGCAGGCACATGTCTGACTGAAGTAACAGCCCCCAGAAGGGCAACCTTGTGGATAAGAACAGTCAGACAGCATCCAGAATAGGGCCAAAGGGGAACACCCCGCAAGGCAAACGGAATAAAATTCAAATCCCAACAGGGACCCTAGAACTACGTGGGGGATGCCCCTGAGCAATCCCCGAAAGAATGCTCAACCAAGGCAAAAAAAAAAAGACTTCTACCGGAAAATGGAAAGGGCAGAACCTGAACCTCCAGAGTACCGAGTAGAAGAGCCAACTCCAACCCATGCTGTAATAACTCCAGAACCCTAGGAACAGAGAGCGCCCACAGGGGAGAGACAAAACTCACACCAATCCATATGGGTAAGCAATACCCCACAATAGACGGAAGAAGAAGAAGCCAACTCCTAGGCTTCCAGAAGTCACAGACACCCAGAAGATAAGCCCATCTCCATCAAGGTGGATGAATCAACCGTCAGGCCATCCAGATCAGAGTCTGTAGATTGGGGTGAAATCGAAAAGGGGGGGGCCTGAGTGAGCAGATCAGCACTCCTGACAGGACGCACAGGTCCGCTGTCCACAGTACCACATCTGCAAACCACACTCCACTAGGCCACCCAGGGGCCACCAGTATCACTGGTTCCCCTTTCCAGAGCAAACTTGCGCAGAACTCTGCCAAGCAGGGTGAATGAAGATAAGACAAACAGAACAAAATGTCCAGCATAAAGATACTAAGCCTCATGACCAGCCAGACCAGGCGGCGTATAGCTACCGCAAGGGCGGAGGTTCTTGCGCACATGCCAATGGTGTCATCCAGCGCTAAAAGGATAAATCTTACAAATACATCACAACTGGAGAGTGCATTAAACACCTCCCAGGGGAGATCCTCGGGTTGATGATCAATCATCTTTTTGATGAGGGTCCTAGCGGCCACTGCAGCGATTGCCGCGGCACAGACCGGGCGCAGAGCCGTCCCTGCACAAGAAAAGGCGTGGGAAGCCAGCCTATCAATGCGCCGGTCCTCAGCATCCCGAAGGGTACGATAAGTAGGGGCTGCAATAAAGGGAGGGGATGACCAGCAGTTAACCACATCAGGGGGAAAAGGGTATTTCCAATCCCAGTCCCCTGGAAGTTTACTAGGACATTGCCATTCTTTGAGTACAAGAGCCTGGAAGTGATCCTGCTCCAGAAATTCCAAACGCGGTGTCGCTGTATGGAAACTCTCCCTTCTAGGCCTGGGAGCCTCACCAGGGAGAGAGATAGACAAGACCTCGAAGATCTTTATCAATAATTCATCGGTGTCACACAGGCCCCAAGAACCGGGGCCCGTATCATCATTACTCCTCGGCCCCTCGTCAGATGAGTCCGAGTCAGAGAACAGCTGACCTTCATCAGAAAGAGCAAAACCCTGCTCAGCAGTGAACTCCTCAGATTCAGAAGGAATGGGCGAAACCGGAGGCGTCCGGGACCGCTTCTTACCAGGGCCCAAGCGCTCTGCCAACCTCGAAATCACCTGATCAGCCGTAGGCAGTCTGCGCGGCACAACTTGCTGGTCATTCCCGCTCGAGTGCGACTCATCAGAGTGAGATTTAAGCACGGGGAGACAGGTGTATTGAAACGAGGCGCAGCCACTGGCAACCCTGACTGCAGGGCCAGTACTTGTTCAGCACAGGGTCCGCAGACCCGTGCTCTGTCCGCATCAGCATGGGGTTGTCCACACGCTGTACACAGCCGGTCTTGTCCCAGAGGGACCCCGGTCACATAATTCTGAGATGCCTCCATATGGTGATTATCAATGCAATATATGCCAGTAGGGATTTACGCAATAGGCAACCCTGGATAGTCCCAAAGATCCGCTAGGAATGTGGGAGAATTTTGTAAGCCCGCTACAATATATGTTAGGCCGGGAGAAGCCACCGGAGTCTTTGACGTCTGAAAGACAGAAGGGGAATAGAAGGTGTCAGGGCCATGCGCAGCAGAAAAAATGCTAATGATGAAATCGCCTGCGAGGGCACTTAACGACCTGGGGAGGAGAAGGACCACAAACACGCGCACGTCCCTGCCTCCCCCAAAGAGCGCGAAGCTCTGAGGTAGCCAACCAGGCTTGGCAAGCCAAGCGTAGGATATGCTAGTTAAAAGCATCTGCTAATGGATACTATTAGTCTGACGACGACGCCCCCCAGCAAAGTAAATTTTAATTAAAAAAGTGAGAAGGCAAAGACGGCGGCGGCCAAATGAAAAGAGCAAGCAGCGCGGCTCTGACACCCAGTTGCCGTCAAGGGCAAAACTACGGCCATAAGCATAACAATGCAGTACACTGAGACCGCCACACCCCCCCCGTTCATTTTCCCCCGAATACGGGGGGAAACGAGGGAGGATGGCGACCCTTTACACAGGGTCCACCGCTACACGGGGCATGGGGCAATAATGCGGGAGGGACATCTATTAGAGGCTGCGGTGGGAGCATGGCTCCGTTAAGCACTGGTGCTGCCTACCTTCACCCGACCAGCGCAGCCCAGGCTGGGAGGCACATCACAAGGAGGACGGGTGGGAATAGTCCAACAGGGCCGCAGGCTGTAATAGCCCCGCTCACCTGCGAGAGAGTGATACTTCATGTCTTCGCAGTCAGCACTGCAGAGAAATCTGGGGATTTGTGGGAGGTCCCTGGGTATATGAAGGGCCGGGAGGAGCCTGTTTTTGCATGTCTGCAGTGCACAGCGCCATCTGGCGGAGGATAACCCAAGTGTAAGTATTATATCTGGAGCAGGACGTACTGTATACTTAGAATAGATAGGTACGTGAAGGTAAGCATCCTTGATGTCTATAGAGGTCATGAAGTCCCCTGGGCGTAGAAAAGTCACAGCTGAGCGCAGAGTCTCCGTGCGAGTGTCTGAATCTGACAAATTTGTTGAGAAGCTTTAAATCCAGGATAGGTCTGACGGACCTGGGCACAATGAAAAGATTGGAATAATAGCCTTTGCCCCTTTACTTTAAGGGCACCCGGCAGATGACACCTAGGTCTAGAAGGCCTTGGACAGCCAGGGAGAGACACTGAGATGACAAGGGGTTTTGAGCTAACCGAGATTTGATGAATCTTGGGGGCGGCCAGGCTGCAAACTCTATCTTGTAACCAGAGGATACTATCTCCTGAATTCACCGGTCTGAGACATGACGCCTCCAGACGTGAGCCAAGAGCCGAAGCCATCCCCCCACCCGGATGGGTGAGGGCGCCCCTTCATGCCTGAGGGGGCTTGGGGGAGGACTTAGTCTTGGGACCCCAGGGGGGGCCAGGGCGGCCACGTCCTCTGCCCCTGCCCCAAAAATCTCCATGGGCTCCAGCAAAGGAAGCTCCCCATCCAATTCTGGAGCCCCTGAAGAAAGGAGAAAAGGCACCTGAACCCCGAAAGGACCGGGGCTGCCTTTCACGCTGAGGTAACTTGTCTCCTTTGGCAAACAAGTCCAAACGTTCCCCAAAAAGGCGCAGCCCCTTGAAGGGAAATCCAGTGAGAGCCTTTTTGGCAGCATCAGCTGAGGCCTTAACATCAACCTTGTAAAACTTGGAAAAAGTATGAACAGAAGACCAAGTTGCAGCCTTACAAACTTGTTCAACAGAAGCTTGGTGCTGAAAAGCCCAAGACGCACCAATAGCACGAGTGGAATGAGCAGTAATTCTAAAAGGAGGAACCTTCCCCCTGGCAGAATAGGCCTGCTCCACCGCCTGACGGATCCACTTGCTGATAGTGGATTTAGCAGGAGGCAATCCCTTCCTAGGTCCAGCAGGAAGAACAAAAAGAGCGTCAGACTTCCTGAAAGCCTCAGTAGCAACCAAATAAAACTTCAGAGCCCTAACAACATCCAAAGAGTGAAGGGTCCGCTCCTTAGAATTAGCAGGGTTAGGACACAAAGAAGGCAAAACAATGTCCTGATTGAGATGAAAACAGATACAACCTTAGGCAAGAAATCCGTCTTAAGCCGAAACACCACCTTATCCTGATGCCGCTCAAAATAAGGAGGTTTGATGGAAAGCGCCGCCAGCTCAGAAACTCGCCTGACAGAAGTAATGGCCACCAAAAAGGCCACCTTAAGAGTCAGAATGGGCAAAGCAGCCCCACGGATAGGCTCAAAGGGAGGACCCTGCAGAGCAGACAACACCAGATTCAGGTCCCAAACCGGTAGCATAGGCTTACGTGGCGGATGCACATGAGTAACTCCCTGGAAAAAAGTCTTAACCAACCGGTGATTGGCAAAGGATCTTTGGGAAAAAAATTGCCAGAGCTGACACCTGTCCCTTGAGGGTACTAAGTTAAAGGCCCAAATCCAAACCATGTTGCAAAAATTACAGAATCCTGGGGATAGAAAACACCCAACAAGGAAGAGACTTGGACTCACACCAGGCAATGTAAGCATGCCAGATCCTGTAGTAGATAAAGGACGAGGACTTCTTCCTAGCCCTAATCATGGTATCAACAACAGAAGCCGGCAAACCCTTATCCATCAAGATGGAGGTTTCAGCAGCCAATCCGTTAAAGCCAGCGTTTGTAAATTGGGATGACACAGTTGTTCCTGAGTGAGCAGATCTAGATCCTTGGGCAGGGCATACTGATCTACTGCCAACTGCACGACGTCTGAGAACCACACCCTCTTTGGCCAACAGGAGGCCACCAGAATGGCTGGTACCCCTTCCTGGGCTATCTTGCGCAGCAACCTGCCCAGCAGAGGGAAGGGAGGGAACACAAGAAGCCGGAACTCAGTTCAAGGCATTGCTAGAGCATCCGTGGCGAAGGCCAGAGGGTCCTGTGACAGGGAAGCAAACCTGGGAAGCTTGTGATTGTGGCAAGACGCAAACAGGTCCACATCCGTCTGACCCAAGCGGTGACACAGGGAGTAAAATACATTGTTGCTGAGGGACCATTCCCCCAGCCGAGACGTCCCTCTGCTCAGGGAGTCTGCCTCCTGGTTCTCCACCCCCGGAATGTAAACCGCCGAGATGCAAGGGACATTTTCTTCCACCCAAGACAGTATCAGAGACACTTCCTTGAGGGCTTGCGCGCTCCGAGTCCCTCCCTGATGATTGATGTAGGCAACCGCCGTCTGGTTGTCTGAGCGGATCTGAACAGCCCGACCCCGAAGGTGTGTGGTCAGCTGAGACAGAACCAACCTGATC
Organism: Gastrophryne carolinensis; assembly: GCA_027917425.1. Lineage (NCBI taxonomy): Eukaryota > Metazoa > Chordata > Amphibia > Anura > Microhylidae > Gastrophryne > Gastrophryne carolinensis. The sequence goes on from CM051235.1 coordinate 137,895,939, forward strand.
GCCCTCAGTTCCAGGACACTGATGGGAGCATGGGCCTCCTGGGGGCCCCACCGACCCTGGAACTTCAGAGACTTCCAAAAGCCCCCCCAACCGGTCAGACTGGCATCCGTGGCAACAGTCTCCCAGCACGGGGGCAGAAAGGTCCTGCCCACTAGAAGATTCCCTGAGTCCAGCCACCACGAGAGGGACTGTCTGGCCAGGGGGGACAGAGCAAACTCCTGATCCAGGGACACAGGGTCCCGATCCCAAACTGACAAGAGGTGCAACTGAAGAGGTCTCATGTAAAAACTGAGCAAAGGGGACCGCCTTGAAGCAGCACACCATCAGACCCACTAACTGCATCCCTTGCCGGATGAAAGGATGGGGACACAAGAGCAGAGTCCGTGCCTGCTTCCGGATGCCCTCCACTTTCTGCTGAGGCAGGAACACCTTGACCTGAGAGGTATCCAGAGTCATGCCCAGAAAGGACCTCACCAAAGACGGAGACAGTGAAGACTTGGGATAGTTGATCACTCAGCCAAAGAACTCGAGAGTAGAGGTCACCACCAGAGTATCCTTCTCGGCCTGATGAAAAGACTGAGCCGCAATCAGAATGTCGTCCAGGTAAGGAAGGATGCGAATGCCCTGATTCCACAGCAGAGCCATCACTCCTGCCAGCACCTTGGTGAACACCCGAGGCGCTGAGGTGATACCGAACGGTAAAGCCATAAACTGGTAATGCTGATCCTCTAGATAGAACCTGAGAAATCTCTGATGACCTGGAAAGATTGGCACGTGAAGGTAGGCATCCTTGATGTCCACGGATTTCATGAAGTCGCCCGGGCGCAGGGTACTGACCGCAGAGCGTAGAGTCTCCATGCAAAAGTGCTTGAACCCAACAAACTTGTTGAGACCCTTCAAGTCCAGGATGGGCCTCAGGGACCCGTCTTTTTTGGGGACCGTGAACAGATTGGAGTAGAACCCTCTACCCCGTTCCTGGGAAGGCAACGGGCAAATGACTACTGACTCCAACAGACATTGAACCGCAAGGCCCAAACCCTAAGCTGACAGAGGCTTTTGAGACATCCGGGATCTGATGAATCTTGGGGGCAGCCAGGCTGCAAACTCTATCTTGTAACAGGAGGACACCACCTCCTGAATCCACCGGTCTGAGACGCGTAGCCTCCAGACGTGAGCAAAGAGCCAAAGCCGCCCCCCCCCCCCCACCCGGATGGGTGAGGGCGCCTCCTCATGCTTGAGGGGGCTTGGGAGAAGGTTTGGGCTTCGGTCCCCATGAGAGACCGGGACGACCACGTGATCTGCCACGGCCCCAAGAATCCCTGTGGGTACCCGAGAAGAGGGAGCCACGACCTCCTCTGGGAGCACGAAAGGAGGGGAGGGCAGAGGCTGCCTCCTATGTTCTTAGCAGCAGCATCAGCCGCCCACTGACGCAACCAAACAGAGCAGCGCATAGCCACCAAAAGGGCAGAGGCCCTACCACACAGCCATACCGCATCATCCATGGCAGTAAGGACAAAGGCAACAAAATCAGAGCAAAGCAAAAGGGACCTATAATCCTCCCTCCTGTTACCAGCCATAGCGCCATCAAGGAGACGCTTCAGCTGTTTCTTAAGGGGAATAGCTGTAATGGCAGCAGCGCAGACTGGAAGCAGCCCAGCCCCCACACATGTAAAAGCATGGCAGGCCAGCTGATCTATGCGCCGGTCCTCGCTGTCCCGCAGTGTAGTAGTGTCAGGGGAAGGCATGACCAAGGTGTTGGACAGCCCTAGAATGGGAGCGTCCACCTTAGGGGGACACGACCATCGCTTGACCAGGTCGGCAGGAAAAGGATACCTCTTATCCAACCCTTTGGGCACCGCGGGCAATCTACTAGGATGTTCCCACTCCTTGAGCACCATATTAGTGAAATGGCTCTCAGGGAACTCCAGACGCTTTTTATCAGGACGAAAGAGCTCACCCTGCTTCCTCTTAGCCACCTCAGGGAAGACAATGTGCAAGATTTCAAAAATGTGAGCCAACAGGCTATTAGTGTCCTCAGGGAACCATGAGTCCTCCCCAGACGCAGACCCAGGGTCACCCTCCTGCTGGTCACCAGAGGAGTCAGAGTCCTGAAAGAGTTCCCCCTCCTCTAGGGGTAAAGGCCAACAAAAGCATCAGGTCCCTCATCCTCCTCATGAAAAGAGGGATGGCACGGGAGCTAGGTGCCGCTTCTTGCCAGAGGCCTTACGTGGAACAGGCCTGGCAAGCTGCCTTTCAATACTGTCACACGCAGTGCCAGATCAGCCTGTGACCCCCCGCTAGTATCCCCCTCACTGGGGGCTAAATACAGGCGCGGGGGGCTAGGCGATGCCAAAAGAAGCACAGAGCTGGGAAGCGAAGCTGGCAGCCCAGCCTGGGCCGCAATGATACCCTTGGGCGCACGGCACGCACACCGTGACACTGTTACTCACAGGGGATACCCGACACATGGAACACAGCCGGGATTGCCCCGAAGGACCCCCAAGCACGTTATCCCCAGAAGCCTCCATATGGTGATCAACACAGGCGCAACAGGCCAGCACAGGGTAAGGGCTAATAAAAGCCACCCGGGATGCGCCCCCAAGGAATGCCCCCAGAAGCCAGTAAGGGAAGATGAGGGATGGTAAGGGGTAGAACCGGGAGAAACCACAACCCACAGTAGTCCCGCCTGAAAGACATAAGTAAAGACACATAAGCATCCCGCAGCACATGCCCCAAGGAAACAAGTAGGGCAAGGGCACCAGCCGCCAAACCACAGGAGGAAGAGACAACAGACAGGGATTACCGCCGCAGCTCCGGGATGAAGAAGGGCCCCAGACGCGCAGCAGAAGCAAAATGGCGCCGGCAGAACGGCGCGATACGCGGCATCCTCCGGCCCCGCCCCCGAAGAGCGCGAAAACTGCGCTCACGTGACCGCGCCGGCGTCATCACACAGTAGAAAGGGAAGATGAGGGATGGTAGGGGTAGAACCGGGAGAAACCACAACCCACAGTAGTCCCGCCTGAAAGACATAAGTAAAGACACATAAGCATCCCACAGCACATGCCCCAAGGAAACAAGCAGGGCAAGGGCACCAGTCGCCAGACCACAGGAGGCAGCGACAACAGACAGGGATCACCGCCGCAGCTCTGGGATGAAGAAGGGCCCCAGACGGCAGAGGAACCTTGAGGGGCGGGCGATACGAGTCCTCCTCCGGCCCTGCCCCCCGAAGAGCACGAAAAATGCGTTCACGTGACCGCGCCGGCGTCATCACAGAGTAGAAAAAAGCGCCTCACAGTTATAGCGCCGCCCGCCGCGGAGCATAGTACAAAGCAGCGACGGCGGCGAAAAACAGTTAAACTCAGTAAAAAACAGTTTGAAACTAGCTAAAACACCCTCGCAGCTACCACCCGCACCCCGCCTCCCCCGAACACACGACGGGGAGGGGGAGAGGAAGGCGAGCGTGCAGCAGCGAGAGCCAAGGCCAGGGATGGGGGGGGCCCCCAAAACGCCAGAACAAGTAAATAGTCCCCAAAACACTCACCCCCTCAGAAGCTAAGACAGGAACTCTGCATCCCTAGTAGGCTCACCATAAAGCCTATGGCCGGCTACGCTTTGTGGTACAGGGTCTGCGGCTTGGAGCAGTGCTCCTTGAGCACTTGACCCTAGTGCTCCTCTACCCTCACCCGATCCGTCAGCCGAGGCTGGGAGGCACAGAGGGTCCGGAAACGGGTGGAAATAGCCATGCAGGGCCGCTGGCTTGGTTGCCCTGCTCACCTGCAGAATATAAAGAGCCATCTTCTATCTTCGCAGAATCACTGCAGTGATTGAAATAATACTTAGAGTGACATCACTCCTTGGGGAGCAAACCCCATGGGGAGCAGAGGAATCAAGATGGACTCTGGGGGGGGGGGGGGGGGGAAATCTTTGGCCTTGTGCTTCTTTTTAGAGTTGGTCCCAGGAATTTTACCCGCTCAGGAGATTCCTATATAGGTAATCAATTGACAGGACAGCCGGATGTAAAGTATATTGAACAGAGAAGGTACAACACTGCCCAGAGCAATTTGCCCTTACATCTCTTGCTCTAGCTAGTCAAGCGGATAAATACCCATGAAAGATGAAAACTGCCCTAGTCTTCCCAGGCGATTATTTTTATGGTGGCCACATTTGGAATGTGTGAGAGACAAAGCTGAACCCAGAAAGCCACGGCAACTGGATTTATAACTCCTGTAAGACACCAACAAAAACTGGTAATAATTACCACCTGGCGCGATTCATGTACTGCACCTATGAGTGGAACTATTATTTATAGGTGTCTGGCTTATAGATGTCGAGTAACTGCCAATAAGAATATCTGAGGGACCACTGCAGTCACTCTCTGAAGAGACCGGTTTTGCCTGGTCTCAGTTTGGTATATTTCATTGAATTTCTAGGGTATGCATGGAAAACACCATTATATAAGCAAGTTGAAAAGCTTGCACTGGCAGGTTATTATAACAAACCATTTTTAGACTATTGTTGGGATTATCTTCTCGTCACTAGAAGTCTAAACCCATGTATTTGTACCCCATTTAAAGAAGGATTGACACCATCCCTCTCCAGAATGTAATTACTTGTGCTTGCATCTACAGGAGGATTATGCCAGGTGCATGACTATTTTAGCAACACCACCACTAACTGAATAGCTTAGTCCTAATTAAGAGAGCACAGCCCCCTGGAAGGGTCAACCTTTGTAATAAATCTGCCTCTACATCGAAACAATTGTGCCCTCTACAAGAAAATGAGTAAGGCTATGCTCACAAAATAATGAATGCTTAGAACACTTTTCACAAAACATAATAATTGGAGGACTAGTAAAATGCAAAGCAACAAATCTGGTTTAAACCAACCCAGTAGGAGAAAATAGATTCAATGCCCCTATTGGAATACACTCCAAAGGCAGAGCAGCCTTATTTGCCTGCAGAATGGATAAACAAAGTCACATACCTGCTGTACTTGACTGTAAAGGGAGGCCAGCAGCCCTTCCCTCTGTTCATCTTGTCCTTTCAAGCATGTTAATACCAGGGATAAAAACGGCTGCTGACTGAGCAAAGACATGCTGTAAAAAAGAAAAAGGCAAAAATAAATCAAAATAATAAACACAAAAAAAAAATCATCGGGAAAGTCAAAATCTTGCCAGAGAGGTCACCCAGGGGTTTAGTTGCTCTATCAGTGTAATCGCATTCCTCCCAAGTGCCCCTACTATATCACTCTCCCTGCAACCTGACATAGATAACTACCTCTACACAGTTTTACTTACCCCTCCCACATTCCCCACAGCAGGTCAAGGGCTACATCAGATGGCTCCGAGGGCCACAGGTTGAGCATATATGGTATAGAGCAGGGGTGTCAAAGTCATATTTACCAAGGGCCACATCAGTATCTTGGTCATCTCCTAAAGGGATGGTTAATAACCGTCAAAATGCAAACACGACCATTCAAGTGTATGGCTACAGACACAAAATTATTTTGCCCAGAACAGATGTCGAATGATTTTGCCCAGGATAGACACAACGTTATTGTACCCTGTACAGATGCAGAATTTGTTTGCTCTGGACAGATGCAGACGCAGATTTATTTTGCCCTCAGATGCAGGTGAATATTTTTGTCACGGACAGATGAAGGCGAATTATTTTGTCCCAAACAGATGCAGACATTGAATTATTTTGTCCTGGACAGATGAAGAATTATTTTTCCTTGAACGGCACACCAATAATTTTTTTCCACCCCACTTTGTAATAGCTAGCAAGAACCCCTGGAGCAGATGTAGCATACTCTACTGTGGCAGTTAGTTTGGAGCGTTAGCGCCCTTCCCCTTTTGTAGTGAGAGCGAGTTGCACAGTGACACAGTACAGTTGCAGAAACTACTCTTGTCCTCCCCCAAAACTAGAAGGGGTGCCACAAAGCCACCACCATCAGGTATCTGTGAGAGGGCCACCTAAAAGGCTTGGAGGGCCGCAGCCAGCACTCGGGCCTTAAGTTTGCCACATGTGGTATAGAGGGTTGAGGCAACAGTTTATGAACAACTAGGTAGTAAACACACCAAAGACAAAATACACAGCCATCAAGAGGTAGAAAGTACTTCAATATTTTTCTTTTGCCTCACATGGAGGCACATGCTTTCTTTTTTTATTCTTTAACTGATGACACACACCAAAGCAGTAAATGTGATGGTGGATGAGGGTGGCCATCTCATAACAACAAGGCTGCAACAAATAAAAACCTCAATGAACTAAAATTTTATTAACTTAATTCAACAACCCATTAAAAGGTGCCCTGGAAGCCAACTTACTAATTTTGTTATACTTGACACACACACAGACTACGCTGCTGATCATTCATCTGTAGCTTGGTTTCGACGCTCATTGTTCCATGCCATAAATGGACCACGCAACAACCAGCTGGAACCAGGGCTGGAGAAGACAATCAGCTTTGGGAGTATGATCTGTGGCACGAGAGAGCCAGTATGGCAAGTGGACTTTTACCTTACCAGTCTCACAATTGCTCCATAAGATATGCAGTCATTTCACTCTGCTTTTGGATAGATAAATATGCTATATGAAGTATGTCTAATACTATGATTTAATGTATCACTGGTTACTGCATGATTTCAAAGAGAAGCCAACTCATCCTTGGTTTTTTTAAATCACACAAGCATTTAATGAACTACTGTGGGTAAAGCCATCACATATTCAGTACTTTTAAAGTGATAATATTGTTACTATTGTAAACAATGGGCCTTTATGGAAAATTAATAATGTAAAATATTATGCAAAGCGGGTTTCCACAAGTTTCAAGCTAGCAAAACTGGCAGGGCAAGTCTGGACATCAAAGTAAGATTGGGGTATAACTGACAGAGAGAGGGCCTTGGGAAGGCAGGAGGCCCTAGGAGGAGGGCCTGAGAGAGAGTGGAGGAAAGGGGTCCAAGAGAAAGAAAGGAGGCCAAGGCTGCCAGCTGGACGGGCTGCTCGTGGGTTCCCCTGTCAGAAGCTCGTCAGGTAATGGTCTTAAATCTGCCTTAACCACTATATATGTGTATGCCGGTCGAATAAATCTGAATCATAGCGTGTGGTATCTTGTTGTTTTGTAAGATCTGATTGCATCTTGTGTTATTTTACCAACAATATGTCTCTTTACTTACCATTTGTCTGTGTTCTTTGATTTAACAGATATCTAAAAGATCATACAATTTTTTGCGTGAATCCATTGCGTTCCCATTGGCCAGTTATTAATAATATTGATATATTTGTTTGCCTATTTTCGTCGAGGCAGGCAGGATATATATATAATTAAGATTTTAGTTATTACATTGTTTACATACATCTGGCTTAGCCAGGCAGAAGTTATTATTGTATTAATCATTGATATTTCTATTGATGTTTTTTATAATAATAGTTTGCTGCTTATTTGGCCATATTGGTTCCAATAGATATTAGATATAATTGTTTACATAATTTGGGAACCAGGCAAGGAGATATTGGTTATATTTTTTTTAGAAGATTAAATTGTTTAAAGAATTTGGACGAGCCATTCAGGAGTTAAAATTGTTTACACTAGGTTTATCTAATTTTCCAGAGATATTCAATACAGAATCAGTGTTGTAAAGGAGAAAAAACTGTTAGTCCTGCCTCCTCAACAAACTTTAGATGTTTTGGTAAGTTAAGGTTCAAATGTAGATGACATTTGTGAAGCTATGCCTAATATTTACTATGAGCCATAACCCACGCCCTAACTGTTGAAGGTGTTGAAATATCGAATTTTATAGGAGCATTGAAGTGTACTTATACCCAGAAAGGAAGTCTATGTCGTCAATTTCCATCCCCAGTCCAGGGCCACAAAACAGCCTGCGTTTCTTTTTTTTTACTAAAGCTTTTGTTAGGTTGTAGTGCATTCAGATTTAGAAGGATAGACATAAAGCTCTTTTCTGGGTATAGAATTACTTTAATAGACATGAAGCATCCAAAGACTGCCGAGATTAAACTTTAGTTTACATTGGAAGTGAACTCCTTCCAAAATATTTTAGGGTATTACACAAGCTAAATACAGACTATGCAGACTATGCCCATGTCAGCTGCATTTACCACTCGTTCAGTGTAGTTGGGTAAAGACTGGTGAACACTTGAGCAGTACACTACATTTTTCCATTGAGCACGATAGGAATCAATGGTTATTCCAACATTGTCTCTTTAGTATTGCATCTATACCTGATATTTTGAGCTTGAATGTCTGATAGCAACTGATTCTGATGCTTTATGAAGGAGCACTCGGCTTCACAAAGAGCATTAGGCAGCCCTATGGAAATTACTGGCAGTGTAATGACAGGAAATTACATCTAACTGAGAAATGCCAGCGTGAAAAGCAACCTTATGAAATAAAATTCTGGATTTTCTGTGGAAATACATATTTGTTCTTGCTAAAGTCTTCCTAACACACAGTGAATTTAGCCTAAAAGGTAAAAATATACCATTATATAAGCTATGCTAAAGTGATTGAAACATTATACAAATCTCAGTAGAACATAAGATGCATCAAGTTTTTTCTTTACCTCTTTTGCTTTTGACGGTCCCGTTCCTTGCGTGAAGAAGATCCTAGATGTTGTCCTTTTTCCAGTTCCTCTCCAGCTGCCTTAAGCACATGACCTTGAACAGAAGTCGGCAGCTTGGCAATCAGGGGGGCTACCAGCCAAACACCCGACCGCTCAAGTGCACTGAGGAAATTGAGAGACATGAAGCAGAAATACTATTTAGAAGAGGCTCTAGATCTAAAGTTTGCAGAGTTAGAAATATTTAACAAAAAATGGCGGTAAATACTTACCTTAACACTGGTTTAGACTTAGCATTGGGGGTTGTGTTGCTAGTTGGGGCATTGTTGGGAGGAGGATTTGTGGCAGGGGCTGTAGAGACATTCTCTGCAGACTGTTGAAATACTTCAATTGTTGCCTTAGCAATATTTTCCAGAAGTGAATTCATTTCCTACCAAAAAAATACAAATTTTACAGATATTCAAAACTATCCCATCTCATGAATAAAAGTACACGTGTCTTAAAAGGCAGACCAATGTCACAATTTTACAAACATAAGTAAACAAAAATCAGTTCTACATATTCAAATGTGTTATACTTTAAAGGTTTATAAGAATGTACAATGCGTCTTTTAGATTCCAGGGCTGGTTCTGTTGGGTTTTGTTTCACTTTAAATCTACATCTGAAATCAAATTGTCAGATATAAAGGTGTGGTTCATCTCAACCTATATATACTTCCGGCTGCTCTCCACAATCCAGTAATTGAAAAAGCAGTAGGCTCAGCCGCCTGGAAGGGTGAAGCCATAATTAGAGATCTCACGTTTAGTTGGAAAATAAGGAAACGTTAAAACACCCTTTCTTCCTATTTTCCTCTTATTTTTTATGCCAATACACAAAATATTTACATATATACAAGATTCACTAGGACTACGGCATCTAGGGAATGGAGATATAATAGCCTAGCAGATAGGGTGGGAGTTATGCCCTAGAGTGAAAGGAGAAATCAATTCTACAGGTCAGAATCACAGAGTTGTATTTTCGCTCATATTATACTCCAGGGCATCACCGAATCAAATACGAATGGGACCTCCATAAGCAGTGCCCTTGATTCAGGGTGGGATCCCAAGTGTTAACCTTATTCCTCTAACCTGAGGAGTAGGCCAACATCAGCTGAAGAGATTACTACTGCTTGTAATACCTTTTTACCAAAAAGAGGCATCCGATGAGGCTCTAATGTCTACCTTATAAAATTTGGTAAATGTATAAACTGCAGACCTGCTCTACTGAAGCCTGGTGCTGAAAAGCCCAGGAAGCTCCGACAGCTCGGGTAGAATGGGCCGTAAACCGAAAAGGTGGTTTTCTCCTTTTGGAGACATAGGCTTTAATCACTGCTTGTTTAATCCATCGGCTGATAGTAAACTTAGCTGGTGCTAGACTGCTTAAAATGGAAGACAGCCTTGCCCTTGTGTAGGACTAAATAAGGAGGCCTAATCGATAAGGCTGCTAATTCAGAAACAGACCGCACAGATGTAATTGCCACAAGGAAGATGACCTTAAAGTGGTCCAAACACCAGGATTTTGACTATCCTGGGTTTTGGTCCTTTTCCCCGGGGCACCTGATCTGGGTGCCGCGCTGTGTGAAGCCCTGGCCCCACTGACTTCACGCTGTCTAAGCAAGTGTCCAAGGTCAGCAACTCCAAGCGCGCCGGCAGCCACATCCCCCGCTTCCCTCTAACAGGGAGTGTGCCTGTGCCGGCCATTCACAAATGCCTGGCATGGGCACACGTCCGGCTAGAGGGATAGGAGGGAAGCGGCCGCGGCTTGCACATGTGCCGCTGGACCTGGAAGCAAGGTAAGTGCACAGGGCGACCTGGGGTGTTTCACACAGCGGGGTATCCCGATTTTGGATGCCCCAAGGAGAAGGAACCTTAATTAGGTTTGTAGGAAAAGGATACTTCGCATTCAGGACAGTGGTGGGGAGCTTGTCAGGTTTTTCCCATTCTTTATGGATAATCTTAGAAAAATAAGACTGCTCAGATCTGTATGAATCCTCCTCCTTCCTCTTAGGGGATCTGGGAGTGTCTCCATAGAGAGAGTCTCAGAAAAGTAAAATAAGAGGAAGTAGTAAGCATGCATGATTCCTAAGGCGCCAAGCATAGACTAGACTATACTTCTTGTATAGAATTTGTAGATGTCCTTCAATTAGTGACCAGCCTTCTGAAATTAAAAAGACGCCAATGTAGGATTTCAGCCATTTATTTTATTAAGAGGATATTAGAATTTCATTAGCATGCTTATATAATGTAAATAGGCTATACTTACATTGCTGGCTGTTTGCTTGATCATTAGCTGCAACTCCAGAGCAGACTGCCTCATTGTCCATTGATCTAGGTTCTGCAGGGGAGGAAAAAAACAATAGAAATTAAATAATTGAAGTATAAAGGAAAAGTTAAGTGGTTGATTTGTCCCGATTTGTCCTGTTTTACATAAATATGGTTAACAACAAAGGTACCCCACTGCTATGCGTCAAGCAAATTTCCTTGTATGTAATGTAACTATAAACGGATTCTGATGTATCGTGGGTGTCACCGCCCCCCTGCGCCCAACCTAGAGCGAATGTAGTGTCACAGAAAGGGGCACACGTCTATGAGGAGGCCCAGATAAGTAAACGTAAAGCTGTAAGTAAATCATGTGAGTCGGCCAATTGTGGACAGCCACAAGTAAAAAAAAAAAAAAAAACAACAAATCACTCACATTTCTCCCAGCATTGGATAAAAGAGACAAATTACCCCCACTGTACTTTACGGCCCCTTCCACATTTGCGTATCCTGTCAGTCACTCATGAGCAGAGTCATAGGTCAGAAGAGGAGTAACCAGTGCATCTCGGAGTTCACACTCACACAAACGCCAGTGCCTCAGCTATGATCAGCTGGCTCCTACTCATGTGCAGACAGAAGCAGCTGTGTGTGTGACACCATAACCCATCAAGTGTAGTAGGTCTAATAAGCAGGGCTGGATTATAAGGGGGGCGCGTGCTCCAGGGCCTCCACCACTTGCCCTGCAAAGGGGGCCTCCACCAACCTTTGGGTTTATGGTCGGATCAGGAGGCTTCGGTCTGACAGGCCGTGGCGCCAGGAACGCTACAGTGATGGATGCGTGCAGAGCTGTAAATTGGCGGCCCCTCACTGCACATAAGCCACCAAGCACATCTGCTGGCAGCTCAATGGGGGGGGGGACTGTTTTCTGCTGGACCAGCTGGGTGACTACAGTACCCCCTGCCCAGAATGGCAAAGCAAGATTTCCTGAGCAGCACACACCAGCATATGGGTGGCACAAGGGACTCGATCTGACGTTCCAGTAAGTAGGCGGGTGCCAGACAACCACCAGTTACTTGGCTGGACATTTATTTTAAAAGGAAAAAAATACTGTATCTGGGGCCTCCACCGGAATTTGTGCCCATGGGCCTCCACCACACTTAATCTGGCCCTGCTAATAAGGCACATGGTGACCATGGTTGTATTCTAGTGCAAATATGTAATTCATGTTAAGCAAATATGGTGACTTGGTGGGAAGAATTGGCAGCTTGGTGCCCATATTGGCCGAATATCCTATGTTTTCTTTACTGTGTCTTCTGTGACCGTTAGGATCCTGGCAGTCCCTCCAGTCACCCAGGTCCATGGGCATTAGAAGGGGAAAGGATTAGGATCCCTGCAGATTAGGTTCTTTCATGGCACTTAGGCCTGCTTTAAAATGGACCTCTCAGAGACTGCAGAGCCAGCCAAGTCCCAACTTGGGTTGCCCCATTGTGTGAACCCTTTGCGCAGGCCTGCAATAACCTATCTTACCCGTGCTTCTAACGTTGTGATCGCGGGTCACAGCTGCAGCCTCAGCAAGGTGTCCCTGCAGCTATGGCGCACCCCCAGGCCCAGTCAGATAGGCTGGGGGCTGGAGGCCATGGCACACTGCTGGGAGACACTGTTAAAGAAGGTGTATTGTAAAATTGTGTAATATTAAAAATCCATATAAACACATCGGCTAATGAGAGGTGTCACATACACCTGAAATAAATTAAACTGCCACCAAGCTTGTGGTTTTCTTTTCTTGGTAAGAATACATTTCAGGGGTGGCAGGTGTCAGTGCATCCGTCCAAAAAAAGAAAAAAATATGCCTACCTGGATATTTCTTGAGGCCAGGTGTAACAGTGACCCCTCTTCCCACCATCCAGTGCACAGCTACGGATTTTTATCATTGGGACATTTTTCTGCAATAGTGCTTCTTTAAAAACAGAGCTTTATGCAGTGTATAAACTTTACTTCCCACAGAATGCTGCATCTTCCTCCACTGCAAACCCAAGGCAGAGCAGACCTCTGCTTACATGTTCTGGACAAGCTGCCACCAGCCTGGTCCACAAAGGGGTAATATGGTGCAAGGGGATAAGCCATGCTGCAGTGGTAAGGTAAGCAAAGCAGACCAAGAGTCACAAAAGACTGTAGGTTTAAAGGCACTAATGATTTGGGGTGCACTGCAAGCCAAGAGACCAATCAGAGCTTTCTTGACACTTTCATGTATGGTCGTGCCATGCAAACTTAGGATGTCACCAAACTGTAGGTCTCAGTGGCTTTACAGTCTTTTTGACTGTTTTTCTGTGCCAAATGCTGTGCTAAAGTATATTTTCCCTGCTCTAAACCCTAGGTGCATCTCATGGTCAGGTATAGAGCAACAAATATAGTAAATATTTAGTAGAATGTATAGGCACATTTCTAACAGTAATAAACCATGATAGGATCACATTTTGTATTACATCAATGTGTCAGCATAGGTAGCCTTACCTACTACTTTACAATGAAAATCTAACCACATAGTCTATAATCTCACAGTGCATTCTTTGCGCAGACATTACCTTATGTCAAGCCTTTAAAAACCCATGATAAATTTTAGTTTTCTGCAGACAGGAAAAAAAAGGCTATACTTACCTTTCATCCCCCGCAAACAATTGCTGCTAGCCCGGCTCTGATACACTTACCAGAAAGCCTAATCCAGTCCCACACTGCTGCCGTCACCGTCTTCAAACAGCCTGCGTCTATTCAACAACTGATGGACCACCTCGCACCATGGCCACAGGAACTATGGCACGAGCCCTACATTTACAGCAATAGAGGAGGGCTTTACATAATGGCTGACACAAATGTCACCGGTGGTTCACCGTCCATTGGATGGATTCGAGTGACTGGATGATGGCAGCACTGGGATCAGGCAATCTGGTGACTCAGCGACTGCCTGTGGAGATTAAAGGAGACTATAGTATTCTTTTTCTACCGCCAGAATGATTTTAAATAGTATCAATAAGCAGGGGAAAAACAGATAAAAGTTTTGTTTCATTCAGAAAGGTTGGGTGGTCAAAGAGCTATTAACCTCACTGAAGTATTATACAATGATGTACGGACATAGCACCAGTGTAAGACTTGTGTGTCCCGAGCCCACTCTACAGTTACATGCAAATATTATGGGCTGTAGTGGGGATTACATGAGCACCAGTGGGTTGCAATGGAGGAGAAATGGGCGGCAGTGGCCTGCAGTAGGGAGGCATGGGCTATGGTGCAGTAGAAATAAACATTGAACTAAAGAGGAACATCGACGCGACTTTGGAGGTTAAAATAACTCCCTAGACATTCCCTGCCTGCCCCCCTACCCCTCTGGTTCACTAATTGGGCTATTTGTGCTCACTTCTCTGAGCACATTTAGCCAGTCCATCCCTCGGTCGCTGGGTGCCTTCCGATGGGCAGCGCCATGTTTCTCCTCCTCTTCCCAGCAGACACTGTGGCCATCCCTGATCTCGCACCTGCGCTGTGTCTGCTGTATAGACTGCTGCGCAGGCGGAGGAAGAAGGTGTGATATTTGAAGTGGACTGGCGGGAGAGAAGACATGCAAGACCTTCTGGACGGCTAAAGCCGGGGCTTTCAATCAGTGTATGGCTAAGCTTTGCTTAGCCTAGGAATACTACAGGATGTTAGCAATTGACAGATCACCAACATCCAAAGAATAAGCGGAGCCCTGGGGAGGAGTGAAATAGCCCTACTCCGAAGGTCTGTTGTTCCTCTTTAAACCAGGGTGCCCTGGGTTTTGGGTACACTTTAAAGAGGAACAACAGCTTTGTGAAACTCGTAAATTAATGTGTGGTTAAAGCTGAATGGAATCCCCAGCCACACACACGCACGGCCATTCAGTTGCGCATGTGCCGTGGGCATGGGGGAAAGGTAAGAATATTGGGCGCCCTGGGGTGCTTCATACAGTGGGTCATCCCAGTTCAGGAGTAAGCCTGCACTGGAGTCTCAGACCCCAGGGCAGGTTTTGGTCAACATTAAGGTCTTGTCATTTTCTTTCTTGTTCTTTTACGTTGTCTATAATCAATGCCAATGTAACCAAACTGCATATCACTCCTTTGATAAATAAAGCAGAGCAAAATCCACTGGGGACCATCCCCTGTCTATCTGAACAGGGCTATCAGCCAGCAATGAGGAAGCTGGAGCTCATGATTGCCATAACCAGAGTTCTGATTGGATGAGAGACTGCGCATGCACCGTAGGAGAAAGAAGGGGGGGTTGGGGTCACACAGTGGGCATCCTAAATGTGGAAGGAGATACATTTTCATAAATATTTTTTCTGGAATCCCTATCCTTCCAAATACTTTTTTAGTCCAGCTTACCTGCAGAATATGTTTAATGCGCTGTCTTTGAGGATTGTCTCCTTGCTCTGCATCACTCAGCCTGTGCGGGTAACAAATCAATTGCATAAGACGCTGGGCCTGAGCACTGCTCAAAACTGGATCCTGAAGGTCAATAGAGTCCTCACATAACGAACGGACACAGCGTTCCCCGACCCACTCCTTTAAGCAGAGCATTAAAATTGGGAAAAATTAGGATAAGCAGGAAGAAGAATAGGATGAAAAAATAAAATACAGTATCCTCCTGCACAATACCAAACCATGTTACAAAATGTAAAGAGAACCACCATCCAGGATTTTTACTCTCCAGGGTGTTATTCCTCTCTGGTGGGGCATCCTGATTTGAGATACCCTGACAATTGTATCCCCGTGGATCGCTGCATTTACTCATCTTCCTGAAAATACTTTGCATGCGTGGGCGGGCAGCCAATCAGCGCACTCCATTCAGCTTCTGCTAGTAGCTCTGACTTTAAAGTGGACCAACACCCAGGATTTTCACTATCGATCGGGGTGCCCCGCAGGCAGGGAGCTGATCGCCACGGGAATCTTATAGATTCCCGGGCCGATCAGCGGTGGGTGTTGGTCCACTTTAAGCATGCTATTGGCTGCACCCCGCACAAGCACTGTGAGATTTACAGTTATGCAAATATACACCATGATCACGAGGGTTTCACACAGGGGGCCATATTATATCTGGATGCCCCAGGAATAAGGAATCAGCCGGTCATAAAGTCTTTTAGAGTCCAGAGAAGGCCAAAGCGGCCGTTTGTGAAAGAAAATAAATGAACGTTTCTTTCACAAAGATTCTTGTAATATATTACTCATTTCATGATCAAACACATAACTGTAACAAGTACTCAATTTATATATGTACAGGAGTTATATCAAGATTTGCGTGGGTAGATGCAACTGGCCAGCTTGGGCTTTCCAATACTCCCACTATAAGATTTACAAGGAAATGAGAAAGGCCAAGTTGGCAAAATCGCGTCTACCCATGTGAATATTGACCTAATACCTAATGTCTGTACAATGACATTGAAAATACAATTACGTATGTGTTTATTAAAACTGTACATTATGAAAATGATATAATAAGATTTGTGAAGTAAAAAAAAAAAAAAAAAAAAATCACACTTTCAATTATTTGACTTTTCCAAAACTAAAACCCTAAACACAACCATTGACCCACACTTGTTGTCAACCACATTGGTGCATCCACTGTGCCAACGAGGACCAAGGGCAGGGTGCGGTCCGGGTCACTGGAAATCAATTTTTTTGGGGCTTCCTTTTGTGGACGAGCATCCCAAATAGGATAATGGCTAAGATGTGGTGGGGGGATGCAGGTTTAAAGCGGAATTACAGTGAAAAACAACCACTAAACCCTCGGGGAGTAGCAAAGAAAAAATAGCATTTTGTGAGTACTCACCTGAAAAATGGGTTTTGTTGGTGTGCCACACACCCCGCTTCACCTTTATACTTCACCTAATATTCTTCACGATTGGGTTAACTCACCGCCAGGTGATGCTGTGCAGAGAGGAAGTCTTGTAACGAGCCCCCTTCCGGCCTATATATACCTGGTACCTCCCATTTATCACCAGTGTATTAAAAAGCAGAAAGACAAGGTACCAGTATTTTAACGGTAACCTCAAAATAAATCAATATAAATAAAAGCTTCACCATATAAAGGATTCAGAATACCGAAAAGGGTGGGAGTGAAGAAGGGTGTGTGGCACACCAACAATACCCATTTTTCAGGTGAGTACTCACAAAATGGTATTATTCTTGGTGTGCCACACACCCCGCTTCACCTTTAATATTCTTCACGATTGGGACATCCAAAAGCAGTGTCCACAAGGGATGGGCATCTCAAGGCCAGGTGAAGCATAACTTAAATGACTGCAGTCTGCAGAACTTTGCGGCCAAAAACAGCATCCGCTGAGGCTCGCACATCAACTTTGTAAAACCTAGAAAAAGTATGAACAAAAGACCAAGTGGCGGCCTTACAAACTTGTTCAACAGAAGCTTGGTGCTGAAAAGCCCAAGACGCCCCAATGGCGCGAGTAGAATGAGCAGTGATACGAAAAGGGGGAACTTTCCCCTTAGCAGAATAGGCCGCAGTAACGGCCTGACGTATCCACTTGCTAATGGCAGATTTGGCTGGTGCCAAACCCTTCTTAGGCACATAGGGCACAACAAAAAAGGAATCCGTCTTACGAAAAGGAGACGTGATAATCAAGTAGTACTTAACACAGCGTACTACATCCAAACAATGCAAAACCCTCTCTTTGTCATTCTTAGGATTAGGGCACAAGGAGGGAAGAACAATATCCTGATTCAAATGAAAAGCAGAAACAACCTTGGGAAGAAAGTCTGGCTTGAACCGAAGGACCACTTTATCCTGATGCCTCTCAAAGTAGGGCGCCTGGATAGACAAGGCCGCCAACTCTGAGACACGCCGGACCGAAGTGATCGCTACCAAGAAGACAATCTTCGGAGTCAGGGTAGACAAAGCAATATCTTGCAAAGGCTCAAAAGGAGGAGCCTGTAGAGCAGAAAGAACTAAATTCAAATCCCAAACCGGGAGTAATGGTTTCCTGGGAGGCCGCACATGCGCAACCCCCTGGAAAAAGGTTTTAACTAAAGAATGAAGCGCAAAACGCTTCTGAAAAAAGATAGATAAGGCAGAAACTTGCCCTTTCAAAGTACTTAGCTGGAGACCAGAGTCCAGCCCTGATTGTAAAAACTCCAGAATCCTGGAGACCGAGAAAACCTTACAAGGAAAAGATCTATCCTCGCACCAAGCGATATAGGCTTTCCAAGTCCTATAGTAGATGATAGAAGAAGACCTCTTCCGGGCACTGATCAGAGTCTTGACAACTGAGTCAGAAAGACCCTCCTCCTTCAAGATGGAGGTTTCAGCAGCCAGGCCGTCAAACCCAGCGCTGGTAAATTGGGGTAACACAACCGACCCTGAGTGAGCAGATCGGGCCGAAGAGGCAGAACGAACTGGTCCACTGCCAGCCGAACGAAGTCTGCGAACCACACTCGCCTTGGCCACGAGAACGGCGGACACCCTTTCCAGAGCCAACTTCCGAACCACCCTGCCCAGCATGGGTATCGGAGGAAACAGGTATAGAAATCCCAGATCCCCCCAGCTCAGGGACATGGCGTCCACTGCCAGAGCCAGAGGATCCCGGGAGAGCGACACGGGAGCCTGTGATTGTGACGAGAGGCAAAAAGGTCCACCTCCGGTGTCCCCCATAGGAGACACAGTGAGCGAAAAACCTGAGGATGGAGAGCCCATTCTCCCAGACGGGGAGAGCCCCTGCTCAACCGGTCCGCTTCCTGGTTCTCCACTCCTGGATTGTATACCGCCGAGAGACAAGGAACATGGGCCTCTGCCCAGGTCAGGATCAGGGACACCTCTCTGAGAGCACTCAGACTGCGAGTCCCTCCCTGATGATTGATGTAAGCAACCGCTGTTCGATTGTCTGAACGCACCTGGACCGGAAGGCCCAGAACGTGTTGAGTCAGGAGAGCAAGAACCTGACGGATGGCTCTCAGTTCTAGAACATTGATGGGTAAGTGGGCCTCTTGAGGTCCCCACTGCCCCTGGAACTGAAGCTCCTTCCAGAATCCGCCCCATCCCGACAGACTGGCGTCTGTGGTGACAATTTCCCAAAGAGGGGTCAGGAAAGACCTGCCCTTCACAAGATTGGTCGAGACCAACCACCACTGGAGGGACTGCCGGACCCGGGAGGACAACTGGAAGGGCTGATCCAGCGACCGAGGCTGCCGGTCCCAGGACGCCAACAGATAAAGCTGAAGCGTCCTCGTGTGAAATTGAGCAAAAGGAACTGCCTCGAAAGAGGCGACCATCAACCCTATCAGCCTCATCCCCAGACGGATGGACGGCCGAGGACTGGAAAGTAGGACCCGAGCC
The DNA here is from genome assembly GCA_027917425.1 of Gastrophryne carolinensis. Classification (NCBI taxonomy): domain Eukaryota; kingdom Metazoa; phylum Chordata; class Amphibia; order Anura; family Microhylidae; genus Gastrophryne; species Gastrophryne carolinensis. The sequence goes on from CM051235.1 coordinate 137,915,160, forward strand.
AACTCCTGAATCAGATGAATTTTGGACTGGGGGAGAAACACTCTGTGTTGATGAGAGTCCAACTGCATCCCCAGAAAGGACACCACCCTGGCCGGAGCGAGGGAGGACTTGGGGAAGTTGATCACCCAACCAAAGCTTTCCAGCGTGGAGACCACCATCCTGGTGTCTGTCTCCGATTGATTGAGCGACGGAGCCATGATGAGAAGGTCGTCCAAATAAGGTACGACACGTATGCCCCGAGATCTGAAAATGGCCATAACCCCTGCCAGCACCTTGGTGAACACTCTTGGAGCTGAGGTAAGGCCAAACGGAAGTGCCACGAATTGATAATGCTGATTTTCCATCACGAATCGAAGAAAACGTTGATGAGCGTGGCAGATGGGAACATGAAGATAAGCATCCTTGATGTCTATGGACGTCATGAAGTCCCCCTGCCGAAGGGAACCGACGGCCGTACGCAAGGTTTCCATGCGAAACTTCCGAAAACGGATGAACCTGTTGAGTAATTTCAGCTCCAGGACGGGACGAACTGACCCGTCTTTCTTGGGGACTGCGAAAAGATTGGAATAAAACCCGAGGCCCATCTCTAAGCGCGGAACCGGCCGGATGACCGCCATCTCTAACAGATTCTTTACCGACGCCAGGAGCCCCTGTGCGGCCAAAGGATCGATGGGCACCCGAGACCGAAAGAACCGTGAAGGAGGGCGAGAGTCGAATTCCAGCTTGTAACCGGACGACACTACCTCCCGGATCCATCTGTCCGGAATCTCCTGGTCCCAAACCAGGGAGAAGTGTCGCAATCGTCCCCCCACACGCACGGGTGAGGGCAGCCCCTCATTGCTGAGCGGGTTTACCAGCAGGCTTGGGCTTGGTGCCCCAGGACTGAGCGGGACGGCCACGGTCCCTCCCCCGAGTCCAACCTGCACCTCTGGTAGCGGGAAAGGAAGCCCCCCCTACCCGCTCTGAATCCCCGAAATGAAGGCCTACCAGAACCCTAAAGGGACGACGAGGCCTCTTGCGTTGCGGCATTTTACCACCTTTTGCGGCTGAATCAATTTTTTCACCAAACAGACGCAAGCCCAAAAAGGGGAGAGCTGTGAGCACCTTTTTAGAAGCTGAGTCCGCCGACCACTGACGCAGCCACACTGACCGACGAATAGCCACCAGCATTGCAGCTGTCTTGCTACTCATAGCCAGCGCATCGTCCTGAGCGGATAGAACATAGGAAACAAAAGATTCACACTGCTTGAGCGCAGTAAACTCTTTACAAGTGGGATCGAGATCCACACACAGCTCCTGAATTACAGACCTAACCGCCAATAGAAGAAGCACCGAAGCACACACCGGGCGCATCGTTGACCCAGCATAAATAAAACCATGGCGAGCGTACTGGTCAATCCGACGATCCTCCCCATCTTTAGGGGCAGTGGTCTACGCAGACTGTACCATAGCCGTGCTGGAGAGCCCTAGCACAGGGGTTTCGACGTCAGGAGGGACGGACCAAAGCTTCACCAATTCTGGCGGAAAAGGATAACGCTTTTCCCCACTGGAAGGAATTCCAGTTAACCGCGTGGGATGTTCCCATTCCTTAAGCACCACCCTCTCAAAGTGATGTTGTCTGGGAAAAACCCAACGCGGCTGAGGCTCTTTGACAACTGACCCTTTGGCAGGGTGACAGCCTCAGGCGGATCTAAATTCAAAATTTCAAACATTTGAGCCAGAATGGAGGGGGTGTCAAGGGAAACCCCCGCCGACAAATCGCCAATAGCGTCAGCCTCAAACTGATCTGCAGGCTCATCTGACCAGGAATTCTCCCTCCTCGTCCGGGGAGCCATCGGACCATTCAACAGGCTCACATACCTCATCCTGTGAAGCCAGAGGCATCGGAGTCAGGTGCTTTCGTTTTGCAGTGGCTTTTGACCCTGCTTTAACGGACACTATTTTCTCGAGGCTGGCCAACCGTGCCGCCACCTCGGATTGCGAATCCCCACTCTTGACAGTGTCACGCGGGGTCCGGAACAGGGAGGGAGAGGTAGGAGATTATGGAAGTTGCGACGGGTCAGCAGCCGGAGCAACAGAATGACGCGCAATACTCTGCTTTGCACAAGGAATGCATACAAAGACATCATCAGCTGGGAGCGGAGTCCCACATCCTGCGCACACCGTAGATGGCCCAGAAGAACCATTTCCGGTAATATCGGAAGCCTCCATATGGTGATTTATGGTATTCGCAAATTTTTGGGTTTAAGGCATAAGCCACCCGGGATGCCCCCTTATTGTAAATGTCCCCGAAGGGAGGATTTAATTTATAATGAAGATCCCCTTAATAATCCTTGTATAAATTGTATAAATAATTTTTTTTTAATAATATATATATATATATATATATATATATATATCCCAATTGTATTTTTTTTTTTTTCAAAAAAGAAGGACTAGCCAAGTAATATAGAATCGGGGGCCGCTTTATTCAGGGATTCCCGGGATCTGTAGGGGAAGAAAAACCAACAGTCAGACCCCCAAACATGTGGCAACATGCAACCATACTTGTGCACAGCACCAAAGTGCCTTTAAATAAGCAAAGGAAAAAACTTTGCCCTCTATTTAATCCATGATAATAAAAAACATCCTCTTAAAAATCTTCCCCCCTTTTGTCTTATAAAAGTATAAATATTATAACCTTTTAATAACACTCGACGGCCCCACACAAGGTGAGACCGCTTACCTGAGCAAAAGATCTGAGAGCAGCAACAGCATGAACGAAAAACGTAGCAGCAGCCAGCAGCAGCAGCAGGAGCCAAGAGTAAACAGACCCATGTGCGGCAGCGAGCCCCCCCCCCCACGTGTCTTCCTTTAAGACAGGAAGGAAGGAAGTGGGGCTGGGGCCGGCCGCATGACGCTGCCGCCGGTGCCACGCCCCCGTTCCCATGTCACCGGGGCCCGCCCCCTTCAAGCCCGATCAGTGCGGCCAATTCATCAAGGGATTACTTCCAGATGAGCCACTACAACCGGCAACCACAACAAAGGAAGGGGGAGGGGGGAGGGGGGGAACTAACAGCGCAGCCGGCGCTGAAAATGCGGCCCGCCCAACGGCGGCCGAACAGAGAGGAGACCAGCTGGGGAGGGGGGCTGTGATACACAAAAGGCTCAGGCAGCCCAGCCAGCCTGCCACAGCGCAGCCCGCCCCGGCCGCCCTTTAAAGCTGACCCGAATACTGGCCAAGCCGGCCAGCAGCTATTTAAAAGACCTGCCCTGAGGAAGCTCTAAGAGAAATAATCAGACCAAATGCACTCTTGCGGTGCAGTCTAATGAGTGTACAAAAGTAAAACACACATGTAATAAAAAAAACATACAGTGAAATACATACACAATACACATCCCTCTAACCCCCCCCCCCCCCCATAGTGAAGGGAGAAGGGACCGTAACGGGAGAGTAAGGAGCTAAGGGGACCCTCGGGACAGGGGCATCCCATTTCCGGATCACCATGCCGGATAGCCGCATTGCCCCCAAAAGAGGGGGTCGAGCGGAGGAGATAAGCTCCTAGGCACCCATAGTGCCGTCTACCAATTGCCCAGTGAGCAGCCTAGGCTGGGAGGCTTCCATTCCACCACAAAGGTACAACAATCAAAAACCGGGCAGAAATAGACCAAAAGGGGGTGCCGGGGTAAAACCGGCTACCTGTAAGCAGGAGACTTCAATCTTCTGTCTTGTCGTCAAGCAGAGAGAAAAACACTGGTGATAAATGGGAGGTACCAGGTATATATAGGCCGGAAGGGGGCTCGTTACAAGACTTCCTCTCTGCACAGCGTCACCTGGCAGTGAGTTAACCCAATCGTGAAGAATATTAAAGGTGAAGCGGGGTGTGTGGCACACCAAGAATAAACAGCCACGGTTCAGCGCTGCTCACAATACAAAGCGCCATCCCTCAGCTCTGTGCACCCACACGCTGCCTATTCACTTGCATTGTTTCCGTGTGACTGCCGCCCTCGACACCGAACCATGGCCAAGGTAAAGTCTCTGATCCACCCCCCCGGGCTTCTCCGTGGTGAGGAGGGGGCAAAACATGCCTCCTCCGACGTTTGCGCTGCTGGCCCCGCCCCATTGTGGGTGGGGCTTATGCCGATGCACGGGGCTTATGACGCCACGCGGGTGGGCGGACTTATGACGTCACGCGGGTGGGCGGCGCTCATGACGGCAGGCGGGGCTTATGCCGTCCCGTCATCCCACTGCCGGCTCCGGACTGTCAGATGTCGGGTCTGATCAAAGGAGGCGGTTGGAGGGTAGGGGATGTGGTCCCCTGCCTCCCCAGCCCCCTCCAGTGATCAGACCCGACAGCTGTCCGCTGCAGAGAATCGTCACGGTACACAGGATCGGAGGTGAGTGTTAAAAAAAATAAAATAAATAAATAAATAACTTTTTTTATTATGTGTGTCTTTTTTTACATTTAACCCCTTGTGGGGTCCATGAGACCCCTATACCAGTTCACAAGGCTGGGGACTGGCAACTCCCCTTAGCAGAATAGGCCCCAACAATGGCCTGACAAATCCATTTGCGAATCGTAGACTTAGCAGGCGCCAAACCTTTCCTGGGCCCGCAGGGCACCACGAAAAAGGCGTCCGTCTTGCGGAAGGAAGAAGTAGTCACCAAATAGTACTTCACGCAACGAACAACATCCAAATTGCGCAGAACCCTCTCCTTGTCATTTTTAGGCTTAGGACACAAGGAAGGGAGAACAATATCCTGATTGAGATAGAAAGCAGACACCTCCTTAGGAAGAAAATCTGGCTTAAAATGAAAAACCACCTTATCCTGGTGTCTCTCAAAGTAAGGGGCCTGAATTGACAGAGCCGCCAACTCAGAGACACGGCGAACAGAGGTAATAGCCACCAAGAAAGCAACCTTCTGAGTGAGAACCGAAAGAGCAATATCATGTAGCGGCTCAAAAGGAGGACCCTGGAGAGCCGAAAGAACCAAATTCAAATCCCAAACGGGAACCACAGCCTTCCGAGGGGGCCGCACATGCGCGACCCCTTGGAAAAAGGTCTTAACCAGCGGGTGTAAGGCAAAAGACCTCTGGAAGAAAACCGACAGAGCAGAAACCTGTCCTTTCAAAGTACTAAGCTGGAACCCAAGATCCAGATTATGCTGAAGGAACTCCAAGATCCTAGGAATCGAAAACACCCTGCAAGGCAAAGCCCTAGCCTCACACCAAACAATATAGGACCTCCAAGTTCTATAGTAAATGCCAGAAGAGGACCGCTTCCTAGCCCTAATCAAGGTCTGAACAGCCGCCACAGACAAACCTTCCTCCTTCAGAATGGAGGTTTCAGCAGCCAAGCCATCAAAGCTAGCGTTTGTAAATTGGGGTAAAGTAGTTGACCCTGAGATAACAGATCCGGCAACAAAGGAAGCCGGTACTGATCTACGGCCAGCCGTACAACGTCTGCGTACCAAACCCTTCTTGGCCACCTTGGAGCCACCAGAATTGCTGGTGCCCCTTCTAGAACCAGTTTGCGAACTACCTTGCCCAGCATGGAGACGGGCGGAAACAGGTACAGAAAACCCAGATCCTTCCAAGCAAGGGACAAGGCATCCACTGCCAGAGATAGCGGATCCTGAGAAAGAGACACAAAGGCCGGAAGTTTGTGATTGTGCCTTGAGGCAAAGAGATCCACCTCCGGAGTCCCCCACTTGCGGCAAAGATCCAGAAAAACCTCGGGCTTGAGAGACCACTCTCCTTGGCGAGAGGATCCCCTGCTCAGGGAATCTGCCTCCGTGTTCTCCACTCCCGGAATGTAGACTGCCGAGATGCAAGTAACATTGCTCTCCGCCCAGTGCAGGATCAGAGAGACTTCCCCGAGGGCCCTCCTGCTGCGAGTCCCTCCTTGGTGATTGATGTAAGCTACCGCCGTTCGGTTGTCTGAACGAACCTGAACCGGTAGACCCTGTAAATGTGAGGTCAGCCGAGCCAGAACCAGTCGGATGGCTCTGAGCTCCAAGACATTGATGGGGGTGCCTCCTGAGGACCCCACACCCCGCTGAACTGATGACTTTTCCAATAACCTCCCCAGCCCGACAGGCTGGCATCCATGGTGACCGTCTCCCCAACAAGGAACCAGAAAGTATCTGCCCTTCAACAGGTTGCTCGATTCCAGCCACCACCGAAGGGACTGCCGAACCCTGGGAGACATCCTGAAAGGTTGATCCAATGACTGCGGACACCTGTCCCAATGCCTCAATAGGTGAAGTTGAAGAGATCTCATATGAAACAAATGGTACCGCCTCGAAGGAGGACACCATCAATCCCACCAGCTTCATCCACTGTCGGATAGAGGGACAAGGATTGGCCAGAAGAAGGCGGATCAGACCCTGAATCCCCTGCACCTTGGTCTGGGGCAGAAACACTCTGGCCTGAATGGTATCCAGATTCATACCCAGAAATGAAATCACACGAGACGGAGAGAGAGAAGACTTGGGGCGGTTGATCACCCACCCGAACCTCTCCAGGATCGACACCACCTGGTGGGTGTCCAGCTCCGCATGACAGAGGAAAGAAGCTGAGATCAACAGGTCGTCCAGATAAGGCACAATGTGAATGCCCTGAGCTCTGAGCAGAGCCATTATTCCCGCCAAGACCTTGGTGAAGACCCTCAGCGCCGAGGTCAGTCCGAAGGGAAGGGCTACAAACTGAAAATGTTGATCCTCCACCGCAAACCGGAGGAATCTCTGATGTGCCGGAAAAATCGGAACATGCAGATACGCATCCTTGATGTCTATGGATGTCATAAAATAAAAAGATAGCCGAGCGCAGATCTCCATGCAGAACTTTTTGGCTCTGATAAACCTGTTGAGAACCTTGAGATCTAGAATGGGTCTCACCGAACCCTCTTTTTTGGGAACCGTGAAAAGGTTGTAGTAACCCCTGCCTCTCTCCGACGGAGGCACCGGGCCTATAACTCCCATGTCCAGAAGGTTTTTCACCGCTAACAGGAGCCCCTGTGCAGCCTGAGGGTCCGAGGGCACCCGAGACCTTAAGAATCTTGGAGGCGGCCAGTACTTGAACTCCAGTTTGTACCCGGAGGAGACCACTTCCAAGATCCAATTGTCCGTGACCTCCCAGGCCCAGACCTGGAAGAAGAGCCGCAGCCGTCCCCCCACCCCTGCGGGTGAGGGCGCCCGTTCATTGCTTAGCCGGTTTAACGGCAGGCTTGGGCTTGGAGCCCCAGGCAGCCGCGGGATGTGCCCGACATCTGCCCCTGTTCCAGGACGAGCCCCTGAAACCCGAGAAGGCCAAACCCCTAGTCACTCTGGCCCCTCGAAAGGAAGGAGTGAACGAGCCAGCCCAGGGACGTCGCTGAGGTAACTTACCTCCTTTAGCACCAGCATCCAATTTATCTCCAAACAGTCGCGTACCCAAGAAGGGAAGCGCTGTAAGCGACTTCTTGGCCCCAAAATCCGCCGTCCACTGGCGGAGCCAGACCGATCTGCGCATAGCCACCAATAAGGCTGAAGTCCTACTACACACGACAATAGAATCTTCCATAGCAGCAAAGACAAAATCCATGAACAATTCACATCTCTTAAGGGTAGCGTACTCAGCGCTAGCCGAATCAAACTGAGCGTCATGCAGCCAGTCCCTGATAAGAGATCTGGTAGCAAGCGACACTAGGGCAGATGCACAAACAGGCCGCAGGGCCAAGCCCACGCTGGCAAATGCGTGGCACGCCATCTGATCAAGGCGCTTATCCTCACCATCCTTAAGTGAAGTGGCGTCAGGGGTGTTCAGCACAGAAGAATTGGTCAAACTTAAAACTGGCGCATCAACCTCGGGAGGAGAAGACCAGCACTTAACCGCCTCCACCGGGAAAGGATACTTCTTATCCCATCCCTGAGGAGCACCAGGAAGCCGACTGGGCCTCTTCCATTCTCTAAGGATCAGCGCATCAAAGTGACCCTGGGTAGGAAATTCCAGACGGGGCTTGCGGACCCCAAAAAATTCCCCCTTCTTGAGAGGAGGCGCCTCAGGTGGGTCAATATCCAACACCTCCAATAGATGTGACAAAACAGTGGCCGTGTCTACGGCATCCCCCAGTGCCTGCCCGACATTGGCATCACCAGACTGAACATAATCAGCCTCTGTTTCCTCATACAATTCCCCCTCTTCTAACGGGGAATAATCCGACAACCCCTTAAAATGCACAATTATGAAGCAATCTGAAATGCACAATTAGGCATATAGTTACTATCCAGAGTAACACACACAATTAAATATATATTAAATTAAATATATATATATATATATATATATATATATATATATCATACCAACTGGCAAAACACATAAACCAGCACTAAAGGGGGCCCCCACCAGAGAGGGACCCCCAATCACTAAGGAAGTGGCCACCAGGCCTTTACCGTCCCCCAGAAAAACGACAGCAGCAGCAAGGCATTAAGATGGCCCCTGTCTCTGAGGCGATCTGGAGAAGCAGGGAAAGAAGGGGGGCGGGCCAGCGCCCGGCCCCGCCCCCTTTTCTAACACAGCCTGAGGTAGAGAAGCTCCCCAGGCTGACAGGCAAAGGCACAGCAGGCTAGGCCAAGCAACCAATCCATCGAGGGACAACTACCAGATGAGCCACTCCAATCACAAACACACACTCTGCCCAAATACAGTGGTAACACCAACACACATACATACACACAAAATAAAAGTTTAAACAATAAGGGAGAGGCCGAAGATCACTAGTTTGGGAGTGGACATGGAAAAAACCACACCTTCCTCCCTTAGGGAGCACCAAAAAATATTCGCAAACCTGTATCCTCAAAAATATATCACTTTTATTTACACATGAAACACATAAAAACACTTACATACAAATACACAAAGCACAAGACATTTAAAAACAGTAATGCTAATCCCCTATCATATCATCAAAATATCTCAAAACTCCCACTAATGGGATATCTTATTTATATACATAGTATGTGTCTCTGTTCTAATGCTGTAAACTAATCAAATTCTATTAAAATACAAGTCTGTATTGTGCAGGGAGAAAAAAATCTCTCTACATATACATACTTAGGTATTTGTGCCGGCACTTAAAGAGGACCTGAACCATATCCCCCTATTATGCAAGACCTTATCACATATTATCACCAATAAGAAACAACTATATTGTGAATACCCCACATGAATGATCCCAAAAAACACCCCTTAAAACAATGAATATTATACCAATGAATGTACACAAAAAAAAAATGTTATGCTCAAAAAGTGCTTAGTGCTGAAAAATGTGTACTACTGTAAACATGTTGAACGATCACCAAACTCTGCAATAATGATATCTACTGACTATAAATCCCACCCCATAATAACTATTCGATATAAGAACCGATATAACAAGAAATACAGGAACCCAAAAACCGCAATATACAAGTGCCAGCACAATAACAATCAAATACTACCAGTGCCCAGGGTTTAGCACATCAGAATAACAGCATGTCAGAAACACTCATAAAAAAAGGGGGTCGCAACCAGGAGACCCGCGCCCGCCGCTATCCATGCAGCTTCCAAGGGTGAAGGTCCCACCAGCCCCCCCCGGAGGGAAGTAAGGGACCCTGAAGGGGGGGACCCGGCCCGAATAACGCCACAGGCATGTAGGGACAGGGCATTCCGCACCAGGATCACCAAAACCTGGGTATCCGCCTACCCCATAATGAGGTCTAACGGTGGAGCAAGGCTCCTTCCGCTCCTACCTTCACCAGGACCCGCAGCCCAAGCTGGGAGGCTCAATTAGGGGCAATTTAGAAAGGGTCCTGGCATCAATAGGGACAATAAACGGCCGGGCGCGGGCCCGGCTTACCTGCAAGTAAAAGAAGTCTTCATCTTCTTTCTTGTCGCCTTCCCTGCAGAGAAGGAACTGGGGAATTGGTGGGAGGTCCCAGGTATATATGGACCGGGAGGGGCTTTCTGTTTCGCACATTCATCTCTGCAAGCGTTCACCCTCTACTGGAGATAACCCACATGTCATGAAGATCGAAGTGGAGTGTATGGCACACTTAGAATAATATATATATAATTTTACTAGAAATTCCTGCAAAAATGGCGCAAAATTGGGAAAAATGACCTGTCAACAGAGGGTGACAAAATCTCAAGTAGGCATTCAAAAGGGTTAATAGTACCTATGCATGTTGGGTATTGTTCTGCTCGGGGGACCTTGCGCTTTAAGATTTAGCTTGTTTTTCTTGTCTGCATTTTGATATTTTAGGAAAAGATGTTTTTTATTCTGCTTTTTTATACATTTTTTAGGGAAACCCTGTGCAACCAAAGAATTCTTTGAGGGATTACTTCCAGAAAGATAAGCCCACTACAACAAGCTGGGTACTCTTAGAAAGCTTAACATGTGTACTTTCATGGAATATATGGTTTGTGGGGGGTATTCCAAGTGTAAAGGGTTGTTTTGGTTGAAAAATCGCAAGGTGTGCAGTTTGTCTGCAGAGCTGAAATTTTCAAGGAAAATTACCATTATGCACATGCTTTACTTTGGGGTGTTTGCTAACTCTTCCCTTGACAGTAGCTATGCATGTTGGGTATTGTTCTGTTCGGATGATGTTGCTATTTCAGATTTAACTTTTTTCTTTTTTGTATATAGTTTTTTTTTTAGGAAAATGTGGCTTTGATTCTGCTTTTGTATCCTTTTTTAGGAAAACTCTTTGCAACCAAAGAATACATTGAGGGATTACTTCCTGTGGCCACATCAACAAGCCTGGTACGTATAGAAAGCTTGAGGTGTGTACTTCCAGAGAATATATAGTTTGTTGGGGGTATTTCAAATGTAAAGGGTTGTTTTAATTGAAAAACTGCAAGGTGCGCTTAGCCTGTAGCATAGTTGTATTTTATCTGAAAATCCCCTAAAGTGCTTTTTCAGTTTGGGGGCGTGTTCTGGGCAGGAAAGTGTGTCTACCAACACATATGTGGTATTGCTGTAACGGGGAGAAATTGGGATTTTACACGCAATAAGATTTTATTGATGAACTTACATTTTTTATTACAAAAAAACACTACAAATTGTAAAAAATAGATTTTTATTTTTTTTTTCCTCATAAAAATATTGCTCACCCAAAAATATTGAAAATACACCTAAATATTACAAACAAGACATTTCATCTTGAAGCCCAGACTCTGCTGAAAAAAACAATATATAGTTTTCCTGGGAAATCCCTTCAAAAATCACATTTGAACATGCGTAGTGCAAAATAGTGATAAATGGTCTGGCAACAAAGGGTGACAAAAACTCCAGGTAGGCTGGCACTTAAAGAGTTAAATTCAAAGAGGAGTAAAAGGGTTACATGTTTTAAATGTTTACATCTTTTGCATGTCAACTAAAAAAGACTCACCTGTTGGCATATGCTACGTAGAACGTATTTAGCATACACATCCAAACTGGCAGTTTCTATAGATACCAATCTACCCCCTGCCCTGTTGTTTGCCAAATCTTCATCTGCAATGTCTTCGTTACCAGCTGGGAGAGGAAAGCCGGAGCCTTGCAATTCCGCATCACCTGAGTAAATAAATAGCATTTTAACCAAAAGGAAGATATTCTACTGTAAATCTGCACTAAAATGGTTAAGCCATAACAAACCTGCAGTAAGGAAAAAGTAGTCCCAAATGATATAAGACATATGAAATGCCACACAGTGTCATAGGATTCCCATAGATATAATAAGGGAAATAGATCAAGTTTCATGCATAGAAGTACATAACAGAAAAAAAGACAAGAAGATAAACGCTTACAGGCAGGACATGGACCAAGGGGATAACACCAAAACCTTGATGTTTCAGTAACAACCTTTTTCATGCGGTGTTTAATAGTTACTTATTTTTTTCTAGGGGTTTGAACCACTCTATCACCATCCAGCAGTCAATACCTTGTATTTGGCTTTTGCATTTTTTATGGTATCTATCTCTTTTAGCATTACCAGATATATTGTACCTGAATTTGTATTATACACCAATTCACCAGCATTAAATCAATTTTCTATTCCATAGTTTTGTTCTGCGTGTTTGTTCTTCCACTCTTTTCCTCATACAGTCTATTTGGGCCCAGTGAGTGGGAGCACACTGGACCCCTACTAAAGTCCAAGGATTTACTACATTCATACAATTTTGTTACTGGTGTGCTTTGACATAATTCTAACATATATTGGTTTTCACACAGAAGGGCATCCCAAATTACATATCCCAGGTGACCACCACTAATCAATAGGGTTCACTAGGCAGGACTGGACAAGATGAGGTGAGGGAGCTCACTCAAGCTTATAAATGCCCAGCAGCAGCTTTCTGAGTGTGCAGAACTTCTATCGTCTTGTAGATCTTAATGTACAACCTTGATGAACAGCTGCCACCATAATAGTAAAAGATTACAGATAGTAAAAAATGCTTCCATAAAACACACATTTGTCAACACAGAAAAAAAAATTGCTAGATAAGCTCTTTAAGACATCGAAAGTGGACTTTCCCTTGAATGTCAACTTTAAAGTGGTTGCCAAGTCAAAAGTTAAAAAATACAATTCTGTGATTATTCACCTGTAGAATTGGTATTATGAGTATACAGTACGTCCTGCTCCAAATCTAATACTTACAGTTGGGATATACTCCGCCAGATGACGCTGGACTGCAGAGACATCGAAAATAGGCTCCTCCCGGCCCCTCAAATACCCAGGGACCTCCCACAAATCCCCAGCATTGAAAAGCAGTTAAGGAGAAGCTGGGAGAATTAAACAATCCAAACTATCAACTATAACAATGATAACAATCACCACACAGGGGACCAAAGAAAATGCAAACCAAGGGTGGGTTGGAGCAGGAAGTACTGTATACTCATAATACCAATTCTACAGGTGAGTAATCACAGAATTGTATTATTCTTAGTATACAGTACGCCCTGCTCCAAATCTAATACTTACAGTTGGGACATTCAATAGCAGTGTCCATAAAGTAGGGTGGGATCCCCAAGAAAAATCAGCAGCAGGCAGTATAAACCACTGCCGCCTGCAGAACCTTTCGGCCAAAAACAGCGGCAGCTGAGGCCCTCACATCAACCTTGTAAAACTTTGAAGGTATGAACAGAATACCAAGTAGCAGCCTTGCAAACTTGTTCAACAGAAGCCTGGTGCTGAAAAGCCCAAGAGGCACCAATAGCACCAGTGGAATGAGCAGTAAGGCGGAAGGGAGGATTCTTCCCCTTAGCAGAGTAGGCCTGAATCACAGCCTGACGAATCCACTTGCTGATAGTAGACTTGGCAGGAGCCAAACCCTTCCTAGGACCAGAAGGGAACACAAAAAGAGCATCAGTTTTCCTGAAAGGTGCAGTAGCCACCAGATAGTATTTCAGACACCTAACCACATCCAAAGAGTGCAGAACTCTCTCCTTAGCATTGCTAGGATTAGGGCACAAAGAAGGAAGAACAATATCCTGATTCAAATGAAAGGCAGACACTATCTTAGGCAGAAAATAAGGTTTGAAACGAACCACCACCTTGTCCTGGTGCCTCTCATAGTAGGGGGGCTGAATGGACAGCGCCGCCAACTCAGACACACGCCTAACAGAGGTGATAGCCACCAGAAACACAACCTTGAGCGTAAGAATGGCCAAGGTAGCATCCTGCACAGGTTCAAAGGGAGCACCCTGCAAGGCTGACAGAACCAAGATCAAATCCCAAACAGGCACCATAGGTTTACGTGGGGGACGCACATGAGTGATCCCCTGGAAAAAAGTCCTGATCAGAGGGTGCTGAGCAAAGGACTTCTGGAAAAAATTGCCAGGGCAGAAACCTGACCCTTCAGAGTACTGAGTTGGAGCCCCATCTCCAACCCATGCTGCAGGAACTCCAGAATCCTGGGAATAGAGAACACACAACAGGGAAGAGACCTAGACTCACACCAGTCAATGTAGGCACGCCAAACCCTGTAATAAATGGAAGAGGAAGACTTCTTCCTAGCTTTAATCAAAGTATCCACAACCGAGGAAGACAGCCCCTTCTCCATCAAGATGGATGTTTCAGCAGCCAAGCCGTCAAAGCCAGAGTTTGTAAATAAGAATGGCGTAGTGAGCCCTGAGTGATCAGATCTGGCACCAAGGGCAGAGCGTATTGATCTACTGCCAGCTGTACCACATATGCGAACCAAACTCTTCTTGGCCACCTGGGGGCCACCAGAATTGCTGGCACCCCTTCCAGAGCAATCTTGCGCAGAACCCTGCCCAGCAGGGGAATTGGGGGGAAGACATACAGGCACAATGTAATAAAAACAGGGAGACTCCAAATATATTTTATACCAGGAGCACTGCCAGCGTAGTGCTGGCGTCCCTCTAACCTACTCAAAATCCAAAGCCAACACACACACAAGGTTACTTGAGGGCTCAGGCTCACTGGACAGCTATATCCATAATCACACACGGCTGCAAATTCCTATTTGGAAACACATCTTTATTAAAGAAATATTGCACACACCCAATGGAATAAAGCACCAGCAATTAGTACACCAAAAAAGATGTAAAAATTCACAACGTTGCGATACAAAAAATTCGGGGCCCCCCCCCATGTGACATGCACAGACACCTCGTCACAATCTCCACTTGAACACTCATGCGCTAACTCAAACCATACAGCCAATAAAATGTGGCTCGCATCAAAGAACTCCAGCGTTGGGCGCCATATTTAAATAGTTGCCTAGTTAAGCAGCTGTCCAGATGGACAATGCATAAATGCACAGCTGTTCCTGCATTAGGTATCTCACGTGCAGATGTTCCTCCAAAATAAGGGATTTAGCAGTCAGCTGATCTTTATATGGCACGTCTGTAATCATGGAACACACAGCTGCATTGTCCCCATCACATAAGGATATTGGCCAGTAAAGGGATTCCTCGGTGGACCAATCATAGGGGTAGCGTGATGGCAGCAGCCCACACCTTCTCCTCACCACATAACACTGGCCAGCCTTGGTTATTCAGGGGGACTTTCACAAGGTCGCAGTAACATTATTCCACTACATAGTTCGCTCAGTCCAAGATCCACCGGCCTTTTTACATGTTCACATACATCAATTACAGTGTCATGTAGGAACTTAGCTTATATGGCTGCTTGGGCCGGCCGTGTCAGCAGATGATGATGCCGGTGCCCACAAGGCTCAATTGGTGCTCCTTAGAATGCAGAGTAGATGTAGCGGTTTACACTGTAGCACATGGTGGGAGGACATGAGGTGACGTGGGGGCCTTGTCTCATCCGACGCGCGTTTTGCCCCGCCCACCGGGGTGTAGTGTTTTTTTGTAATAAAAAATTTAAGTTTGTCAATAAAATCTTATTGTGTGTGAAATCCCAATTTCTCCCGGTTACAGCAGTACCACATATGTATTGGTAGACACCCTTTCCTGCCCAGGAGACTCCCCCAAACTAAAACAGAGCTTTAGGGGATTTTCAGAAAAAATACAACTGTGATATGCGCACCTTGCAGTTTTTCCAGAAAAACAACCCTTTACATTTGAAATACCCCAAACAAACTATATATTCTCTGGAAGTACACACCTCAGGCTTTCTATTTGTACCAGGCTTGTTGATGTGGCCACAGTTTTCTGGAAGTAATCCCTCAATGTATTCTTTGGTTGCAAAGAGTTTCCCTAAAAAAAGGATAAAAAAGCAGAATCAAAGCCACATTTTCCTAAAAAACTATATACAAACAAGAAAAAACAAGTATAATCTGAAAAAGCAACATCCCCCAAACAGAACGATACCCAGCATGCATAGCTACTGTCAAGGGAAGAGTTGCTAAACACCCCAAAGTAAAGCATGAACATAACGGTAATTTTTCTTGAAAATTTCAGCTCTGCAGACAAAGTGTGCACCTTGCGATTTTTCAACCAAAACAACCCTTTACATTTGAAATATCCCCCATAAACCATATATTTCCTGAAAGCACACATTAAGCTTTCTAAGCGTACCCAGCTTGTTGTAGTGGGCCCATCTTTCTGGAATGGATCCCTCAAAAAATTCTTTGGTTGCGCAGGGTTTCCCTTAAAAAATGTATAAAAAAGCTGAATAAAAAACACCTTTTCCTAAAATATAAATATGCAAACAAGAAAAAACAAGCTAAGTCTGAAAGCGCAAGGTCCCCCGAACAGAACAATACCCAACATGCAGAGGTACTATTAACCCTTTTAATTGCCAGCCTACTTGAGATTTTGTCACCCTCATTTTTCCCCATTTTGCGCCATGTTTTGCGACATTTTTGCTGGAATTTTCAGGAAAATGATATATATATATTTTTTGCAGCAGAGTTTAGGCTTTAACATGAAATGTCTTGTTTGTAAATTTTATTTATTAATTTTATTTATTATTAAAGCGGACCTTCACTCTGAATAAGAGTCTATCTTATATGTTTTCCACCCCCTGTACATACAGATTGCTCACATTAAAAATCATCCTACCTGCATCTACTGCATGTTATGAGCCTTTAAACATCCAAGATGGCGGCTTATGGAAGCCGCCATCTTATCAGGCAGCCTGCTAACAGGAAGTGCCTCCTAACTGTGCTGCTCTGCATTCTGGGACTGCTGACCTTTACCATGACCAAAGATCTGCTCTGTCTGAGCAAAGCACAGCTATAACCCGCCCTTATCCCACTCTCCTCTCCTCAGTAAGCGTGATGCTTCTGAGTCAAGATGGCGGCGCCCGTATCCTAAATTCCTGGACAGAGTTGCAGCCCAGTGGGGGAAAGAATAATAAGTTAGTGACTAAAAACGTAAAATATATTAATTTTAGATGCTGGGGAATCATTTTTTTAAGAGTTTGGGCTTTTCATTAAATCACGGTGAAGGTCCGGTTTAAGTAAAAAAAAAATAAATACATTTTTTTTTAGAAAATTGCCTCCTTTATATATATATATTTTAAATAAAAAATTTATTTTATTAGGGAAAACCATATTGCATGTGAAAGCCCCATTTCTACCGATTAGAACGGTACCACATATTTATCGGTAGCCCCCGGTTCCTGCCCAGGAGACCGCCCTAACTGAAACAAGTAATTTTTAACATTTACAAATAAAATACAACTACCATCCACACTACAAAGGGTTAAATCGAGAAAAAAAAAATGACATAGGGTCCCCCCTTACCCAAAGTAACCAGCTCGGGACCAGCTATGCAGGGCTTGTAGGAACACGGCGCAGGGGCCAGCTTTTGTGGCCCCTGGCCCTGCAGGCTACAAGCCCGCATAGCCCGTGGCCACAGGCTCTTCTGCCCCCCCCCCCCTGGCTTTGGGGAGGCAGGTAATGGGGGTGCCGGGGGTTAATGGCAAGTCACCGGCTAGCGCAGGTGACTTGCCATCCCCCCAGCCTTGAGAACTGGTATAGGGGTCTCATGGACCCCTTACCAGTTCACAAGGGGTTAAATGTAAAAAAAAACACACCACACAGGGAAAAAATATTTTATCATTATTTATTTTTTTAATACTTGCCTCTCATCCATACTGGAGCACTCTGTCCCTCGGCGATCACTGGCTTCTGCTCACTTGCTAGAAGCCTTTTATAGCTGCTGGATGACAGAACACAAAAGGGTTAATTAAAAAAAAAATGACATAGGGTTCCTCCCTCCCATTTTATTTTAGAATTTTAAGGGTTAAAAACCCTTAAAAATCCCCCCCAAAAAATGACGTAGGGTTCCCCCTACCCAGCATTACCGACCCGGGCCAGCTATGGGGGCTTGTGGAACAGGGCGCAGGGGCCAGCATTGGTGGCCCCTGGCCCTGCAGGCTACTAGCCCACATAGCCACTAAGTGGCCCGGGCCCTTCTGCCCCCCCTGGCCGTTGGGGAGGCAGGTAATGGGGGGCTGGGGGTTAATGGCAATTCACCCACTAGCCGCAGGTGACTTGCCAGACCCAGAGCCTTGTGAGCTGGTATAAGGGGTCTCATGGACCCCTTACCAGCTCACAAAGGGTTAACTGTGAAAAAAAAAACACCACACATGTATTTTTAAAAAAAAAAACATTTTTTTTTTTTTACTGTACTTACCTCCGATTGAAAGCTCTTGTCCCTCGCCGCTCTGATGACAGATGCCGGTGATCGGCATCCAGAGAAGGGGGAGGCAGGAGATCAGAGGATCCAACGAGGGGTAAGGTGAGTATTTTTTTTTTTTGCCCGCTAGCAGGGGTAAATGCCAGGCACGTAAATTTTATGTGTCTGGCACTTAAGTGACGGAGAGGCAACCACGTACATTTTACGTGGCTGGCATTTAAAGGGTTAAAGGGAAACCCAGTGAGGGCCTTCTTGGCAGCGTTATCAGCAGCCCACTGGCGCAGCCAAACCGAGTGGTGTATAGCCACCACGAGGGCAGAAGTTCATTCACATTCTGATGGTGTCATCCAATGCTGAGAGGACAAAATTTACAAAAACATCACAACTGGAGAGTGCATTAAACACCTCACAAGGCAAATCATCAGGGGCACTATCAAGCATATTTTTGATAAGGGTTCTAGTGGCCACAGCAGAAATGGCAGAGGCACAGACCGGGCGCAGCGCCGTCCCCGCACATGCAAAGGCGTGGGATGCCAGCTGATCAATACTCCGGTCTTCGGCATCCCGCAGGGTAGTATAATCAGCGGAATGCATGACAGAGGTGTTAGATAGCCCTAGGATCAGGGCATCCACCTTGGGGGGGGGGGGGGGTGTGGATGAACAACCTTTACCCACTTCAGCAGGAAAGGGATACTTCCTATCCCAACTCTTTGGAACCCTGGGAAGTTTACTGGGGCGCTCCCATTCCTTGAGCACAAGGTTATGGAAATGTGCCTGCTCTGGAAATTCCAAACGTGATCTTGCTGTATGGAAAAGCTCCCCTCTTTGCCTGGGTGCCTCAACAGGGAGAGAGATAGACAGAACCTCAAAAATCTGGGTCAATAATCTGTCAGTGTCATCCGGGGCCCAGGGGTCAGAGCCAGAATCGTCATGACCCCTCGGTCTCTCATCAGATGAGCCTGAATCAGAAAAGAGCTCCCCTTCATCAGACGGGGTATAGCCACACAGATTCATAAACTCCTCAGTTCCCATAGGGAAAACAGTAACATTAGGCGTCAAGTCCCGCTTCTTAGCAGGGGCCTTACACGCTAAAGACTTCGCAATAATCTGTTCAACAGTAGCCAGTATAGAAGACACATCAGGCTGAGAATCCCCACTATTATGCAACTCAGCAGGAGTGAGTTTTAAGCTAGGGGGAGTAGGTGAAGTGAAACGAGGTGCAGCCACTGGCAGGCCAGATTGCAATGCAAGCACCTGCTCAGCACAGGGTACACAGACCAGCGCCTTGTCAGCGTCAGCATGAGGCTGCCCACACGCTACACACAGCTGTCTTGTCCCAAAGGGACCCCGGGAACATTGTCCTGGGATGTCTCCATATGGGGATTATAGCGGCGCTATACGCCGATAGGGAATAACGCTATATAGCAACCCTGGATGCCCCAATAACCCGCTAGGGACGTTGGAGTATAATTTTTACAAGGCCTACAAGTAATATACTAAAAACAGGGCCGGGAGAAGCCAAGAAGGGTTTGTCCCGCCTGAAAGACATAAGCAGACAAGACCTTAAGTACATCATAACAAAAGTGAAGCAGATAAAGCCGCCCGCGAGGGCACTTACGGACCGCAGTAGGTAGGAGTCCGTCGCGCATTGGCCAACCAAGTCAGAAAAGATGGCGCCGGTATACCTCGAGGGGCGGGCCAGTAATAGCGATGACGCGAAACGCGCCAAAGACGGGCCCGCCCCCCCGAAGAGCGCGAAGCCAGAAAGGCCAACAGCTAATGATGGCGCACTAGCGCCTGAGGTAATGCCGCCGCCAGGCGCGGAACCAAGTCAGCGTGCGGCGGTGGTAAATTTAAAAGCAATAAAGACAAGTCAGCGCGACGGCTGACACAAGAATAAAGAAATGTGAAAAGTGAAAGCACAGACTGCATAACATACATATCTATACACATACACCCCCCCCCCTCTTTTCCCCCCGAAGACTACAAGGAGGATGAGGGAGGACGGCGGCCACTTAAATAGGGCCCACCGATAGGCAGGGGCAAGGGGCAATAGTGCGGGAGGGGCATCCCATAGAGGCTCACCATAAGCCTGAACCGCCTACCCTTTGGTGGGGGATTGCGGTGGAGCAGCGCTCCTAAGCACAAACGGCGGTGCTGCCTACCTTCCCCCGACCAGCGCAGCCAAGGCTGGGAGGCATATTACTAGTGGAACGGGTGGGAATAGTCCTACAGGGCCGCAGGTTAATAACCCCGCTCACCTGCGAGTAAAGAGCCAATTTCTCGTCCTTCGCAGCCAGACTGCAGAGAAATTCTGGGGATTTGTGGGAGGTCCCTGGGTATTTGAGGGGCCGGGAGGAGCCTATTTTCGATGTCTCTGCAGTCCAGCTCCATCTGGCGGAGTATATCCCAACTGTAAGTATTAGATTTGGAGCAGGACGTACTGTATACTAAGAATAAATAAATATCAGTTAGGAAATACTCCTTCAGCTGTCAATCAGCAGCCCTCTAACCTGGTCCTTCAATCAACCTTCAGTGGACAGAGAATGGAAACAACCCCCACTCCCTACTCCCTCCTCAGACGTCCTGATTGGCTGCCTCTCTCTGCAGCTCTGAACCCTCACCCTCCTCTTCTTTATTAGCGTGCACAGCTATCAGCATTTGTCTCTAGTCTTTGATCAGGCTGACAGCAATCAACAGCCTGCCCTGCCTGCCACCCTGTATTCCAGAAACCAAACAAACCCCCCTTTCACCTGGGCAAATTAGTTGCTAACAGCCTGGAGTAAATATCTCTGCCTTCAACATGTCTCTCACTGTCATGATCTGGTCACATCGAGCTGACAGGCTGCAATCTCTGCCTAGAGACTGCCCATTATGAATATGCTAAGCAGACAGTGTACTTACACCGCATCACTGTTGCCACACCCACTGTTTCTCCTCTTTTATTCTCTGCATCTCCAATGCTCTAAAACGTTTAAAAGATAACTTAGGAACTACAGGGTCTTTTTGAAAACAGACTGAAGTTTAAGACATGCAACATGTAGCCCGAAACAGTGGGAAAGAATCGGGCTTGCCTTTAGTATAACTTTAAGTAACCCGGCACAGCTATTCTTTGGAACATTAATACTTTGATTATAATATTTTGGAAACCTACCAAGCATAAATACTGCTTTTAGAACAGCAAACAAAGCTCCAGGTACAATACGGTTCTGAGCAGCTGCCAGAAGATGACGATCACAAGAAGAGCGGATTCCAAATGTTGCCCTGTCTAACAAAATATAAAAAACTTTTATTAACTAGCCATTAACAGCCCAAAAATGTTTGTTATTTGTAGAAATTTCTGGAAAAAAAAAATAGCTGTATGGCATGCGGATTTTATTTTGTGACTAAAATAGGTTTTTCAGTGTCACACTTACTGCCATCTGGTTCATATGGGTTTAGCTGGGGAGTCTTAAAAAGATGCAGCAAAATGCGACACGTGAGGCGTGCTCCCGGCTCAGAATCTTGCTCACTACATGCTGAAAGAGAGGACAGGAAAAGTGTGGTTAAAGATGAATCACAACATTATGTTTTGCAAAAACAACAAATGAGTTTGGCACACACAAAGACTAGAAGACTAGATCATAAACAATGACAAATGAATCACTTTTGTAACACAACAGAAAAAGGTGTTATTTATTAAGCACTGCTCCCCCAAGCTGCTGCGTTTGACACTTCCTACACAGTGCACAATGTAAGGAGGCTTTGCTTGGCTGCAAACATGACGAGCCAGAGCCAACACATAGAAACTATAGCATCATTCTAGGATATATTAAGGAAGGTGAAAAGGATTCACTGATACAGTGGGGCTTTAGATAAAGTGGAACTCTAGACTTCTTTGTTTTGTACAAAGTGGGAAAGGGACATTTACATGTTTTACTTGCAATCTGTGACATTAAAGGTCTATTAAAATAAACAGCTTACCTTACGAAGCTGTACCTCCTCTCACCTCCGGCGCCATGAATGAGGAAATACACTTACTGCTAGCGCCACCTCGGAGATGTGGGCCACCAATACTAGCTCAAGGAGTTAGTGCAGACCACACCCCCTCTCTATTGATAGCTTGAATAGTGCTCTCAGAGCTACTATTCAAACCCAGCTAACCCCCCCTCCACCACCCGAGAGTAACAGGTGTTGGTCCCTGCCGTTAAATAACAGTCTGTGCTGCCGCCTCCCCGCAACGCCTGTAACTCTTACTATCCTAGCAGCCCAGCGTTGAGAATCAAGCACCACCACTGGCCATCCGGCGCTCACGTGAGCAGTGGATACTCATCACTGGACCACAGTTAAGGTGAGATTTATGGGGGGTTCTGGGGGGTTATGTGTGGTGGGGCTCCATTCTGGATGCCCCCCGCAGCAGTGGTGACCGGCACCGCAAGGGTGTTGGTCCACCTAAATTCTTGTAATGGTTAAAATACAATTCTGTGAAACTCACCTGTAGAATTGTTTTTGAATATATCCAATCCAGGTTGTCCCAGAAGTAATGACATGTGGGTATTCCACCCCCAGGGGGCGCTCGACTGCAAGATCAAAAGCTGTCGCTCCTCCCGGCCCCCTATAAAAGCAGGTGTCTCACTATGATTTCCCAGTGGTTAAAAAGCAGTAAGAAAAAGACAGGCCGGGAGGCTAAGAAACCATGTTACTTCAGCATGTACTCTCTCCAACAAAAAACTTAAGGACAGCCTTTCGGCCAAAGACAGCATCAGCTGAGGCCCTAACAGCAACCTTGTAAAACTTGGTAAAGGTATGAACTGAAGACCAAGTGGCGGCCTTACAAACTTGTTCAACAGATACCTGGTGCTGAAAAGCCCAAGAGGCCCTAATAGCTCTGGTAGAATGAGTTGTGATCCGAAAAGGGCGTTTCTTCCCCTTGGCAGAATATGCTTGCACCACCGCCTGCCTGATCCACTTACTAAGAGTGGACTTGGCTGGTGGCAAGCCCTTCCTAGAACCTTCTGTTAGGACAAAGAGCAAATCCGATTTCCTGAAGGATTCAGTCGCAACCAGGTAATACTTAATGGCTCTGACCACATCCAAGGCATGGGGGGTCCTTTCCTTAGAGTTAGTCGGTGCTGGACACAAGGAAGGCAAGATCACTTCCTCATTAAGATGAAAGGAAGACACGACCTTTTGCTGCTCAAGATAAGAAGACTTCATACAAAGCAGGGCCAGTTCTGACACACGACACACCGAGGTGATCGCTACCAAAAAGACCACCTTGAGGGTCAAAACAGGCAATGCAGCATGGCACAAAGGGAGGACCCTGGAGAGCAGAAAGTACCAAATTCAAGTCCCACACCGGTAATACAGGCTTACGCGGTGGACGTACATGGGTGACTCCCTAAAAAAAGTCTTGATCAATCTATGATTGGCAAAGGATCTCTGGAAAAAGATGGCCAAGGCTGAGACCTGGCCCTTGAGGGTGCTCAGCTGGAGACCCAAGTCTAAACCGTGTTGTAAAAACTCCAAGATCCTAGAGATAGAGAATGTGTGACAAGGGAGGCTCTTGGATTCACACCAAGCAATGTAGGCGTGCCAAACTCTGTAATATATCATGGAAGACGACTTCTTCCGTGCCTGAATTATGGTATGCACAACTGTGGCTGACAGCCCCTTATTCCATCAGGATTTAGGTCTCAATAGCCAGGCTGTCAAAGACAGCGTCTGTAAACTGGGGTTCTGCAGCGACCCCTGTGCGAGAAGCCCTGGGTTGTCGGGCATGATGTAGCGATCCACTGACATCTCAACTATGTCCGCAAACCAACTCCTTCACGGCCAACGAGGAGCCACTAGGATGGTTAAAACACCTTCCTGGGCTACCTTGCGCAGCACTCGTCCCAGGAGTGGAAACACAGGGAATGCATAAAGGAGTTTGAACTCAGTCCAAGGAATTGCCAGAGCATCTGTGGCATAGGCCAGAGGATCTCTTGACAGGGAGACGAACCTTGGGAGCTTGTGATTGTGTCTGGATGCAAACAGATCCACGTCCGGCTGACCCCAGCGGAGACACAGAGCGCGAAAGGTCTTGTTGTTGAGAGACCATTCCTCCAGACGTGATGCCCCCCTGCTCAGGGAACCTGCCTCCTGGTTTTCTACCCCGGGGATGTAAACCGCCGAGATGCAGGGAACATTCTCCTCTGCCCAAGTTAGAATCTGGGTCACCTCCTTGAGGGCTCGCTTGCTCCGAGCCCTGCCCTGGTGATTGATGTAGGCGACAGTCGTCTGATTGTCCGAGCAAACCTGGATCGCACGACCCATTAAATGGGGAGTCAAGCGAAGAAGCACCAACCGGATCGCTCTCAGCTCCAGGAGATTTATGGGCAAGTGGTTCTCCTGCGGACCCCACTGACCCTGGATCTTCTGTGTCTGCCAAACGCCTCCCCAGCCGGTCAGACTGGCATCCGTGGTAACTATCACCCACCGGGGAGTCAGAAAGGACTTGCCCACCAACAGGTTTCTGGAGTCCAGCCACCATAAGAGGGACTGTCTGGCCAGGGGGGACAGTGAAAATTCCTGTTCCAGCGACTCCTGCATCCGGTCCCAGACGGTCAACAGGTTCAATTGAAGAGGTCTCATGTGGAATTGGGCGGAGGGCACTGCCTGGAAGCATGATACCATTAGGCCCACCAGCTTCATCCCCAGACGGTTCGATGGCCGCTGACAAGACTGCACCTGCGTCTGGAGGCCCACCACCGGAGGACACCACCTCCTGAATCCACCGATCCGAGACGCGATGTCTCCAGATATGAGCAAATAGCAGAAGCAGTCCCCCCACCCGGGTGGATGAGGGCGCCTCCTCATGCCTTAGAAGCCTTAACAGGGGGCTTGGACTTGGATCCCCAGGAGGGATTGGATCGGCCGCGGGACCTACCACGTCCCCAGGAATCCCTGTGGCCACCTGAAAATGAAGAGCCTCTTCCTCCACGAAAGGAGCGATAGGCAGAGGAACCCCGAAAGGGCTGCGCAGGCTTCCGTCGCTGAGGGAGTCTACCATCCTTGACTTCTTGGCCGCGACATCAGCCGACCATTGCCGCAACCAGAGCAAGCGGCGAAGCGCAACAAGCACGGCCAAAACCCTGGCACCGAGCCGGACACCATCGTCCATGGCAGCAACCACGAAGGAAATAAAATCCACACAAGCTTTGAGATCTTTATACTCCTCCGCCCGCTTGCGACACTTTGCTTGCGAGCAATATCCACAAGACGTCTCACCTTCTTTCTGATGGCTAAGGAGACAATAGCCGCGGCACACACAGGGCGAAACCAAGCACCAGCAAAGGTGAAGGCATGACAGACCAGCTGATCCATGCGCCTGTCAGCTGGATCACGTAAGGAAGCGGAATCGGGTGAAGGCATAACCGTAGTGTTGGACAATCCCGACACGGGGGAATCCACCTCGGGGGACGGGACCATAAGCGGACCAGCTCCTCAGGAAAGGGATACCGCCTGTCCAGGCCTTTAGGCACGGCGGTAGCTTGTTAGGCCTTTCCCATTCCTTGAAAATCATATTAGAAAAATGGGCCTGCTCAGAAAAGACTCGCCTCTGTCTCTCAGGCCGAAACAAATCACCCTGCTTCCTCTTAGCCGCTCTTGGAGGGACAATGTGCAACATCTCAAAAACTGAAGCCAGCAACTTCTCTGTATCATCAGGGAGCCACGTATCCTCGTCCGAGGAAAAACCAGGCCCGCTGTCATAGCCAGCAGAAAAATCCACTAACTCGCCTTCCTCCACAGACGCCCAGACCTCCAAAAAGATCATCATCATTATCCGAGTAAAGGAGCTTGTGCCGCTTCTTACTCGTGGCCTTCTTAGGAGCCGTCCGCGAGATCTGTCTCTCAAGACTGGCCACCCGGAATACCAAATCAACCTGGGACCCCCTGCTGGCTTCCCCCTCGCTGGGGGCTGCGTGCAGCAGCGGGGGGATCTTGAGAGGCCGCAGGCAATAAAGGGCTAGGGGCAGATACGCCCACCCGATCATGCTCCAAAAAGACGCTCCTGGCGCAAGTGACACAAAGTGCTGAGTTCGCCCAGAGGGCTAGCACTGCACATGGGGCAGAGCTTCACCAGCCCAGATGGGGCCCCTAGCTCACTATTCCCAGAAGCCTCCATTATGGTGATTAGCAGAAAAAAATTCTATACAGGTTACAAGGCACTGACGGCCCAAACCTATACGGCCCTCCTATATATTCCCTCTTTTTGTGATCCCTCTTAATAAAAAGGGAGAGGAGGGGGCGGCACAACCCACAATCTATCAAAGGGCCCAACCTGAAAGACACAAGCAAAAAGGGGGCATAAGCACCCCACAGCACATGCGCAATAATAGTAACACCATAGGTATAGATAATAATAGGGACTCACAACACCGACAGTGTAGCCACACCAGAGGGGTCCCAGGCAGCGAAGCAGGAGAGACAGTCACAATGGTGCCGAGTCACCAGCTCAGAGCGTTCCTTGAGGGGCGGGCCGCACAGCTGGGACACAAAAAGCGTCATAATGCGGCCCCGCAACGCGTGAACAGCAGCGCTCGCCTCCTGCCTCCTCACAGCCCAAGATGGAGGCCTTCCTCCAAGAAGCCCCCACAAGACTGCCACAGGGTGTCCCACAGCGGGGCCCCTGCACAACCACGCAGCGCGCACACCGGCCTCACACCACGCAGAAGCAAGGAAGCCTGCGGTCTCAGGAGAGACATCCGAGTGGCGTCCGACTCCCCCCCCCCCCCACAGCATAATGGCCCAAGATGGAGGGGAGAGGGGAGCAGGAAGAGACAACTCGAGGGAGCGAGGGAGGTACGTATGACAGCACAAGTGAAGACAAAAACACAGTGACAATAATCACACACACCGCAATAAAGCTTGTGGGGCAAAGGGAATAAATCAGAGGGCAGTAAGTGGTCCCCCCCCCCCATAGGCTCACCATCAGCCTATGGCCGGCTACCCTTTAGGCAGGGTCTGCGGCCCAGAGCCTAGCTCTGCCAAAAAACGCCTGCCCCCGGCATTCTCCCTAGCGTCACAGTCCCGACAGCCGTGGCTGGGAAGCAATAGTAGGTCCACGGGATCAGTGGTAATAGGGTCCGCAGCGGCCGACGGGCTAGGAGGCCCCCCGCTCAGCTGCAATATCCAGGAGAGAGTATGGAACGATCTTCAGCAGCCAAACTGCAAGATGAACACTGGGGGAAATCATAGTGAAACACCTGCTTTTATAGGGGGCTGGGAGGAGCGACAGCTTTTGATCTTGCAGGCGAGCGACCCCTGGGGAGGAATACCCACATGTCATTACTTCTGGGACGACCTGGACTGGATATAGGGAAAAACACAAAAGTGCCCAAAAACGTAGCTCCTAGTTTAAATATATACATCGACTCTCCTTTAAAGCCCCAATGAAGGGAAGTACAGTACCCTGAGAAAGGACATTTGGATGGTTGTAACATGCAAACCAATGCCTGCTTTTATCTGGGCTACTTTGGCATTTCACATCACTTCACCAACTCACTTTAACTTTATATACATACAAATTGCAATCCCCCCAACTCGAACTGCCAAAATCTCCTGAAAAGCAAAAACTCCAATTTTAGATAAAAGGGGCACAGCAGTGTGCCAATACTGCCTATTACCTTTATGCCAGCTAAAATGTAGTGTGCATGTCTTTGGCCAAGTTCTTTATTTCAAAGTTTAGATCACAGCAGAGGTTGAATTAAGTGGAATTATCACCAGGATTTTTACTATCCTGGTGATTGGTTTTGGTCCCTAGGGCATGCGATGTTGTGTGAAACCCCCAGAGTCCTCAAAACTCACGTTTCTGATGGTTCCATGATGCTCTGTACATTGTGCATATTAATGAGGTTGGGGTAGGCATCTCCGAAAAATGGAGGGAAATGCAGGAGAATGTCTTGCCCATAAATGTGTTGGAGCAGAGGATCATTCTGGTGGTCCATTGCCATTGGACAGAAGAGCTGCAGGGAGCATTGATGTTCTATAGTGCCAAGGTAATGGCTTATACCAACCCTTAGGGAGGCTCTAAAATTAAGGCAGTGATGGCTGGGGGGGCAATGGAGAGGAAGGAAGGTTGCTTAAATGTGTAGCTGATACACTTATGATTTTAACATACCATGGTAGTTCACCTTTTAACAGCAAATCTTTATCTTACTAAATTAAGAGTGGTATTCTAGTCATCTAAAATGTATTAAAAAAATTAAAACACCTTCCCTTGCATGGAATCAAGCAATGTCCCTGGCACTTAGGGTAACAGCTGCAGGAGGGCTGCACACTGTGGGTGCCACTTTCTATAGCTTCGCCAAGATGGACGCACCGAAGGCTGAAAAAGCCATGTCCAAAACGCGTGATTTTTAACTCCGTTGTACACCTTATGCTGCTTTTATGGATGGATTAAATAAACTGGACATTTTATGGAAGTGTGCAGACTACGTCTAAATATCCTGTGATTTGAGGACTGAGGAATCCTTGTCTGGCACCACCACATACACACAGGGTGAGCAACTGTTCTTTTTCTTGAAAAAGCCAATGGACAGCGTTTGATTGCAGGGAAACTCCCGTCCAACCTCAGCGCTGGGAAACTTTTAGATGCTGCACTTTAATTACTAAATGGAATGGCAGTAACATTTAGATGCTGCACTTTAATTACTAAATGGAATGGCAGTAACAAAATATAGTCCTAAAACTATAGTAAAGAAAAGAGCAAGCACAAAAAACTATCATGGAAAAACTTACCTGCAGTAAGCAGGGAGGGGATGGCAGCACAGCGGATTAAATCTTCAAGTGAAAAGCATTGTCGGGCAACCAGGATTGCAACAAATATGGCAAGAGAGTCATGGAATGACAAATCGCTAACCTGTAAGGGATTAACAAATATTAATCTAATTATGTAATAAATGTTGCCTGTCTAAATTTTAATATTATTCAAGAGTAACATATTCCCATTGTTTCACTAACACCCCCAAAACAATGCAAATAAAGTTAAAACAGAAAAAAAACACAGGATTTTGATGATTCTGGGTTGTATTCCGTGCCCTGGGGGCATCTCAAAGTGGGATGCCTCACTGTGTGAAACACCCAGAAAAACACACCTATTGCCATTCCAAAGGCACAAATGCGGACTCTGGTCCTTGACTGGCAAGCCTTGACTTTTGTCATTTGTCAACGGCTCTCATAAACTTCACCCGGGGAGCTGCGCTTCCATTCCAGATTATCTAAATGGCTGGGGTAGAAGCGCACATATAGCCCGAATATGCAAGGGATGCAGTTGCTCTTGCTCCCCATTTATCCAATTACATAGGCACAGCAAACCGTTCTGAGTTGACGAGAGCCTGCGCATGTGTCATTGGACCGGTGGAAGGTAAGCGTTTACTGGTTCGCTTCAAACTATGTAGCTAAAAGATCACAATTACATGAGTGCAAACAACTTCACACTGTGTGGGGGTCAAACATTGGAGCAATGTCCTGGTCAAAGTCAAAACAACAGGTAAAGTGCTTTTTTTGACCAACAGCTGTAAAATATTCTTAAACCGGACCTTCACCATGATTTATTGAAAAGCCCAAACCCTTAAAAACGATTCCCCAGCATCTACAATTAATATATTTTAAGTTTTTAGTCACTTAATATTCTTTCCCCCACTGGGCTGCAACTCTGTTAAGGACTTTAGGATATGGCCTCCGCTATCTTGACTCAGAAGCATCACACTTACTGAGGAGAGGAGAGTGGGAAAAAGTACAGGAGGGACGGGTTATAGCTGTACTTTGCTCAGACAGAGCTGGGGTCAGGAAAAGGTCAGCAATCCCAGAATGCAGAGCAGCACAGTCAGAAGGCACTTCCTGTTTGTAGGCTGCCTGATGTTCCATGAGCCGCCATCTTGGATGTTTAAAGGCTCATAACATGCAGTAGATGCAGGTAGGATGATTTTTTATGTGAGCAATCTGTATGTGCAGTGTGTGGGAAACATATAAGATAGATTAATATTCAGAGTGAAGGACCGCTTTAATATTGTTCTTGAACTTAAGTGAGCACTATCGGGAAAAATGGCCCAATAATAAAAATTCATATACATATTCTGAATGGCAAGTGGAGGGGTCAATTATACGCGGCGCATCAGGAAATATCCAGCCAGGCTTTTTTTTATCTTAATGGAAGAAAAAGGAAATCATGGGTGACAGGCTCTGTAACTCCTCATAGACTAAATCCATCACCCCAAATTTTATTCCTAACAGCAGAAGAAACTACAAGCTTGGTGGGATTTTTATTCAGTTCCGGTGTATAAGTGACCCCTCCCCTGATTAACCAAGGTGTTTATTTGGATTTTTAATATTATACAATTTTGCGATAGTGCTGCTTTAAGTAAAAAGTGAAATGAAAAAAAAAATGTATGTATGCAGCAAGCATAATATCCCTCCAATATTTAACCAATATAGTGGGTTGTCTGGGTGGGGTGATCAGATTAACTCAATCTACATGCTCTAATATTGTCCAGAAATTTTTGCTGAGCGGATCATGCATGAGAGGCATAAGATCTGGTTAATATGTTTTATTTACTGGGTATAGTTCAAAGGCACCAACATGGCCTGGTGAAAACCCTCACAGCAGAATTTGGGTTATCTGTAGCACCCCCCCCCCCCTTAGAAATGCCCAAAAAAATTGAGCAACCCCCCCAGGATACTATTGGTGACCACTGGATCACAGACCAATATACCCCTATCCAACAAGCAGTTGCAGAACACATGGACCAATATATTCTCTGGATTTCCAGGGAATTTATGCAGACTAACAAGTTTTGGTCCGATTCGGGTAGAACTCCCCATTCCTAAATCACACCACATACAAACCAGATTAAAGAGGATTACAAAAAATAAAACAATCTGCGCCAAGACAAAATCAATTAAGCTTGAAGAAAAGTCACCAGCGCTTTAAACTGTACTTTTAGACTCTAGGTCCGGTATTAGTCTGCCTAATTTACTTATGCACTTATTTACTATAATAAAATCAAACAGATCTACAAAAACTTTGTAGAGGTTAAATTCCACACATTTAAAACTAGTGGCTGTACTTTAAACCTACAGATATTACAGTGGTCAAAGTGAAACTATTTTGTCGATTTTGCTAATGCTAGTACCAAGCACTGCGCATATTTTTTACAAACATTTACTATGTACAGGGCTGGCTCCAGGTTTACGTGGGCCCTTGGACGGCATGGTCTCAGTGGGACCCTTTGTGGTGAAGAGTCGCGTCACATCACAGAGGGACGTCCCAAATCTGAGTGCCTCCTAAGGATCATGCTATTTGGATAAAAAAAATGTGTGCACTAAACCCCTTTAAACCGGACCTCGGAGTCTAAATGGATCTAGATTATCTTGATTTTGGATGCCCCTTTTTGTGACCCCCACCCCTGTTCATTAATTTCCTCGACCGGGTGAATGCACTGTGGGATCGCCAGTTTGAGTTAACGGCCAAACCAGGGTGTTTCTTTCACAAACAGGGGCATCCCAAATTGAGATGCCCCTGTAAAGCAGACCAAAACTCAGGGGTGAAATTGCTTGCATAGTGGGTATGTCAGAGATCCCAGGGGGTTTCAAACAGTAGGGTATCACAGATTGGGATGTTCCAGGATAGGAAATCAGCTGGGGTGGGCTACTTAAAAGCAGAAAAAAAACCTCCCCTGGAATCTAAATCGAGACGCCCTGTTGTGTGAAACCCTGCCATTCGAGGTGATGTGGTCACCAGCTTTGGAGGTGCCCTCCCAGTCCGCCACCGGTCAAGCGCCGTTGCACCCCCCAAAGGCCGGCCCTGTCAGTGGGCACCCTGGCAGCTACCCCGACTTGCCGGGTGCCGACGCCGGCCCTGACTATGCAAAAACATATGCATCAAGTTTGAGACTCTTGCAGCTAAGGTAAGTTACACCCACCGTATTTGCTCTCTGCATTTATCAAAGAAAGCATAACATGCAAAATCCTTGTCAATAATGCTGAATCGAGGGTTCTACTTCTAGACCAGGGGTTCCCAAGCAATAGTACATGTACCACTGGTGGTACACAAGCTCCTATCAGGTGGCACTTGGCAAGGTTGCAGACTCATTTGAACCCCAAAAGGTTCTGCTACCATATAGTTTTTACCCAACCCCGATTTGCTCCATAAATGCAAAGCTGCATAAAAAGCTAATTAAAACAGTTTATGTGCCTTTACAAATAGTTGCGTGTTTTTAACATTTTAAAAGATGAAGGACAGTCCCCTAGGTGGTACTTGAGATAATTAGAAAATAGAAAGTAGGTACATGGAGGAAAAAAAAAGGTACTTCTGCTCTAGAGAATATCATGTACGACGAGTACAATACTTACATCTACATTGCACAACAGATCATTGAAGCCACAGGTACCGTTATTGGATGAGCAACATAAAGCTTTTAGGACACCTAGCCATTCTGAACTTAGATCTTTACAAGCTCCAGTGAGTTCAGCACAAAGAATGGCAATGTCATTTACCCTGCAAATACAAAAACAAAAAAATTCCATGTGACATCTTGAGCTCTGATAACTTTAACTTCAACACAAAATCTTTATTCCTGACCTTTCTATATCATGGTCCCCAACGCACACGTGCACAAGTGCATTGCACACAAAGCTGTAGCGGTTGGTTGCAGAATCTCTCAGCTTTCCAAGCATGCCACAGTTATAACTGTGCGCTGATGGATTAATGATTGTCTCCAACATGAACTCCTGTTCCCACAACATGTTGGAGTCTGACGGATCCACAATACAGTATATCGTGTTCTTTACCTTGGAGCAGAAATCACTTAAAGATGAAACAAAAAACAATAGATACATTATCTACATGTGATTTACTTAATGTGAAACATCAGATAGTCCTATCATCAACCGATATACCTTGTTCCTAGCATGACTAGGATAGAGGTTGGAGGGGAGGAGAGAGGTTGGAGGGGAGGAGAGAGGTTGGAGGGGAGGAGAGAGGTTGGGGGGGAGGAGAGAGGTTGGGGGGGGAGGAGAGAGGTTGGGGGGGGAGGAGAGAGGTTGGGGGGGAGAGGAGAGAGAGAGAGAGGTTGGGGGGGGAGGAGAGAGGTTGGGGGGGGGAGGAGAGAGGTTGGGGGGGGGGGGGGGAGAGGTTGGGGGAGAGGAGGGGGCTCTGACCCCTCACCCCCCCAGCCTCCCTCCACCGAGCAACCGGCAGCTGTCATCGGGGATCGTTGGGGGACAGAGAAGGATCGGAGGCAAGTAAAGAAAAAATAAATGTCATTTTTTGTGTATGTGTGTTTATTTTTACATTTAACCCCTTGTGAACTGGTAAGGGATCCATGAGACCCTATACCAGTCCACATGGCTGGGGGCTGGCAAGTCACCTGCGGCTAGCGGGTGACTTGCCATTAACCCCCGGCTCCCCAATTACCTGCCTCACCAAAGCCCAGGGGGGAGCAGAAGAGCCCGGGCCCACGGAGCTTGTAGCCGGCAGGGCGGGGGGGCCACCAAAGCTGGCCCCTGCACCCTGTTCTACAAGCCCTACATAGCTGGTCCCGGGCTGGTTAAGCTGGGTAAGGAGGATCCCATGCAAATTTTTGTTGTTTTTTTTTTTAAGGGGTTTTAACCCTCAGAATTCCCAAAAACATTCCCCTATGTGTGTTTTTTTTTAAATTAACCACTTATGTTCTGTTGCCTAGCAGCTATAAAAGGCTTCCAGCAGGAGAACAGAGGCCAGAGTGATTGGTGAGGGAAGTAAAGGAATGGGAGGTAAGTATTTAAAAAAAAGAATAAACTCTATATTTTTTTTTTTCTCAGTGTGTGTTTTTTTTTTTATATTTAACCCGTTATGAACTGGTAAGGGGCCCATGAGACCCTGAGACACCTATACCAGTTCACAAGGCTTAGGGGCTGGCAAGTCATCTGCGGCTAGCGAGTGACTTGCTATTAACCCCCAGCCCCACATTACCTGCCTCCCCAAAGCCAAGGAGGGGGCAGAATGGCCCGGGGACAATTTAGGTGGCGCAGGCTTGTAGCCGGCAGGGCGGGTGACCACCAAAGCTGGCCCCCGAGAAAGGGACCGCCATTTTTTTTTAACCCTTTATAGTGTGGATAGTAGTTATATTTTATTTGTAAATGTTATAAAGTGCTCTTTTCAGTTTGGGGGGTCTCCTGGGCAAGAATGGGTGGCTACCGATACATATGTGGTAAGGTTGTAATCGGGAGAAATGGGGGTTTCACATGCAATATGAATTTCTTTAACAAATGTTTTATTTAAAATAAAGGAGACAATTTTCTAAAAAAAAAAAAAATTTTTAATGCAAAAATATTATTAAAAAACTAGAAAAATTACAAACAAGACATTTCAAGTTAAAGCAAAAAATATATCTATAATTTTCCTGGAAATTCCTGCAAAAATCACGGTTAAACATGGTGCAAAATGGTGAAAAATTACCTGTCAATAGAGGGTGACAAAATTTCAAGTAGGCGGGAAATTAAAAGGGTTAATAGTACCTATGGGGGTATTGTTCTGCTCGGGGGGGCTTGCGCTTTCAGATTTAGCTTGTTTTTTCTTGTTTGCATATAGATTTTTTAGGAAAATTTGTTTTTTTTCTGCTTTTTTATGTTTTTGATGGAAACCCCGTGCAACCTAAGAATTCTTCAAGGGATTACTTCTAAAATGATGATCCCACTACAACAAGCTGGGTACGCTTAGAAAGCTTAACGTGTTCTTTCAGGGAATATATGGTTTGTGGTGGGTATTCGAAATGTAAAGGCTTGTTTTGGTAGAAAAAGTGCAAGGT
Source organism: Gastrophryne carolinensis (assembly GCA_027917425.1). Lineage (NCBI taxonomy): Eukaryota > Metazoa > Chordata > Amphibia > Anura > Microhylidae > Gastrophryne > Gastrophryne carolinensis. The sequence continues at coordinate 137,950,034 of CM051235.1, forward strand.
GTGCACTGTGTCTGCAGAGCTGAAATTTTCAAGTAAAATTACCCTTACGCACATGCTTTACTTTGGGGTGTTTGGCAACTCTTCCCTTGACAGCAGCTTTGCATGTTGGGTATTGTTCTGTTCGGGGGACATTGCTTTTTCAGATTGAAGTTGTTTTTTTGCATTTTTTTTTTGCATTTTATTTAGGAAAATATGGGTTTGATTCAGCTTTTTTTATTCTTTATTAGTGAAACTCTGTGCAACCAAAGAATTCATTGAGGGATTACTTCCAGAAAACTGCACTCATGTTAACAAGCCTGGTACACCTAGAAAGCTTGAGGTGTGTTCTTTCAGAGAATATGTAGTTTGTGGGGGGTATTTGAAATGTAAAGGGTTGTTTTTCTTGAAAAACTGCAAGGTGCGCATAGTGCATAGCATAGTTGTATTTTATCTGAAATTCTCCTAAAGCTCTGTTTCAGTTTAGGGGAGTCTCCTGGGCAGGAAAGGCTGTCTACCAATACACGTGGTACCACTGTAACCAGGAGAAATTAGGATTTCACGCGCAATAAGATTTTATTGATAAACTTACTTTTTTTATTACAAAAAACACTTCAAATTGTAAAAAATATTGAGAATACACCTAAAAAATGACAATACATTTTATGTTAAAGCCCAGACTTTGCTGAAAAAAACATATTTTCCTAGGAAATCCCTTCAAAAATTACAGTTGAACATGTGGAACGCAAAATAGTGCAAAATGGTCTGGCAACAGAGAGTGACAAATTCTCAAGGTAGGCTGGCACTTACAGGGTTAAAAAAAACTATTCCCCAGCATATAAAATTAATATACTTTCTATATATTATAATATTAATATACTTAATATACTAGTTTTTAGTCGCTTACTCATTATTCTTTCCCCCACTGGGCTACAACTCTGTTCAAGACTCCAGGATATGGGTGCCGCTATCTTGCCTCAGAAGCAGGCATACTGAGGAGAGGGGTAAAATGTGCAGGGGGGTGGGTTATAGCTGTGCTTTGCACAGACAGAGCAGAGCTGGAGGCGGGAAAAGGACAACAATCCCACAATGCAGAGCGGCATAGTCAGAAGACACTTTGCATCTGCAGACAGCCTGAGACTCTTGGATGTTAAAAGGCTCAAAAGACGCAATAGGTGCAGGTAGGATGATTTTTAATGTGGGCAATCAGTATGTATGGGGTGGGGGGAACATACAAGCTCTTTTTCAGGATGAAGGTCCAGTTTAATGCACAATTCAAGCAATTTCACAACCATAAGAAATTGTGAAATCCACTAAAAAAAACAATCCCTGGACCTGGGCATTAAGGATAATCTATTCATCACATTTAATAAAATGGCACATAGTGCGAATACTAGAGAAGGTCAAAATACAGATTCTATAGCCGGTTCTTAAAGCAGACCTCCAGTTGAGTAAATTGCTCCCCTAACCCCCCACCCTGATGATCAGTGGCGTAAGCTGTTTGAGAAGGCTTAACTCCATGGAGATATTGCGCTGTCAGAATGTGTAGCAATATGGCAGCTTCCATGCAGTTCAGAAGTGCATCATCTGCATGTTATTCCGCAAAATCAGCATAGGGTTAAGCCATCTTAAAAAGCTTATGTCAATGATTGTCAGAGGAGGACATCAGGGAAGCAATATACTAAGCTTTGATTTTTTTTTGTTATCTTCTTCACGGGCTGTTGACTATTCTGGGTTTTGTTCTTTAACCCCTCAGGCATCCCAATTTTGGATGCTGTGTGAAACCCCCTAGATTGCCTAGTAAAACTCACTATTCTAAGTATGTCACACACCCCGCTTCAAGAAATTCATAACGTGTGGGTAATACTGACCTGTAGAGGGCGATATGCAGAGATGCCAAGAAAAAAGAGAGCCCCTCCCGGTCCATAAATACCTGGGACCTCCCACTCATTACCCAGTCTTCATCTCTGCAGACGGCCAGCAAGTCAGAAGATGTGGTCTCCTCCTTGCACAGGGGGATTTCAGGTAGCCAGGATGACTCCCGACCCTTTAGTTATCTATTTCCACCCGGATCCTTTTTTTTCTGTTACCTCATGCCTCCCAGCCTAGGCCGACGGTCCAGGTGAGGGTAGAAAAGCACCCTTGGTGCTTAAGAGCAAATGCTCTCCCGTGAGACCCTATATAAGAGGGTAGGCGGTGATCCGGGACGGTGACCCCGGTTTGGGATGCCCCGTCCCTTGGCCTTACACTTTGGGTGGTCCCCCCCTTTGGGTAATGCCCCTCTCTCTAGCGGGATAGCGGAGGGTAGGAGCAGGGCCCCTTATTCGGTGTTAGGTCCAAATTTTGTAATCATAAATTCTTAATAATGTTTTAATGTATTAATTTATTAAATTATCCTCCCAATAGTTATTAACTTATTTATTACTTCATAACAGCATGTATTTCTCTCCCTGAGGTAAAAGGGGCGGGGCCGGGCTTTAGGCGCGAGCCGCGGCCCCCACCCTTCTATTTGGCGCTGATGCGGCTTGGATTCTGAGCGAGGCCGGGCGTCAGGGTCAAAGCCACGGCCCGCTCCCCTCCTTCTGTCTCTTCTGAGACCGGCGCCGCGGCCGCACATGGCTGCGGTGCCGGCCTTTTTGCATTGTCATGGCGGAGGGGAGCTTCTCCCCTCACGCTTTCACTCCTAGGGGTGGGGCCGGGCTTTCCAGCGCTGCGGCCCGCCCCTGTGTCACAGGCACCGCTGAGGTGCTTTTCTCTGTGCCTGTTTCCTCAGAAGGAGCTGGCCACGCCCCCCCTTCTCTCCTCAGAGCTGCTCTTTACCTCACGGAGAGAGGAAGCTGTCTTCAGGACCAGAGTGAGTGGCCCGGTGGGCCCCCCCTTCTGTCCCATCACCTATGATTATATATTTGTATGTTATATATATATATATATATATATATATATATATATATATATATATATATATATATATATATATATATATATATATATATATTTTATACTCCGCTTTTCTTATTAGCCTTTTTTATTATGTCTTTCAGATATAACCTACAGTGGTGTTAGGGGGTTTCTCCCGGTCCTAGGGTCCCTGGGTTCTTAATTGGCTTATTGCAACTCCTCCCACTTGGGACATTAAAGGGGCATCCCGGGTTACTTATATGCATAATTCCCTCGGTCATTGCGACCAACTATAAGTTCACCTTATGGAGGCATCCCCGGATACTGGGCTCGGGCTCCCCTCGGGGCAATCCCGGAAGTGTATGGGGTGTGGGGCATCCCTTACTGGCGATGATGTATATCTGTGTATACCATGCGCACAGCAGACTATTACGCGGCAGTCCGGACCCCAGGCGTCTGGTTCAGCGCCGCCGGTCTCTCCTCCCCCCCCTCCCAGTTTGAGGGTGTTTCTTCCTCAGTCCAAGGTTCTCTTGATTCAGGAGTTGGTTCGACTCCTCCTGTCTATCCCTCATCTGGCCATCAGACTGGGGATGAGGCTGGTGGGATTGATGGTAGCCTCCTTCGAAGCGGTTCCCTTTGCTCAGTTCCACACAAGGACACTCCAGCTCCATCTTTTGGCGGCCTGGGACAGGTCGCCACTGTCGTTGGATCAGTCCTTCCTGATGACCCCCCCCCCCCCCCTCCCCCGAGTTCGGTGCTCCCTTCAGTGGTGGCTGGATCCAATCAATCTGTCGAGCGGCAGATCCTTTCGGGCCCCTTGTTGGGAGACGGTCACCACGGATGCCAGTCTATCAGGATGGGGGGGGTTCTGGAAGGATCGTCAGTTTCAGGGACTGTGGGGGCCTCAGGAGGCTCACGAGTCCATCAATGTTCTGGAATTGAGGGCCATCAGGATGGTTCTGTTTTGCTTGACTCATCAGTTGCAAGGATTGCCGGTTCAAGTCCGGTCGGACAATCGGACGGCGGTCGCCTACATCAATCACCAGGGAGGGACTCGCAGCAGGAGTGCCCTCAAGGAAGTGTCTTTGATTCTGGCCTGGGCGGGGACCCACGTCCCGTGCATTTCAGCAGTTTACATTCCCGGAGTGGAGAACACGGAGGCGGACTCTCTGAGCAGGTTCTCAGCTCGCCGGGGGGAATGGTCTCTCAGCCCCAAAGTGTTTCGCTTGATTTGTCTCAGGTGGGGGTCCCCGGTGGTGGACCTTTTTGCCTCTCATCACAATCACAAACTTCCGACATTTGTGTCTCTCTCAAGGGATCCACTGGCTCTGGCAGTGGATGCCATGTCTCTGAACTGGAGGGATCTGGGGTTTCTGTATCTGTTCCCTCCGTTTCCCTTGGTGGCCAGAGTGGTGCGCAAGCTGGCCCTGAAGGGTGCGTCAGCAATTCTGGTGGCTCCAAGGTGGCCAAGACAGGTTTGGTTCGCAGATGTGGCAAGGTTAGCAGAGGATCAGTTCGTTCTGCCCCTGCTGCCGGATCTGCTCACCCAGGGTCAACTACGTTATCCCAATTTACCAACGCTGGCTTTGACGGCGTGGCTGCTGAAACCTCCATCTTGAAGGAGGAAGGTCTTTCCGATGCTGTGATTCGAACTCTCAGTGCTAGGAAGCGGTCTTCCTCTAATATCTACTATAGGACTTGGAGGTCTTATATTGATTGGTGTGAGATCAGGGCGTTGCCTTGTAGGGAATTTTCCATCTCCAGAATCCTGGAGTTTCTTCAACATGGTCTGGACCTGGGGCTCCAGCTTAGTACTCTGAAGGGGCAGGTTTCTGCCCTGGCGGTGTTCTTTCAAAGGTCATTTGCCCTACATCCTTTGGTTAAGACTTTTTTCCAGGGAGTCACGCACGTGCAGCCTCCTAGAAAACCTTTGCTCCCTGTTTGGGATTTGAATTTGGTTCTTTCTGCTCTTCAGGATTCTCCTTTTGAGCCCTTGAATGATATTGCCTTGTCTTCACTTACGCAGAAGGTGGCCTTTTTGGTAGCCATCACTTCGTTTAGGCGTGTCTCTGAGTTGGCGGCTTTGTCCATTCAAGCCCCCTACTTTGAGGGGCATCAGGACAAGGTGGTTTTTCGTTTCAAGTCCGATTTCCTTCCTAAGGTTGTTTCTGCCTTTCACCTAAACCAAGACATTGTTCTGCCCTCTCTGTGTCCTAATCCCAGCAATGACAAGGAGAGGGCCCTGCATTCTTCTTGTAAGACAGATGCCTTTTTTGTGGTGCCCTCCGGGCCCCGAAAAGGCTTGGCGCCTGCCAAGTCTTCCATTAGTAAATGGATCCGTCAGACCATATTTGGGGCCTATTCTGCCAAAGGGAAGGTACCCCCTTTTCATGTTACTGCTCATTCTACTCGTGCGGCTGGGGCGTCCTGGGCTTTTCAGCACCAGGCCTCTGTTTGTAAGGCTGCTACTTGGTCTTCTGTTCACACTTTTTCCAAGTTTTACAAGGTTGATGTTCGGGCCTCAGCGGATGCTGTGTTTGGCCGCAAAGTTCTGCAAGCTGCAGTGGTTTAAGTTGTGCCTTGTTGCCTTGTTTTGGATCCCCGCCCTTTATGGACACTGCTGTTGGATGTCCCACACGTTATGAATTTCTTGAAGCGGGGTGTGTGACATACTTAGAATAATACCATTTTGTGAATGCTCACCTGTAAAATGGGTATTATATGTCACACACCCTGCTTCACCCTGCCCTTTTGTATTCTGGATCCTTTATATGGTGAACTTTGCGTTGTTATGCTTTGTGTTGGGCTCTTCCTGGTCCCTTACCTTACTGCTGTTCTTATACTAGGTAATGAGTGGGAGGTCCCAGGTATTTATGGACCGGGAGGGGCTCTCTCTTTTCCTGGCATCTCTGCATATCGCCCTCTACAGGTCAGTATTACCCACACGTTATGAATTTCTTGAAGCGGGGTGTGTGACATACTTATAATACCCATTTTACAGGTGAGTATTCACAAAATGGTATACGCGTGGGACATGGCCATTTGCCGTGTATATTAAATGTTCGGGAAAATGGCTCAGCTTAAAGCAATAGGGATTGCGATCGGCCGCATCCCAGCATCGAGCATGTTCCTGCCCCCAGCCTGCCTGAATGGCTGGGGGAGGGAGCGCACTCACAGCTCAAAAACACAGGGATGCAGTCACCTGATGTGATTTGCAAGGCATCCCGATTTGAAGACTTTCACTAAACAGTTAGAAGCTATCTCCATAAATCTACAAATATTTATATTTATTTTATATTATGCTTTTTAGAATATTTATGCTCAGTCCACTTACCTAAAAAGTTCTCCATATTTGCTCTTGAGATGGCTGCAGGACATATACAGATCATACAAGTAAGCCAAAATACAACGCTCAGCAGAGGACCCATCAGACCTATTCATGCCATGCTTAACCACCCCACATAATCTGTAAAGAAAAGAAGTAATATGCTTGCATAAAAATATAAAAAATTATTTTAAACCCCCCCCCTCCCAAATATTTTTATTATGATGCTCTTACCCTTCAAAGACCTGTGCTGTCTGTTCCTGGTTGAGAATCAGGCAGGTGTTATAATGTCTTAAGACTGCTACGATGCACAAACATAGGCCCATGGTGTAACTACCAACTAGGTTTGAGGATTTAAGCAGGAGCTCTGCTTCAACAACACTTAGTTCATTTAATAACTGGGGGTTGGAGAAAAAAAAGTGATCAATAGCAAAGTTAAACATAGTTAAAATGTGGTCAGTATAAAAACAAAATTAAGCCTTACCTGAATAGCAAAGTCAATAAGGCCACTGATGTTCAGTGAATATTCCATCAGATCAAAGATGAACTGCACATGCTGTACTAGAGGAAGATGGTAGGACATGCCAAGTGCAAAACTTGTTATCTGTTCCAAAACATTTCTAGAGACCTAGAAAACAATATTGCTGCACACTTTAGTTCCTGATATAATATCAACAGTAGGAATAAATACAAAAAAATGCACAATGAAGTTATGTAAAACTAAAATCAAATACATGTAAGAAGACTCTTGGGGGGCTTGGTCTACCTCTTTATGGGGCATCCTGAATTAGAATGGCCCGCTGTGTCTCCTAGATTGCCCAATCCACTCCCATCTCGGCCGCATCCCCAGCATACCTCAAAGCCATGCCAGGCCTTTCTGAAGTTAAAGGGAGCCTCGCTGACTGGCTAAGGGGCATGCACTTTCACAATTGGCTTGAGGAAAAGGCAAGTTTACAGGCAATCCCAAGTGATACAGACAGCGGGGCACCCCAAATAAAGATGCCCCGCCAAAGAGGAACAAAGCCCAAAAGAGCCAAATTCTTGAGTGTTGTTACTCTTTAAGACTAATAGAGATATGGGAATAAAACAACTCCATCATCCAAATCCCAACTGCAGACTTCTTCAGGACTTTTATGATTTGATCTCTGGACCTTTCCCGAGATTATAATGTTCTAACCAAATTAACAAGGCCAGTATCTAAAATCTATCTAAGTTATTGATGGGACTGAAATGCAAAAAAAAGATAGAGAATCACCCTTAACCATGTAGCTACATTTCAATAACTTGCATCATTCCTTAGACCACATGTCAATCTCTGGCCCATGGGCCGAATCTGTCCAGCAGCATCATCATATTTAGCCTGCGAGCAAGAGTCCGCCCTGCCCCCCCTTCCCATGCTGTTATCTATGAGTGACAGGGCTGGGGCAGTTGCGGGCGTTACATTCAAACCAGGTGAACGGCTTCTGCACACTTGCTGCACAGTGACACTGACAGTCCCTGAGAGGTCTAGCCAACAGGTGGCCGATTTGCACTGCCAAATTGCAGCCTGGTGGCCAGCGAGGTTTGCGAGATGGGGCTTTGGTTGGCAAATGCAACTGCCAACTAGGCAGTTAAATGCAGTCTTCCTCTATGCAGGATGACATTCACCCAGCTCAGCCCACCAGTGACTGTGAAAAGCAACTGCATGAGGTAAAGGAAGGCAGAGAACCCCATCCCATCATGGAAAGTGTCACGCTGCATTAAAGAGGGCCAACCATGTATGGCTGGCCTAGGAGTCTAAAAGAACCCTGAGCTGAAAGAGGGTTTTGAGACACCCTGGATCTGAGGAATCTTGGGGGTGGCCAGGCTGCAAGCGCGGAGCCTCCAGACGTGAGCAAAGAGCCGAAGCCGTCCCCCTACCCGGATGGGTGAGGGCGCCTCCTCATGCCTGAGGGAGCTTGGGAGAAGGTTTGGGACCCCATGAGAGACCGGGACGACCACGTGATCTGCCACGGCCCCAAGAATCTCTGTGGCTACCCAAAAAGAGGGAGCCACGACCTCCTCTGGGAGCACGAAAGGAGGGGAGGGAAGTGGAGACGCTCACCAAAGAGCCGCAGCCTCTTAAAGGGGAGCCCAGTGAGAGCCTTGTTAGCAGCAGCATCAGCCGCAAACTGACGCAACCAAACAGAGTGGCGCATAGCCACCAAAAGGGCCGAGGCCCTACCATGGCCATGGCAGTAAGGACAAAGGCAACAAAATCAGAGCAAAGCAAGAGGGCCCTATAATCCTCCCCCCTCCTACCAGCCATAGCGTCATCAAGGAGATGCTTGAGCTGTTTCTTAAGGGCAATAGCCGCAATGGCAGCAGAGCAGACCGGACGCAACACAGCCCCCGCAAATGTAAAAGCATGGCAGGCCAGCTAATCCATGCGTCGGTCCTCGCTGTCCCACAGTGTAGTAGTGTCAGGGGAAGGCATGACCAAGGTGTTGGAGAGCCCTAGAATGGGAGCATCCACCTCAGGGGGACACAACCATCACTCGACCAGGTCAGCAGGAAAGGGATACCTCTTATCCAACCCTTTGGGCACCGCGGGCAATCTACTAGGACGTTCCCACTCCCTGAGCACCATATTAGTGAAATGGCCCTGCTCAGGGAACTCCAGACGCTGTTTATCAGGACAAAAAAGCTCACCCTGCTTCCTCTTAGCCACCTCAGGGGGGACAATGTGCAAGATTTCAAAAATGTGAGCCAACAGGTTATCAGTGTCATCAGGGAAGCATGAATCCTCCCCAGACGCAGACCCAGGGTCACTGTCGTAACCCTCCTGCTGGTCCCCAGAGGAGTCAGAGTCCTGGAAAAGCTTCCCCTCCTCTAGGGAGTAACGGCCACCAAAAGCATCAATTCCCTCATCCTTCTTAGGAAAGAGGGAGGGCGCGGGAGCCAGGTGCCACTTCTTGCCAGAGGCCTTACGTGGAACAGGCCTGGCAAGCTGCCTTTCAATGCTGGCCACACGAAATGCCAGATCAGATTGTGACCCCCTGCAAGAATCACCCTCACTGGGGGCTAAATGTAGGCGCGGAGGGGTAGGCAACGTCGAAGGGGGCGCAGAGCTGGGAAGCGTAGCGGGTAGCCCAGCCTGGGCCGCAACAATACCCTGGGCGCATGGCCCACACACCGCAGCACTGTTACTCAAAGGGGATACCCCACACATGGTACACAGTCGGGATTGCCCCGAAGGACCCCTGAGCACGCTATCCCCAGAAGCCTCCATATGGTTATAGGCAAGCATAGGGTAAGGGCTAATAAAAAAGCCACCTGGGATGCCCCCAGAGCCAGAAGGGGAGATGATGGGAGGATAAGGAGCAGAACCGGGAGAAACCACAAGCCACAGTTGTCCCGCCTGAAAGACATAAGTAACATGCACATAAACATCCTGCAGCACATGCCCCAAGGAAAACAAAACCCCCAAAGGGGACTCACGGAACAAGTAGACCGAAGGACACCAAGCTGCCAGGCCACAGGAGGAAGCGACACAGGGAGATCACCGCCGCAGTCCGGGAGGAAGAGGGACCCCGGACGCGTCATCCCCCGGCCCTGCCCCCCCCCGAAGAGCACGAAAGCGGCGAGAGCCAGGCCAGGGACAGGGGGGTGATCCTGGTTTTATATGGTACTTCTTGAAGCAGGCCGAGCCATGCAATAGGAAAAGGGGAGCCGATCACGCATACCCCGTTGGATAGACATTTTTTCTAAAAATATCAAGGTTGGACCATGACTCTGTCCCTGCTTTAGACTTTAAGCTTGCATGGGCAGGGCTCCCTTTTCTATTGTCTCCAGTTCTCAACATATGGTCTGAACTTTATAGCATCTAGTTTGTAATCTATGTTTTACCTCTTACAGGACAGTGAAGAAAATGGCGCTATATAAATAAAACAAGAATTAAAATCCTGGAGGAAAATTTGAAAAAATAAACAGCCTGCAGTAATAAGAAGTACCAAGCAGTTCCATACCAAACTATATTACCACACCACATCTAGAATGGCAATAACTTTCTGCTTTAGGTTGCTTAAGGTAACTACAAACTAAAGACAATTCATGTTTCGTATCCAAAAATTTGAAATTTCATACCGATATGAAAAAATATTGGGCTCATTGAGATGAGAAACAATCAGGCAAAGAAACTATAAACACTTTACTATAGGAGAATTGACACACCACTTAACAGCTCAGACGGACCTCTGTCCCTTCCCTTAAAGCAAGTTCTAATCTATACCCAAAGAAGCCAGCCAATGACGCAGTCATACTTGCAGGAAACCACAATACCCACACGGTGTCTTCAAACCTTTTAGACACATATTTATAAGCCGGAAATGTTTAGGAGCAGTTATTGCTGCACAAAGCGTCATACTCCATACTGAGGCTAAATTTCACATACTTTTGCCATTCACAGACAGTAATTTTGGATAATTCGCGTCATTAAATAAGCCTAATATTGTAAGTTATTTTGGTTATCTTTTCAACTTTTAAGACTTGCGTGGATATCTGATGTAGTTTTAGGTCAACTGATGCAAAAATAAAATATTTAAAGTGATAATTCAGGCATTGTTAGACCATTGTGTCGGGCTGCGGTTGGCATTCAATTGAAAAATAAATGGGCGATATATTAAGGTTTACACTGTTACCCTATTTATTTTCTGAAGCATGTGGGCAGGGCCCATGGAGCTGTGATGCTGCATAATTATCAGCATAATAGGTGGGGAGGTGCTGGGAGTGAGAATGCTTGCTAGGAGGAGGAAGAGGTTAGCCACACCCACCTGGAAGACAGAACCAGCGGGAGCTTGATGCTACAGGGAGCGGAAAGTGGCAGCAGTGGTGATTGCGGAGGCAGCCAAAGTCGGTATTGAGAGTATGAGAGGGAGTGTGTGAGTTGAGTGAGTGTGGGACGGCTGCTGGGGAAAGTAAGTGTTTTTTTTTGGGGAGGGGGGGGTTGCTGCACACTGCCTGCATTTGAGATGCCAATAGGCAAGGTGCGGAATCCCCCCCATTACAGAGTGGCATTCTTCCCCCCCATTCCCCATAGGCAGCGTGGCATTCCCCCTATCCCATTCTTATGGGCAGTGTGTGGCATTCCCCCTATCCCATTCTTATAGGCAGTGTGGCGTTCCCCCACCCCATTCCCATAGACAGTGTGGCGTTCCCCAATCCCATTCCCATAGACAGTGTGGCGTTCCCCAATCCCATTCCCATAGACAGTGTGGCATTCCCCCCATACCATTCCCATAGGCAGTGTGGCGTTCCCCCATCCCATTCCCATAGGCAGTGTGGCGTTCCCCCATCCCATTCCCATAGGCAGTGTGGCATTCCCCCATCCCATTCCCATAGGCAGTGTGGCATTCCCCCCATCCCATTCCCATAGGCAGTGTGGCATTCCCCCCATCCCATTCCCATAGGCAGTGTGGCATTCTCCCCATTCCCATAGGCAGTGTGGCATTCCCCTCATCCCATTCCCATAGGCAGTGTGGCATTCCCCCCCATTCCCATAGGCAGTGTGGCATTCCCCTCATCCCATTCCCATAGGCAGTGTGGCATTCTCCCCATTCCCATAGGCAGTGTGGCATTCCCCTCATCCCATTCCCATAGGCAGTGTGGCATTCCCCCCCATTCCCATAGGCAGTGTGGCATTCCCCCCATCCCATTCCCATAGGCAGTGTGGCATTCTCCCCATTCCCATAGGCAGTGTGGCATTCCCCTCATCCCATTCCCATAGGCAGTGTGGCATTCCCCCCCATTCCCATAGGCAGTGTGGCATTCCCCTCATCCCATTCCCATAGGCAGTGTGGCATTCCCCTCATCCCATTCCCATAGGCAGTGTGGCATTCCCCTCATCCCATTCCCATAGGCAGTGTGGCATTCCCCCCATTCCCATAGGCAGTGTGGCATTCCCCTCATCCCATTCCCATAGGCAGTGTGGCATTCCCCCCATTCCCATAGGCAGTGTGGCATTCCCCTCATCCCATTCCCATAGGCAGTGTGGCATTCCCTCCTCCATTCTGCTTTTTCTTTGCGGCGCCTGCACACACAGAGCAAAAACCCGGCTACTTACAGAGGGTGGGCGTGCCCAATGCTTCTGGCCTCCCGTGGCTGTGGCGGCCTGCCCAGCAGTGCAGGAACAATGGAAGGGTGAACTTCCATTTTTCCTTTTTTTCACCCAATAAGACACACTGACATTTCCCCCCCATTTTTGAGGAAAAAATAATCTTATTGGGCAAGAATATGGTAGATGGCCAGTAGAGTATTGTATTAGTATTGATAGACTATTCCTAAATATATATTATGGTTTTGGCTTATACCAAAGGTGAATTTATAATTCTTCATTTTTGCCATCATGGAAGATGTATATATTTGTATGCATTTCTCTATGGTATCAGGATGTTTAACTGTTGACATTCACTTTTTTGAAATTCTGTATTCCCCTGGGTCCATCCGTGCCCGCCCCGGAACGTATGGGCCCCACTTTTGGTGGTGGGCTGGTGTTTTCACGGCTTCAGGAGTGATGCATGCTGTTGTTGGGGGCTGTCTATGCTACAGGGGCAGCAAGTTGGAGCGCAGTGCTGGCGTCTGGGCTTCGTGCGCCTGATGTGGAATTCAACACCGATGATCTGGGGGGGGGTGGGGGTGGCTAATCCGGCCACTGTCCCGGCTTCCTCCTGATTGGCCTGAGACGGATGTGGCACTATGGATGGATGAGTGTTCTTTTTAAGCAAGTTTTGGTCACTTTGATGTTAAATGATCAAGGGGAGGATATTACCCTTCAAATCCAAAAGCCAATCCTTTCTGATGGTTCCATGGGCACAATGGATTTTGTTTTCATGGTAATGCAAAAAAAACTGATTTTACGGATCCTTGGAGCTGCAGTCAACAAGCTCTAATGAAATATTATCATATTATTATATTACCTATAGACTTGTATTAACTTTTTGCTACAAAAAAGGCAGTAAGGCTTATTTTCAGAGGATGTCTCAATACGAATACAAATAGTAATATAGTTGTCCTCACATTGGTTAGCTAGGCTATATAATACAGTCACTGCCCCACGACTTAAAATTTGTCCCTCAATAAGGGAAAAGATCCTATGTCATTCTGATACTATGCATCTGTATATGTTAACCCCATCAGTGCGAAGCAAGACTGTAGGGGCTGAGCAGCACCGTCATAGATGAGTGGGACAGCACAGTCCCCACTGTCCCTCTGTAAATAGGGCTTATTTTTCAAAACATTTGTGAAAATGATGAAGAAAACGCACTAGGCTTATTTTCTGGAAAATACGGTATTGGTGTTCATATACGGTATGCCCAAAACAATGATGGGTCTAATTCAGATTCTAACAGGATTTTGTTTACTACCCGACATTGCGTAATAACTTTGTCATCACAACAGGCTATATTCCAATTTGTTTCCTTCAATACTTTCTGCATCACTCACATTGATGAAATTTTCACACTCAGTAATGGTTTATACTTCCTTTAGAAAACATCACTCTTTCCCAGTTGTTACCTGTGCTGTAACTTGATGCTGATCAAAATGTGACAGCTGTTGAAAGCGACTGAAAATTTCCTCTGCTGTAGGGAAGGCTTCGGGCTTTGTTCTGCGTTTGCGTTGACCTTCATTTGACCCTGTCAAAAAGTTGCAGTTGCTATTAAGCCGTCAATATTACACATCAATGGATTCTGAGCCCAGAACAGTCACCCCCAACTAGCCCATACCCGTCTCAGCCGTGCTTTTCCGATTTAGCACCTTCAGGATGTCTCTGGTAATCTTCTTTATTACGTGACGAGCATCATCTCTTTGCCTGCCCACACCAAACAGAACAACTAGCCTCTGGTTGCATTCATGACTGCAAGATTCCTCCTGGGATGGAGAGCAGGGTAAAATAATGTTACTTTGGTCAGCAGACTACAAAATATGTCAGGAAACAACTACATGTGGCACAGACCTGAGGAATAGGGAAGTGTGTGGCATATTGGATGTGCCGTGGCTGATCATAAAGGGAAGCCAGAGGCCCCTCACCAGCCAGAGGCTTCACTGAGCGTCGTGTTTCACAATCTCCGTCATCAGGACCTGGACTCCGCCCTTCACAGCGCATTGTGGGTGAAAACATCTACAGAAATGAAATGTGAGAAAAATAAAAACAGGTGAGCATACACAATGCAGAAGGGCTTTTTTAACACATAAAAACTTAGATTGGGTCACCCTTACTAGCAGAGTACCACAAGGGTCAGTTCTGGGTTCTTCAATATATATATATTAAGGACAATGGCATGAATAAAACAGTAAAGTTTCAATCTTTGCAGATGACACTAAGCTGTGTAAAGTAAATAAAACAAAAGAGGACAGCAGGCAGCTACAAACATTTAGATAAACTGGAAGCATGGGCAGTTAAATGGCAAATGAAGTTTAACACACATAAATATAAGGTTATACACATGCATATGTGAAGAAAAAATCTGTGCCATGATTACACACTAAATAAAGGAACAATTGGTACAAAAACAATGGAAAATAAGCTCAACTGTAGCAATCAATGCCAGGCAGCAGATGCTAAAGCAAATAGGATCATGGGGTGCATCAAGAGGGGCATATGTGCTCATGACCAGAGCATCATTTTACCCCTGTACAAGTCAGTGGTCAGACCCCATATGGAATACTGTGTACAGTTCTGGGCACCTGTGCTTAAAAAGGACATATGAGAACTGGAGCGCGTTCAAAGGAGGGCAACTAAGTTAATAAAAGGAGTGCGGGGGCTAGAGTACCCTGAAAGATTGTCAAAGTTAGGTTTATTAAGTTTAAAAAAAAAAAAAAAAAAAAAAAAAAGACACCTGAGGGGTGATATAATAAACTTTGTATAAACATATTTGGGGGTCAATACAAAGATCTGTCCCACAATCTATTTATACCCCGGAGTGTAACCATAACACAAGGGAATCCACTAAGGTTAGAGGAAAGGTGCTTTCTCCACCGACATTTCTTTTTGGGTGAAAAAAAGGAAAAATGGAAGTTCACCCTTCCATTGTTCCTGCACTGCTGGGCAGGCTGCCACAGCCACGGGAGGCCAGAAGCATTGGGCACGCCCACCCTCTGTAAGTAGCCGGGTTTTTGCTCTGTGTGTGCAGGCGCCGCAAAGAAAAAGCAGAATGGAGGAGGGAATGCCACACTGCCTATGGGAATGGGATGAGGGGAATGCCACACTGCCTATGGGAATGGGATGAGGGGAATGCCACACAATTCTTTTCTGTAAGAGCACTGAGACTATGGAACTCGCTGCCAGAGGAGGTAGTAATGAGGAATACAGTCAAAGCTTTCAAATGTGGCCTGGATGTCTTCCTGGCATGTCATAACATTTCCAGCTATGGCAATACTAGACCACTGGAAGGAGATAAACAGGCTGAACTGGATAGACTAAAGATGCAAGTGATGTCAGGCGATTGTGATTCAGGTTCTCCAGCCATACTTTATTATGCCCGCCTGGAGAAGCGAACAGTGGGGTTTCACACTGTATTACCCCAAACCAGGGTGCCCCAGAGGGACAGACCAAAACCCAGGATAGTGAAAAATCACGGGTTTTGGTCCCCTTTAACAGTATAACATTTATTTATCCCACTGCTCGGACATGCTCAGGCCACAGCGCCACATGGGTTAGAGCCTGCAGACTGGCAGGCCTGAATACAGTAGTGGTCGCTATTGGTATTGCATGGTGGTTGTCACGGGCACATGCAGATGATGCGTGTTGGTCACCTTTTTTTTTTGATAACACCCAGATGGCCACAGATGGCTAAAACAACTAAACATTTCCTACTCTTTCCACGGTTAGTTTAAAAGAATATAATACGGCATAGCACATATTGCACTACACCTCCTGCAGCAGCAAGAAGTGCTGGTAGTTTAGCATGAGAATAAAAAAAGAAAAATTAAAGGAGCCCTATTGCGAAAAAATGGCCCAATAATAAAAATCCATATAAATATGCTGGATGGAGGAAGGAGGGGGTCACTTATACACTTGGCATCAGGAAATATCCATACAGGTTTGTTTTTTTTTTAATTTTAATGATAAGAGGAAATCATGGGTGACAGGCTCTGTCACCCCTCATAGACTAAACCTGTAACCCCTGAATTTTATTCCCAGCAGGAGAAGAAAATCACAAGCTTGGTGGGAGTTTTATTCAGTTCAGGTGTATAAGTAACTCCTCCTTTCTTTAGCCGATGTGTTTATATGAGTTTTTAATATTACACAATTTTGAGATAGTGCTCCTTTAAGCAAAAT
This sequence comes from Gastrophryne carolinensis, assembly GCA_027917425.1. Classification (NCBI taxonomy): domain Eukaryota; kingdom Metazoa; phylum Chordata; class Amphibia; order Anura; family Microhylidae; genus Gastrophryne; species Gastrophryne carolinensis. The sequence continues at coordinate 137,966,527 of CM051235.1, forward strand.
GACCAAATAAAAATCCCTGTTTCATCCCTATAATACCCATTATATAAACATAAAGCATCTAAGCTTTTAACTTACAGGAAATTCGCCTTTCTCCATGTCCTCGAATAATGCACCTGAACTGTGGTCAATATCCATAGTTTCTGAGAGCGTGGTGTCCTGGGATGGGAGACAAAAATGTCAAATTTATATCAGCTAAGAAAGACTGCATAGTACATAATTGGTCTCTTTTACAGGAAACAATGTAAATAAAATTATTAGAGGTAAAATGAATATTTTATTTTTTTTTTGTTAGTTCTGGTGTTGGAAGGACTGTGGTAAAACTGTAGACTCCATTCTTGTTTGTGGTAGAATGAAATTCATATAAAAGTAGTCAGAAGACATCTTGCTCCTACACCAGTAGAATACAGTATGCAAGTTCAGAGGTGCATTTACAATTCACTGCAATGGAGGGGGCATGGCAGGTCTCGGCAGCCCCCCACTGCAGTGAGAGGAGGGGGGTTGGGGCAGCAGCACTGAATGATGGTGAGGGGAGGCCGTTTGTAGCAGAGTATCCCTTTTGTTTTTAATATTACTTTAAATGCTGCAGAGTAATAGAAGGCCCATACAGAAGTATGAAAGAGTAATGGTGTTGCAAAAGGGCACACAGAACTAGAGGCTCAAATCAGAGTATCCTTTCTTAAGGTGTGAAAAACCCAGATCGGCGTGTGTAGACTCTTCCGGGCCCAACGGCGACTGCGCTGGCTCCCGTCAAATAGGACCTGCCAGCTAAAGTGACATAATTCAGCTCTGATTAGTGTGAATGTGGAGCAAGAGCGGACACATTCCGTGCTGCCCTCCACTCGTCCCACCCATTCAGATAGGCTGGGGCGGGTGCATGCACATAGCCCAAAGATGCAGACATGCGGTCGGTCTGATGCCCCATTCACAACAATCAGAGCCGCCTTGCCGAAGTGCGTTAGCTCAACAGGCTGCTCTGATTGGATGAGAGCCTCCACAGGTGCTGCTGGACCAGGAATAGGCGAGTACCCCACCTCGGAATGCTCCAGGGGGGGGAGGGCAGCAGCTGGCCCTGGAATCTTTTAAATACCAAGACAAGGCCAGGTTGGTTTTGTTTTTCTACTTTAAGGATGTAATTAAACTGGACCAACCACATCCTATGAAAAGATAAATTAAAAAAAAAAACATGCATCAATCCCCATTAGTGTCCTGAATTGGATAAAAATACCCAAACAATTTGGGCTTCACAAGAAAATAAAATAGGGGGAAATAAATTTTTTTTTTTGCTCTTATCTTCCTTCTAGCAGGAGTTTCAATAGCCACCAATTGCTTCCAGCATGAGGGGAGGAGAAGGGGGGCTCAAGCAGCTAGTTTAGTATCCTGTCAGAAACCAACAGCATACCTGAGGAAAAATTAAAACCACTATAACAGCAATATCAAACAGCAACGAGTGCAGAACACATCTAAATAGTAATGTACCTGGGGTGCAGGAGTTGTTTTTAATGGTTTTGGTCCATTTTAAGTGGCCACTTCAGAAAAAGGGTTGGGAAAGCCTTATATATATATTTTCCAATTCTGGATAAGACCCTTCAATTATCTGCTCATCATATATTTAAGCGGACCAACAGTCAAAAATGACATAAACCAGACCAACACAACAAACACAAATACATGTGTGCAATATATCTCTATAGTATATCTCTGTAGTAACTATAATGCTGTGCAATTGGTTATCTAATGTTTTGTGTATAGGGAGGGATATCGCTTTTGTGCAATAGGTCAGCTTTACATATTCAATTTGTATGTTTGGTACTTCTTTTACTCTCAATCTAGTCTTTCCAAGTTGACTCACCTCCAACTTAATGCTGTTATTGGCTTCTCCCTCCTTGCGGTCGGTGTCATCAGATGGGTCCTCATAAGGTGAGCGGGGTCTTGGTGCATGAGGATCCAGACCCAAGTCCCCTCTTGAAATGAGGGTGCACATATACATGTTGTGTGAGAAAACATCATGCCGGATCAGTTCACAGAATAGTAGAACGAGATTATAAAATTCTACACGTTCTGACTCATTTGATGGATCCGCTGAGAGAGAGAAAAAAAATACATGTTTACAGCAAATAAAGTGGAAAACAACTGTTGAACAGACAGACATTAAATATAAACATATGAAAAAGGACGTCTTTTACTGTTGATTCTGCTAGTCCTAAGACACAGGTCATACTTACTTAATACTGGGGCCTGTGTGTCGAGAAACTGTAGTAGAACATCCTGGAACACAGGCGGGGAGCTAAGTGCAGACAGAGATCCTGAAGACACAGATCCTTTTTCATCCACTGCCTCAGACTCACCACATCTCTGGTAAAGAGACACACAATTACTTATGACCAAACAAAGGACATCTATGGGCTGGTTATCTGTATTTCATTACTTATGCCCTGGGAATTTGTTTCAGTGTAGATTTTACATCCTAAATCTGCTACTACTTCTGTTATCTTCAGTCTTCCTTCGGGCACACTCCACCGGCTGGTGGCTCCAGCTATAATCCTATATCAGACCAACACCCATTTTACAAACAAAATTGCCGGGGTTCCCCCACTGCTCAACCCCATAAGTCTTACCTGTCAGCTCGCCCCTCTGGTGAAATGTGGCCATGTGTCCCTCTCTTGGGCTTCCACTTTGCCGACTACTGGGCGTCAAAAGGGAAATGTAAGTGCCACCGGCCAATCAGGCAGCCGCATTTTGCCAGGGGACCGGTAAGATTTGGGGAGTTTGCAGGGGGTTGATCGAAGGCGGGGGGGTTGTAAACTGGGTGATGGACAGCCACAGCCTAACCTTCTCTCCAACTCCGGAACAGAGTAAAATAAGTCATTTCAAACACCCGAAAATCTCTGTCTATATGTTAATACTAAATGTATTCTAAGTGAAGATTTATTTGCTTCAATTTCCGTGTCGCAACTGAGCTGTGAAGGGAGCGTCATGGAGCAGATTTATATGCTCTTCTGTGGGACCCCTGTGGCTTGCTATGTTTGATCAAGCTGAGAGCTCCAAGGGGCAGTAGACTTAGGACCAATTTTCTGCTTAGTCCTGGAGAAATGGAAACCTGCAAGCTTTGGGGCCCTGTTAAGGCCTCTACTTCCCTACTCAGCAGGAAGTGAAGAAGCAGCACATAAGGCAGGCTTTAAGGTCAGCTGCTTGCTGGCTAATTATTGCCATTGGGTTTAGAGTCCCTCCGAATCAGGAGAACATTTCAGATGGGCTTTGCCAGTCCTCTCATGGGAGCTGGCTGGGGTAGTGTGCACTGGAGAGGACAAAAGATAACAAAGGAAGCAGAACATTAAAGTGGACCAACACCCAGGATTTTGACTATCCTGGGTCTTGGTCCACTTCGGTGGGGCACCCCCGATCGGGGTGCCCCGCTGTGTGAAACCCCCCCGATTACCCGAAAAACTCACCTCTCCCCGCTCCCAGTGCCGACGGACAAGCGTTTTGACAGCCTGCGGACAAGCGGCTCCTCCGCCGCCGCCGCCTCCCGCGCGTCAATCTTGACGCGCGCGCGCCCGCCCGCCATTCACGGACAGCCGGCGCGGGGGAGGGAGGCGGCGGCGGCCAGCCGCCGCCAAAGACAAGGTAAGGGGATTTGGGGTGTTTGGGGGGGTTTCACCCCGCGGGACATCCCGATCTCGGATGTCCCGCGGGGAGGGAGGTGATCGGCCCGGGAATCTTATAGATTCCCGGGCAGATCACGGGAGGGTGATGGTCCACTTTAAAGATACCATTGCTGGACCAATTATCTAGGAGACTAGGGGGACGTATGTACTTTAATAAATAGAAAATGTAGATATTATTGTAGGTTATGTCTGCACATATTTACACATACCTCAGCTTCTATCTCCATCTGCCTCTTCTCAAGTAATTTAGCAACAACTAATGCTCGATGGTGCCCATAACGCTTACAACTCACTGCCCACTCACAAAGGAGAGCCACCACAGCATCATCATCCGGGGAAATCTAAGATAAAATAGACAAGACAATAGACATCAAAAACATTGCAATAATCTCTGGACCAGAATTTAGGAACTAGAAATGAAATGTATTTGTCACCTCGTGTCCATCCTTGCCAAGACCCAGCCCAAAGATTCGATTATACAAAGAATCTAAATTGTTACTAAAATCAGATTTCTCAAAGCTGTGACTGTCAAGAACCTCCAGTGTATGAAGAACTCTTCCAATAGGAAAACCTGGAAAGAGAATGCAAAATGAGACATTTATAATATTGAGTAACACATTTTAGGATACACTGCACAAGCATTACCTGCTGTGGCTTCCTGACATTTATCAAAAGACCATCGGACCTCCACTGCCCGGCCACGCTCCTTTATCTGCTGTTCCATGTCCCGCAGTTTTCTACGTACCTGAGACATGTGTGAACACCAAAATAGTATTTTAAAGACAACACAGACATTTTAAAGATAAATTCTACAAGTATCCACTTCTCCCGGTTATTTAAAGAGCAAGTTCAGACATTTTAGAAGTAGCAGCCCACCCCTTCCTCCCCCTGTGCCAAGCCCAATAAAGGATATTACTTAATGTGGAACAAAACCCGGACTGTTGACAATCCTGGGTTTTGTCCCATTTGGGATGCCCCGCTGTGAGAAACTTACCAGTTTGCCTTTAAAAACTCACCTCTTCCAGGTCTAACAGCACATGCATGTGCTCTCGCCCAATCAGAGCAGTTTGCTGTGCATATGTAATGTTTAGCAAACGGCTCTGTTTGCAGCAATCATGATCTCAAGCGTCCACATCCCCTGCAGCGTGCGTACCCATCCCCAGCAGGGGCGAGCGCACAGCCAAAAAAAGCAGGAGATATGGCTGCCCGATCAGCAAAGATTACCAATGCCCCAGGCAGTTTCACACAGTGGGGGCATGACCCCTGGAGAAGCCGTAGCGGATCGGCGGAACGCGTGGGGTCTCCTGCCTTCAATCCACTGCCTGATGATTAGTTACGTTTGACCACAATGACAGTATGATCTTTACTTTTTCTTTCCAGTGATTGCTTACTACCTCAGCTCCCTTAAACAGCCCTCTGCACTAATAGCACTTTTGCGTATTGGGTTTGCATTGGGGGTCTCATCCCCTGCTTTACTTGGTAAATATAGCCTTCTGATCTAGCATTTGCACTTTAGATTTGATTGATTGCACAGGTTTATGGTCTTGATGAATTATTTGTAGTAATTACCTTTTTATACTTTTTGCACAAAGTGGAGTAATTAGAAATATATAAACATATATATAATTTTTTTTTTTCTTGGTCTATTTGTGGAGCTATTTAATACTGATTTCTATTTGTACTTTTTGATACCTTGTGGTCTTCTATAATATGGATTGCTAAGTATTTTAGCATCACAGGAATAGTGTATTAATTGATTTTAACAGTGTATTTGTGTTGCATGTGTGTTTTTATTTTTGCTATAGTGTAACATTTAATAAAATATTATTTTATGGTATTTGTGGAGTTGTGCCCCTTTCTTATGACCCTTGTCAATTTGGTTTGGCCCATGTTCTAGTAGCTTGACGGGTCGGGCAGCACACTCAGTTATCAATATTAAAAGCTGTGCCTGCTATTTTGTATAAGTAGTATTGGGATGACTCAGGGGAAGGCTAGGGGGCCGGCTCCAGTGTGTTTTCTACTCTTAAAAAAATTATTGAATTAATCACCGTGACTCTCCTCCGATGGCGGAGAGGGGAATATGTTCTCCCATTAAATTAGCTGACATCAGAGGAGGACTAGGCAGATTGGGCAACTTGTTTTTTTATGTCACATCCTAAATTGGGCCTAGTAATGGGGGGGGTGCTGCTTCAAAAACGCCTCTTTAGAGCCCATTTTAAAACAGAATTATTTATAGTTATCCCTTCCACCATCCTCTGTGATCCTTGTTAATTAAAATAAAGGGTTTTATGCTACACAACTAACTTACTATACAACCCCCAACCTTATTGCCTGAATGATGCCAAGGGATCTGAAGAGACCAGCAACAGGGGAGGTATGGGACAGTTACAATTTAAACATTTATAGTTCTGTATAACCTGAATATAAAAAAAAACACTAAACTAAAAAGAGGATAATAAACATGTCACTAGTTAGTTACCGTATTTTTCGCCCTATAAGGACGCACCTAGGATTTGGGGGGGGAAAATAAGGAAAAAAAATATTTGAAACCAAAAACACACCATTACAGACAGTGTGGTATTCCCCTTTCCCATAGGCCGTGTGGGATGCCCCCATTGCATAGACAGTGTAGCATCCCCCCCTCCCATTCCCATATACCCAGTGTGGCATTCTCCCCCCTTCCATTCCCAATATAGGCAGTGTGGCATTCTCCCCCCTTCCATTCCCAATATAGGCAGTGTGGCATTCTCCCCCCTTCCATTCCCAATATAGGCAGTGTGGCATTCTCCCCCCTTCCATTCCCAATATAGGCAGTGTGGCATTCTCCCCCCTTCCATTCCCAATATAGGCAGTGTGGCATTCTCCCCCCTTCCATTCCCAATATAGGCAGTGTGGCATTCTCCCCCCTTCCATTCCCAATATAGGCAGTGTGGCATTCTCCCCCCTTCCATTCCCAATATAAGCAGTGTGGCATTCTCCACCTTCCCATTCCCCGTATACCCAGTGTGGCATCCCCCCTCCCATTCCCATATACCCAGTGTGGCATTCTCCCCCCCTTCCATTCCCAATATAGGCAGTGTGGCATTCTCCACCTCCCATTCCCCGTATACCCAGTGTGGCATCCCCCCTCCCATTCCCATATACCCAGTGTGGCATTCTCCCCCCTTCCATTCCCAATATAGGCAGTGTGGCATTCTCCCCCTCCCATTCCCCGTATACCCAGTGTGGCATCCCCCCTCCCATTCCCATATACCCAGTGTGGCATTCTCCCCCCTTCCATTCCCAATATAAGCAGTGTGGCATTCTCCACCTTCCCATTCCCCATATACCCAGTGTGGCATCCCCCCTCCCATTCCCATATACCCAGTGTGGCATTCTCCCCCCTTCCATTCCCAATATAGGCAGTGTGGCATTCTCCCCCTCCCATTCCCCGTATACCCAGTGTGGCATCCCCCCTCCCATTCCCATATACCCAGTGTGGCATTCTCCCCCCTTCCATTCCCAATATAGGCAGTGTGGCATTCTCCCCCTCCCATTCCCCGTATACCCAGTGTGGCATCCCCCCTCCCATTCCCATATACCCAGTGTGGCATTCTCCCCCCTTCCATTCCCAATATAGGCAGTGTGGCATTCTCCCCCCTTCCATTCCCAATATAAGCAGTGTGGCATTCTCCCCCCTTCCATTCCCAATATAGGCAGTGTGGCATTCTCCCCCCTTCCATTCCCAATATAAGCAGTGTGGCATTCTCCCCCCTTCCATTCCCAATATAAGCAGTGTGGCATTCTCCCCCCTTCCATTCCCAATATAAGCAGTGTGGCATTACCCCCTCCCATTCCCCATATAAGCAGTGTGGCATCCCCTCTCCCATTCCCAATATAGGCAGTGTGGCATTCTCCCCCCTTCCATTCCCAATATAAGCAGTGTGGCATTCTCCACCTTCCCATTCCCCATATAAGCAGTGTGGCATCCCCTCTCCCATTCCCATATAGGCAGTGTGGCATTCTCCCCCCTCCCATTCCTCGTATACCCAGTGTGGCATCCCCCCTCCGATTCCCATATAGGCAGTGTGGTATTATCCCCCCTCCCATTCCCCGTATACCCAGTGTGGCATCCCCCCTCCCATTCCCATATGGGCAGTGTGGCATTCCCCCCTCCTATTCCCCATATAGGCAATGTGCCCCCCATTCCCATTGGCAGTGTGGCATCCCCTCCCCCCATTTCCATAGGCTGTGTGGCATCCCCCTCTCCCCCCATTAGAATAGGCTGTGTGGCATCCCTCTCCCCCCATTAGTATAGGCTGTGTGGCATCCCTCTCCCCCCATTAGTATAGGCTGTGTGGCATCCCCCCTTCCCCCATTAGTATAGGCTGTGTGGTATCCCCTCTCCCCCCATTGGCAATGCAGCATAAGTAAAAAAATAAATAAATAAAACTCACCTGCCCGCTGACATAGCTTCGCTGAGCATCCGGCTCTGTGAATCAGGTGGGCGTGGCCTGCACCGAGTCATGCCCAGGAAGAGGCAGCAGATGGAGGAGCGGCAGGCGCTGTCTCTGGCCCCGCCACCGCTATTGCTGCCTGAAAACACAGCGATCGCAGCGGCGGGGCCGGGACACAGCCCGCTGCTCCTCTGTCTTCACCTGGGCTCTCGCAAAATGACAGGCAACGCGAGAGCGCCGGGAACGGGTCAGTTTTTTTTTTTTAATTTAAAAACTTTTTTTTTTTTTTTTTACATTCGCCCGATAAGGCGCACGGACATTTTCCCCCCACTTTTGCGTCTTATAGGGCGAAAAATACAGTATATTTGCATACGTGTCCTTAAAAAACTAAAGTCCAGGCTTTTGATTCAAATTAGGACCTATCCTGTGCCGCATGCACAGCATCCTATAAACCTTTCTTGTTAGCACATTTAGCTCCAGCAGAAACTAGAAGATCTGCTTACCTTACCTGCAGTCCAATGCATCCAAGCAGAATAGCTTTGATTCTGTGGAAATGCATGGCTAAAAAATGGCCACTTACTTGCTGCGCAAAGGAAGAGCTGCCACCTGGCATGGGTAAACTTGAAGGTGCAATAGGAAGGTGATCAAGGGGTGATCCAGTTTTAATACGATTGTCAGTCAAAGAATAATGCCAGACAAGTGCACTGGGACAACAAAGGACAATACTCTGCAAAAATGGAAAAAAAAATACACCAAAAATAAATTTCTGGAAGGGGCAGGTCTAGTGAAACAAACACGTAATGAAAAGCAAGAGAAAATATTACCTGGAGCATACAACTTAGACCAAACACAAGTGGTCGGTGTTGGGGGCACTGCAAAAGATCAGTGAAGGGGGAAGAGGGGGAAGATCCTGAAGGTGGAGGGGGTGCTGGTGTAGGGGGCAGAGCAGCAGCAGTCTGTGTTGCAAGGATGTGTCCTCCACTGCCTTCCAGTTGTTGTGCCAAACGTCTTGTGCAAAAATAGGCCAGTCGCCGGGACAAGTAAGCAGACTGAACAAAAGAGCTGGAATACTGAGCAGAGGACAAAATTGGGGACAAGTAAGCAACAGACAAAAAATGTGTCCAATATTTGGAAGCTTTTTATTATTACACTCACACGTAGCAGGAGAGGAAAGAGGAGCTTTAGAAGTTCATCCTCCCCAGGCCGAATCTTCTCAAAACATTCTAGAACCCAAGTTAGAAACTCATGTCGGTCCAACATGCCATCCTTTAAAAAATAAATGCATATATTTCAAACATATAACAATATATATACCGTATATACTCGAGTATAAGCCGAGTTTTTCAGCCCACTTTTTGGGCTGAAAAAAGCCGCCTCGGCTTATACTCGAGTCAGTGAAAAATGGAGGAGAAAAAGGGGTGAGGCCGGATTACCTTAGGGGCGGATGGAGCTGCCGCCAGCGCGCGCACACCACGGAATCTAAGGTGCACGCGCGCGCCCGCGCTGCCCCATCTGCCGTCTGACGGTGTGCGCGGAGCCAGTGAGTGCGAGGAGCGACCCCCCACCCCCCCTGAAAACCTCTTCCGGGTCCGGACACAGCAGCAGGTCAGGAGCACTCGTGGGGATTTCCAGCTGCAGTCGTGGTGTCCAGCATCCAGGAAGTATTTATCCACGTTAAACGTGTATGCAAATGGGATAGGTGGGTATGCATAGCACCAGTGATTAGCAAAATGTCCGGTGCTGGCCACAGGGTACTGACATTAAAAGGCTGCACTGAACTGACACCAAAGTAGGGATTTTTTAGGCAGAAACAAAGGATTTATAATAATTATTTTTTTTCTTTTTTTAATCTTATCCCTACTTTGGGGTCAGTTCAGTGCAGCCTTTGGGTTATTTAGTGGGGCAGCTTCAGAGCCCCACCATTCCTTCTTATTAGTGTATTGATCTGGTATTTTCTTATGCAGTGAGGGGGTATTTGCAGGACTCCTATGGAGTGAGGGGGTAATTACAGGACTCTTATGGAGGGAGGGTATTTTCAGGGCTCTCCATCTTTTTCTATTTTCCACATTCCCTCCATCTTTTTCTATTTTCCACAATCCCGCCATCTTTTTCTCTTTCCCACATTCCCTCCATCTTTCTCTCTTTCCCACATTCCCTCCATCTTTCTCTCTTTCCCTCCATCTTTTTCTCTTTTTGAAATTTACCGGTAGCTGCTGCATTTCCCACCCTAGGCTTATACTCGAGTTAATAACTTTTTCCAGTTTTTTGTGGTAAAATTAGGTGCCTCGGCTTATATTCGGGTCGACCTATACTCGAGTATATACGGTGTGTATATATATATATATATATATATATATATATACACACACACACACACACACACACACACACACGTTAAATGTGCACAGGCAAGACGGGATTGATGGTTCTGTAAAATGTCTTATCTCAATCCTAAACAGTGTGCCAAAAAAGGTCAGGGTTCACTTTTTTAGAAGTTTCCGGCAAGTATTTGTATGAAATGTGAAATAAAAAGCACATAAATTTGGGTTGTTTGCCACACTGGGGGTTGGGGGAGTGTTAGGTGAGTGATAACACATTTTACTGTACCAAGTACTGTAAAAGACTGCTTTAAAGGAAATCTACTACAAAAATAGTCCAGTGTTAAAAATCTGTCCAAACATTCCACGTAGCAAGAGGAGGGGTTACCTATTTACCCTGTTAAAAAAAAAAAAAAAAAGATTGCTGATTACCGTGCTGCTTCATACCCACTATTTTATTTGCCCCCCAGCACCAAGAAGAGGAGGAAACGGCTCTCCCATTTCTCTGCCGCCAACGCCTCCCAATGATCCTGTCCACATATCCAATCCAAGGACTTCTGACAGCACCACGCCCCCTCTAGTATCGTTGGATGGGTGCCAGCCCCGGTGTTAATCAGCACAGTCAGATGCAAGGAGACAGGGTGAAGGATTTCAAATGTGCAGAAATGAATTTTTGAATAAATAAATCACAGTATTTTTTAGAGAAAGAAAGTTTCGGGGGGGGGGGGGGGGGGACATCAGCATCAATTCAATATGTTAAGTGAATTGTAGAACACCAAACACTTGTAGTGCACATATTCTTCATAGGACGTAACCAAAATGAAACATTGAATCAAATATAGGAACTGCACTGTGAAAACTAGCAGCCTGTTGGGTACTCAAAGCTCCACACACTAAGGCCAGGAAAAAGTGAGACACAGGGGTCGATTCAGAGCCTGGTGAAAAAACTCACTTCTTTGTTTAGGAGAGAAAACTGCCATTCACTTTCATTGTTTACAGGGTGTAAATGTTCACCTGGCTCTGAATCAGCCCCAAAGTAGACAATGAAAGTGAATGGAAGGGTTCTCTCCTAAAATATAGTGAGTTTTCTCACTTGGCTCTGAACCGACCCCGCTGTAGTACAAAGCTATTACTTTTATCTCTGCTTTTATTACTGGGGAATTCCAGGATTTAAGATAACAGGATTTAGGATATAGCAGAAGTGCAGGACAGAGCTTTTTAGCGCCATGGGATTGGGGGCAGGAGGCAGTGTGGTACAAATAAATGCACCAACCTGACTGTGCATACTAGGTACTGCTACTACTTCTAAAGCCCAGAATTTCTCTCCACTAACTAAATTAGAACTTAAAGGAGCAGTATCGCAAATCTTTCTTGGTGACTTATATTTAAATGGTACTTTGAATGTAGGTAAGTGTTGGAGTAAGAAATACAAATGTAGAAAAAAAATGATGTGTGTGTTGAGCAGCTGGAGACTAATAGCTCATGTTTATGTCTTGTCAGTGTGGGGAGCCACACTCTCCCCTGTTCCATGCTGAGGAGAGGGGTGAAACAATGTATCAGTTCCACGCTGAGGAGAAAGTATCAAAGTATCAGCTGTTCAGTGCTGGCAGCCGTCCAGCATCAGATAACATTGCAACATTGCCTGGCCAGAACTTATATATTTAAAACAGAGAGAAAAGCTCTAGAAGTCATTTAGCCGATTTTGACAGTTTTCCCTTCATGTTGGCTCTGCTGCAGAATCTTTCAGTTTACCATTTTCTCTTTCATATTCTTATTTTTCATTTTTCCATATGATCTTTCTTTCAGCTTTGTGTGTTTTGAGCAAAGCCCAACCCAGGATTTTCACTATCTGGAGTTTTGTTTTGTGCCCCTAGGGGCATCCCGACTTGGGATGCCGTGATATGTGAAATCCCCAAGTTCGCCTGTGAAAACGTACCTTTCCCTGTCCCACAGCGCATGTGCGGGCTCTCATCCAATCAGCGCTGTTTGCACGCAGATGGGGAGCCTGAGCAGTAACCTTCCTGGCCGCCCGGCCTGTCTAAATGACTATCTGCGTAAGCGCCAGAAAAATGGGGGGATCTGTGGTTATCCAGGGGTTGTTTCACACAGTGGGCATCCTGATTTAGAATGCCCAAGGGGGAAGGTCAATGGCCGGGTCTTATAGACTTCAGGATCGGCCACTCAGTGTTTTGTTCCTTTAGATTTTCCTGCACAGTTATTCAAAGAAGAATTTCAGTCATTTTCAGTCAGTTTAGTTTATTTTGTATAGATTTTACACATTTGAGTCACCTGGTCTCATAACAAAAGCAGCACCTCACACACACACAGCCGTTACCACTGATTACAGTGTCAGCCTCTGAGGTAAAGTGTTGCTAGGAGACCAGTGGGCTAAATGAAGCAGCTCACTAAATACAACTCAGCAGTTCCCCCTATTCAGCAAATGGACTGAGCCATTGTCATTATACAATTTAAAAGAGAGGCATATATTTTTTTCTTTTTCTATCGCCAGATTATTTATACACGTTATAAGCTATTGTTTGGCTATTTAATTATTTATCTTTTTTAATGCAAATTTCGCGATACTGCTCCTTTAATAAAACAAAAAAAACAAAAAAAAAAACTAGCAGGTGTGGAAAAACAATCACAACTCCACAGTTACATATTTTACCTGGAACATAAACATGGCCAACTTTTCATTATATTCCCACTGTTTAAGCGCGAGCTCCACCTCAGGAGGTACAGGACCAGAAGGAGGACCGCAGCCCCCTGTTGCCTGTCGATAATACTCTGCAGTCTTCTGCAGCTGCTCCCACAGGTAGCGAGTGATAATTTGGGTCCATTCTGTAAAAACCCAGAGAAGGATTTAAAAAAACTTGTAATAAAATCAGTCACCAAGACTTTTGACAAAATATAATATTGTTAAACACGCTACCTATGCATGGGTCCATTACATGTCTTTTCTTCACTTTGGTTTCCGTAATGGCAGCATAATAAGCACAGGTCATCTTTATAAGCCATGCTGCTCGCACTACTGGCACGGAATATCGAGCAAGGGAACCAAATACCTCTTCTTTTTTCCCAAAAATTGGAACCTGCACACTCAAAAAAACATACATTAGAAACACATGGAATCTGGATTAAATATAGTGCATTACTACATTTTAACTGCATCATAGAGATCCAGATTGCTATATGCACCAAACAGTCAGCCATTACCTTTTTGGCAAGATGTGTAAGTGGCTTTGTTCCAGCAAGATCTGTAAACCAGTTATTTATGGAGCTCTGAGAACGAGCGGTAACCGGCCAGAAATTATCTTTCTGGTTAACTTGAGGTTTCCGTCGACCGGTGTCTGGTAATGTGTTGCAACGCAGCTTTTCTGCCATAATATTACTGAAGTTGGAGCTGATCTAAAAAGAAACCGGTACAAAGGCATCCCAAGGATCAGGGTCATAAAAATGAAGGCATTTAATACAATTACAGTATAGCTCCATCTTTAACAAGGCTATTACAGATATTTTTATAATGTTGTAGGGAAGCGCTAGAGTACATAAACAGAGCAGCAACTGGATTTGAGGGGCTAGCTCAAATAGTAAAAACAAAGGTTAAAGAAAGTTGACAAAGTAGATGAAAAAAAACTTTGAACTTCAGTCGGGCTGCAATGAATAAATGTTTCTTAATTGTCAGAGGATTCTAACCGCAAATATTTGTAATATTAGGGTAATCTCTAAGAGTCCTCTAAATTTCAATTATTGGCTGTATCAGCAGATTAATCTGTCTTAGAACCCCTGATAGGGTCAGAAAGAATAGAGAGTATCCTTTTATATATATAATCAATATTGCAATCCTAGGTCTAGTGTAAGTTGCCAAAGATTAAAAAGAAAGAGGCACTTACCACCGCGGCACGGGGGTTTAAAAACCTGACCTGGGCCCTTGAGCGTTAACCACTTCTGAAGATGAACCTGAAGCTTGTTATCGGGTGTGCATGCCGCTCGCCGTGTATCCCGAGTCAGGAGGCTAAACTCTTTCAGTATATAAATTCTTTAAATATGATAAAATAAAAACGAAATAAAAACAAACAAGATGGTAGACGAAGTAGTTAGTTGCAGTAGCTATTGCGGTTAAATGTCCAATTTGTTTCTAGTCTCTGAGAGGAGGGGGAGAGCTTCCAGCACAGCCATGTTTCCTGCTGCTTCTGTAGAACAACGCGCGTTTCGTGCTTCGACGTCCTCAAGTTCTGATTGGTCACCAATCTCCTGACTTCAATGGTATACACGGCGAGCGGCGCACACACCCGATAACAAGCTTCAGGTTCATCTTCAGAAGTGGTTAACTCTCAAGGGCCCAGGTCAGGTTTTTTAACCCCTGGGCCACGGCGGTAAGTGCCCCATTCTTTTTAATCCTTGGCAACTTACACTAGACCTAGGAATGCAATATTGAAATAAATATATATATATATAGATATTCTCTATTCTTTCTGACCCTATCAGGGCTGCTAAGAAAGAATTATCTGCCGATACAGCCAATAATAGAAATTTAGAGGACTCCTAGAGATTACCCTATTAATAATTATTAATTAATAATAATAATATAATAATAATAATAATTTATTAATAGATTACCCTATTAATATTAATAATTATTAATTAATAATGATAATATAATAATATTAATATTATTAATATTACATATATTTGCGGTTAGAATCCTCTATGACAATTAAGAAACATTTATTCATTGCAGCGCGACTGAAGTTCAAAGTTTTTTCCATCTACTTTGTCAACTTTCTTTACCCTTTATTATTACAGGTAGTTGAATTAGTGAATAGAAAATTATCTTTTCCGGTTAGAATAGACTTCCTATTTAATGAGTTGGGAAGTGGTGCTTTGTACAAGGGAGGTTATTCAAGAGAAGAGGGAGAGGCACATGGCAAATCTTGGAGACAAGATGAGAGAATGTAACCAATAAAAGGTTTGAGAGGTTATTGGACTCTAATAGATCTGCAATAGTCAGACTGGGATATGATCAGGACATTCATTAGTCATTTAGTGGTTATTTAAAGAGTTACTATAGACTTTTTTTTATCCCTGCAGAATGTAGACCCAAATTGGTGTGTGCCCCTCCGCATCTCCCCCCTCTGGAAGCCTGAAATCAGGCAGCACCACGTTCCACCAGAGCAGGCTGTCCATCTGCTAAGTTATGTGTTGCTGGTGATGACTCTGGTTCCCTAGCTAGGCGTGCAAGTAAAGTGTACCCCTCCCACCCAGCAAATCTAATTGAGCACTATCAGTCACAGATTGGCTGTATGAAAGTCTTTTGTGACAAGAAAAGGGCTACTGGAGAAAGAATGTGAAATTCGAAAAAGTGTGTCAATAAACAGTGGAGGGAGCCAAAGAATAACCGAAAAAAAAACAAAAAAACATAAAATCTATGAAGGAGCCTATATACAAAGGGTAGCAGCTAAAAGGGTCTAGGGAAAAATTAAAGGGCATTCGTGGACCTAAAGCTCATCAATGATCAAAGTGGATATGATTTTGCCAAGTTTTACCTATGTCAATATTTCTTTCAGGCTCTGGAGTCTAAAAGGGCGTCTTCCTCTGGGGCATCCCAAATCAGCTCCTTTGTCCTGGCTCCCCCAGTGATGTAAACAATGCCAGCCGCATGCCCAGCATCTCTGGGCTTGTGCTCAGCCATTCAGATAGGCAGGGGACTGAGTTTGCCCCAATCTAAAGTAAACTGGAGATGGGACTGCCCTCACTCCTGATTGGCGAGCTCTGCGAGTAAACTGAGCCACATGCCGATTATTAACATGCACAGCATACAGCGCTGATTGGACAAGAGCCTGCACATGTGACATAGGACAGAGGAAAGGTACGTTTCTATGGGCAATCTGGGGGATTTCACACAGCAAGGTACCCTGAATTGGGGTGCCCCCGGGGAATGGAACAAAACCTAGGATAGTAAAAATCTCGGATTTAGTACCGCTTCAAATTTGACCAAAACTCATGTCAGATGGCCTTGGAATCTATAAAATTCCAGGGCTGCCTGATTCCCTCCCCCTGGGGCATGACTAGCACAATACCCTAGCTGTTGCCACCAAGTCCATCTCTCTCTCGATCACTGCTATAGCCAAGTCAAAGCAGGACTGTCAGGTGTCCCAGCATGGTGCTGCCCACAATGAGCATTGGAGTGCCCGCATATGACATCTGGGATAAGACCTAAAGCAGCTTACATAAGCGACTGTGGGAAGGGGGGGTTAGGGGAGAGATTTAGAAAAGGCAAAAGCACACAAAGATGCCCTTTAAATGGAATAATAACAACGCACAAAGCAAAACAAAATCAAAGGAAAGTTACCTTAGCTGGGTTAAAGTTGACATTTTTAGCACTTCCATGTTCATCTCCTGACACAGCGGGCTGGTTGTTAAATCCTTGTTTCACGTTCAAAGCTGTAAGCTCGTCCTACATAGATAAAAGGAGCATTTAGGGCAAACACAGGAAGATAGCGGGTTCACCATACTATGTGTATCTTAGTATAATCTGGATTTCACATCTGGTCTAAAATATCTCAATTTATTCCTAAATTCAGCAGCCAAGAGTCTGGCAAAAACAAGGCATTCAATCAAAACACACAATGTCTGGTTGTCTTTGGGCACCGCAAAACTCACTTTTGCCAGGCTCCCAGGATGACATAAACATTGCTATGTGCATCCCCAGCATCATGTGACCAGGGAAAGGTAAGTGTTTATGGACGATTCAGGGGGGTACATATTGCCGGGCATCGTCAAAACCTTGGATAGTAAAAATCCGGGGTTTTGTTCTGCTTTAAAGTCCGCCCACTTTTTTGCTCGCCAGTCTGAGAGCTATGAAAAACTGCTCTTGATAGCTTAAAGGAAAACAAGGAAATATTTATGTTAGGAATGTTCCCCCCCAGACCTGTGATTTACCCATCAGCATACTGTTTCCATCTTTCTTATTGCTCTATATATATGCCTGTGGCTCTATGTTGCTAAACTGGGAGCAGCGTTCCTGTCCTTTAGTAAAGCCCCTGTAATATAGCTGCTTACTACAAATTCCAGAATCCTTCCAATGACAAGGGTGAGCACCCTTCCCACCACAAAGCACAGCTTGGAAAAAACAGCCACAAGTAATTATTTCAGGTGAGAACACTAGCAGTAACCCTTTAGCTACTGGGACACAAGATGGTAATCCTTTCTGAATTAGAACAGGAGGGGTTAAACCTGTGAGTTCAGGAATGTGGAGCATCATCGCTGCCTCAACCAATCAGATGATTACCAAGCCACAGTCAGGAAGTCTCTGCTCTGTACACCAAACAAATCACTTCAGTGTACTCTTGCTAAGGTAAACACATTGTTGCTAGATTCGTTTTAAAAACAGCTCAGCTCCTTGAGGACATTTTGGTACACAATAATGGCCATTTCTGCAAATGTCATTGAAAGTGAAATTTTCCTTTTAAAGTGATAGTCCAGGTAAAAAAAACCTATGTATTAATTTTTTGTCCCCACATTAGTTTTAGTTTTGCATAGAGGAAAAGGTTATAGACCCGCTGCTCATCCGGATCGCAAGATCGGGTCTCGTACAGACTCCTCCACAATGCCCCACCCATTTCCATAACTCACAATGACACTGGCATGCAATAGTGGGGGGGTGTCAATACCTGGCATCTGTGACAGACTCTGGCACAGGACTCTATGTGATGATCAGGTAAGAGAGACAGTGCCCGGACTAACAGCAACCATCTACGTGGACAAATGGGGGGAGTACGTTTCTTTTTGCCTGGCAGACAGCAATACAAGCTGCAAAGTAGCTAAGCCTTTATCTCTATGCAAAACTAAAACTAATGTGTTTCTGGAGTACAACTTTGAAGGTGTCACCTAACTGAATTTGAGGGTAAAAATAATGTATTTCTGAATACTTACTCTAGTTAAGTGAGGGGTTAGCTTTCTAATAACTATTTTTGGGTGTGCCTGGAGTTCAGCTTCAAGGCCTTGTGTGGGCAATAGCATACTTACCTCGATTCCCTGTAGTTTCTCTGGTTTCAGCTCTTTAATACTTAAGTATTCTATATTATATTACATATTTAAATCCCAGTCTCCATGCATCGCCCACCCCTCTTCTGCACACAGTCTGCAGCTCCCATCACTGAGACATCAACAAGGAGTAGAGTTTTGCAGCCAACAGAGGCTGTTTTATGGTGCCACCTTTGCCCACAGAGGATATTTAAAGCTGACTTAAAGGTCCGATAAGAGGCACCCTCCGAATTGGGGAGGGGGGTCTATTAAGAAACCATCCTGAGAATGGGCTAAAATGTTTACCACAAGGTTTCAGTGATGTGGCTGGATGCCCTGTCATGTGAACCCCCCCCCCCCCCCCAACTCACCCCCAATCAACATGCCACAGACTGCAGTCCGGGGATGCGTCTGCTTCCACTTCTCTATGCCAGGCTCCCTTACAAACAGTGCTTTATGCCGCGCACGTCACAGGTGTTGGTCGCTGGTGGCGCTAAATAAGACTGGGGGGGGGGGTCATCCAGAATGCTGGAGCCCCCCCACACATGATCCCCCAGGAATGCACGTAAATCTCACCTAAGCCTCATCCAGCACCACAATTGGCCGCCCGGCACTCAAGTGAGCAGCGACATTCTGACCGCCAAATGACCTGCCCACGTGAACGCTGGTGGCTGATCATGGTGCTGGATTCGTGACAGGAGACCAAGGTTAAGATGATAAGAAGATAAGGTGAGATTTATAGGCGTTCTAAGGGGGGGGAGTTATGTGTGCAGCTGCAGAATTCTGGATGCCCCCCCCCCCCAGGCTGTCATTTAGCGGCAGCGCAGGGTGTTGGTCCAACTTATTACATAGAGTATTAAGAGTGCTTATTGGACAAGAGCTCATGGAAATAGCGGAAATGTACATTTTAGGGTTCACACAATGGGGCATCCCAAATTGGTGCCCCAGGAAAGTGGACCAAAAACCCAGGATGGTCAAAATCCTGAATTGTGGTCCACTCTAAAGGGATTGTAAAGGCTAAGTGTAAAAACAAATCACCATTTGCTCACCAGACATGCAAACGCATTGCTACTGAATAAAGCTATTGAAGCCAAACTAATGTCCCATTTCTATAGCCCAGCCCCAGATTTTATTAAGGTATGACTATCATTTTTTCACACCCTGAGATCTAACCTCCCTTTTGCATCAGACTGAATGGGGCACACAACCCACTATGTCTGTAAGGGAAATTCTGCTTAGTTCTTTGCTGGTATATCTTCTACACTATTCCGCTCAGTACAAATTTTAGCAATGAAAAAAGAAACCCATGGTGGTGGCCAAAGAGTGAGAAAGACACGTACAGATACAGACATATACAGACAGGAAGGGTTTTGGAACTTCCCCCAGTTTTCACAGGGGGGTGACAGTCTGTGGCCAATCTGGGATGGTTGTCCACTATCAGTTTCTCAGAGACGGCCATAAAAACATTATACTCATGCTTTCGCATTTCTGGATGCTTGGCAGCTGCATCCAGTGTCCCAAATGACCCCCAGCAAATTATATGGGTCTGTGAGCTGCTGCAGAGATTTAAACTGGGGGTCACCTTTAACAGCCTTGACTAAGAAAAATATCATTTAATATTGCATTTATACATATTAAATATGCATATTTATACCCCGTTAATACCCATAGTAACAAATATATTGTTCACATTTTTTATTTCTATTGGCCCCTAACGTGTGAAAGGGGACAGATGTGTCTTGGCTCCATTAACCCCCTAACAGTCCTAATGAAAAATCTTCCAAGCTCGGGGAAGTGAAGTGTCCCTGGAAATATTGTGTTTGGTCCTAACACAGGGGTTGAGGTCAGCTGTCTGATCAGATGAAACTGGGAGCTCCTTTTCTCACTGCCAGACGAAAGACTAGGTAAAACCATTAGGGGAAATGCACACAATATACAAAGGAAGTAATTTATCCACCATGGGATGTGGTTGTTCAAACTCCTGCTTAATAAGGTAATAGAAATGTTGCAATGATGTGTTTATTGCCCATGAGACAGTAAACGGTAGTGGCAGGTTATTCTTTGCCTCAGTTTCAAAATAGGGGGATGTATTACAACCTCCCATCTGCTCACAGCAGCTGCAGTTTTCCATCTATCCAACCACTTGCTACAGAGCTTGGGTCCACTTTATTGCCAAAATCTGTACATACCCATTCTGTATAGCATATGGATGAGATGACCGATTCCTTCCACCAGATAATAGATATATTGCCTTGCTTTTGTAAAGTAAAGAAAAACCCACTGCAGTAAACACATTATACTATCCTTTATAAAAATGTATAGGGCTAGGAATACAATGCAATTCAGGACTATTGTTGGGCATTTGCACAGCAACGTGGTACAAACCATACTGAGTAATTTAGGCAAACACAAATGCATATTCCACCAGGAAGGTTCCTCATATCACACAACATAATTACCGGGTGTAAGGCCATCATAAAACTGTCTACTGATAATCTTCCAAAAGCTCCAGAGCGTTTGTCTTGAAACCTAGCAGATGCCACTTTCAACACTTTTGTAGGCGAGAAGATGACATTTGCATCCTTCAGACATGCTAGTAGACCATTGATCAACAGCAAAACCAAAGAATCCAAAGGCCAACCCCTTTATATCGAATATCATCCTCAAAAAAACTATAATAAACATAATTAACATGCAAGCAACAGCCAGCGGCCCAGGATTGCCCTGCAGCATAAGATGTCATTCTATCCCCAAGAAAAGCAAAGCGAGTTTATTTAATGAGAACTGAAGCCACAGCTCGCTTAGACATAAACTAGACAGAGCTTTGGGGATATATACATCCTAGCAGGAGACTTCGATAACAACGCAGAAACACAAAGAATGGAGACATATTTTGGTGTGCTGTCACTGCTTGTTCAGCAGCTACACCGAAAGGTGCCACACTGTACAGTTATGCTACAGCACAGATTCACTTTAGAACCACCTCTAGGTGCTCCCTGATTACACTGAATGTTTAACCTGGATACACCACCGACCTATCATTCCTCACCATGCCTATAGCACAATGCCTGTGTGCCTAATCACCTACCCAACCCTTCGTTTATGCCCATCTGCCTGCCTCTGTCAAACAACCCTCCAGCACAGCACACCACCTGCCTATCTCTGCCCATCAGGGCACACCGCCCGCCCGCCTCTGCCCGGCACACCGCCCGCCCATCACTGGCCCTGCCTGCCTGTCAATGGCCCTGCCTGCCTATCTCTGACTGTCACTACACCTGCCTGCTTATTTCTGCCCATCACTGCATCCGCCTGCATTTCTCTGCCCATCACCTGTCTGCCTGATCACCTACCCAACCCTTTGTTTATGCCCATCTGCCTGCCTCTGTCAAACAACCCCCCAGCACAGCACACCACCTGCCTATCTCTGCCCATGAGGGCACACCACCCGCCTACCTTTGCTCGGCACAACGCCTGCCTACCTCTGCCCAGCCCATCGCCCGCCTGCCTCTGCCAGGCACACCGCCCGCCCGTCTCTGCCAGGCACACCGCCCGCCCGTCTCTGCCAGGCACACCGCCCGCCCGCCTCTGCCAGGCACACCGCCCGCCCGTCTCTGCCAGGCACACCGCCCGCCTCTGCCCGCCTGTCACTGGCCCTGCCCGCCTGGCACTGGCCCTGCCTGCCTATCTCTGACTGTCACTACACCTGCCTGATTATTTCTGCCCATCACTGCATCCGCCTGCCTTTCTCTGCCCATCACCTGTCTGCCTGATCACCTACCCAACCCTTCGTTTATGCCCATCTGCCTGCCTCCAGCACAGCACACCACCTGCCTATCTCTGCCCATCAGGGCACATCGCCCGCCTACCTTTGCTCGGCACACCGCCTGCCTGCCTTTGCCCGGCCCGGCATACCGCCCGCCTCTGCCCGGCACACCGCCCGCCTGTCACTGGCCCTGCCCGCCTGTCAATGGCCCTGCCCGCCTGTCAATGGCCCTGCCCGCCTGTCACTGGCCCTGCCTGCCTGTCACTGGCCCTGCCTGCCTATCTCTGACTCTCACTACACCTGCCTGCTTATTTCTGCTCATCACTGCATCCGCCTGCCTTTCTCTGCCCATCACCTGTCTGCCTGATCACCTACCCAACCCTTCGTTTATGCCCATCTGCCTGCCTCTGTCAAACAACCCTCCAACACAGCACACCACCTGCCTATCTCTGCCCATCAGGGCACACCGCCCGCCTACCTTTGCTCAGCACACCGCCTGCCTGCCTTTGCCCGGCCCGGCATACCGCCCGCCTCTGCCCGGCACACCGCCCGCCCGTCTCTGCTCGGCACACCGCCCGCCCGTCTCTGCCCGGCACACCGCCCGCCTGTCACTGGCCCTGCCTGCCTGTCAATGGCCCTGCCTGCCTGTCTCTGACTGTCACTACATCTGCCTGCCTATCTCTGACTGTCACTACACCTGCCTGCTTATTTCTGCCCATCACTGCATCCGCCTGCCTTTCTCTGCCCATCACTGCATCCGCCTGCCTTTCTCTGCCCATCACTGCATCCGCCTGCCTTTCTCTGCCCATCACTGCATATGTAAGCCTGTCTCTACCCATCACTGCACCTGCCTATCTATGCCTATCACTGCGCCTACCTGCCTGTCTCGGCCCATCAGTGCACCCACCTGCCAGCACATCACTGCACCCACCTGGCAGTCCATTACTGCACCTGCCTATCTCTGCCCATCAGGGCACACCGCCCGCCTACCTTTGCTCGGCACACCGCCTGCCTGCCTTTGCCCGGCCCGGCATACCGCCCGCCTCTGCCCGGCATACCGCCCGCCCGTCTCTGCTCGGCACACCGCCCGCCCGCCTCTGCCCGGCACACCGCCCGCCTCTGCCCGGCACACCGCCCGCCCATCACTGGCCCTGCCTGCCTGTCAATGGCCCTGCCTGCCTATCTCTGACTGTCACTACATCTGCCTGCTTATTTCTGCCCATCACTGCATCCGCCTGCCTTTCTCTGCCCATCACTGCACCTGCCTATCTATGCCTATCACTGCGCCTACCTGCCTGTCTCGGCCCATCAGTGCACCCACCTGCCAGCACATCACTGCACCCACCTGGCAGTCCATTACTGCACCTGCCTATCTTTGCGCTCACCAATATCTTCGCATCACTGCACCCACCTGCCTGCCCATCACTGCGCCTACTTGTCTGTCTCAGCCCATCACTGCACCCGCCTGCCAGCCCTTCACTGTGTCCACCTGCCAGTCCATTACTGCACCTACCCATCTCAGCCCATCACTGCGCCTACCTGCCTGTCTCAGCCCATCACAGCACCTAGCTGCCTGCATTGGTCCATCACTGTGCCCCTCCTGTCAGCCCATCACTGTCTCTACCTATCCCTGCAGCTGGCTGTCAGTGTATCAGTGTGCCAGTACGCCCGTCTCAGCCCATCTCCCTGCCCCAGACCACCACTTACCTGGCCAAACCCAGCATTCCTTCATCCTCCTATTTGCCCCAACAGCAGTTACTGTGCCCCTCCATCCTCCTCTTCATGTACCCAACACCAGCAGTACCCCCTCCCCCCAGCTCTGCTCTTATTGCATTATCAGGGTGATGGCCGGCATTGTGTAGTGTATGACAGCCGCTCTCCTCTCAGCCATAAATAATATATATAGAGAGAGAGAGAAAGCCTCCCCCAGCAGCCAGTGACTCCCCCATCCCCACCCCGATCACCCCGCACTCGCCTCCTTCTGCTTGGCGTCCTGCGGGTACACGTCTGGGGGGCCGAGTCGGGGCTTTTTCAGGGGCCGCTGCTCGTAGCTTAGTACACCGAAGGCCGCCATCTTCCTGGCCTTCCAGGGGGCGCGCACGAAATGACGTAGCAAGGAAGCAGCAAGTTGGGAGCCAAGCTTGCTGCAGGGAACGCGCTGTTTACGTCATTGTGAGGGCAGCCATTCCGCCGCCGCCATGTTTGGGCCTGGCATGTTGGGAGGAGCGGGGAGTGCACGGAACTAAGGAAGGGAAAGGGTTATTGTTGGCGTTCTTTGGATAGATTAGCAGGTCTATGTCTGGCAGCTATGTTGGTACCACTTGTGCTGAGCCAGACCCTGACAGCGGACAAATGCATTACCTTCTAAGTGTCCCTGATTTGGAGGGACTGTCCCTCATTGTTCTCTTTTGTCTCTCTTTGAGATGTAACATGCAGATCTGCATCAATAAATCATTCATTTACATATTTAAAGTGTTTATATTGTTTTAACTGTTACAACCTATCTCCTATCCATCCTTCAATGAGGGTCATGGCCTAATTTAACAAATATCCCTCTTTCCCACCCTGAAGCGGTGGTAGGTATGCAAATGTACCCAAGTAGACTGAGCAATGGTGTAAAGCTATGATTCAAAACTGCTTATAGCCAAGCCATGGGTGTCACTAAGCCAAGAAAGTGAAGAATATTTTTCCCAACCCTGATACTTTGTGACACCCATGGCATTGCTGTGCACTTCCTCTTGTAAACTATGGGCAAGTATCATTTGCATACCTCCCAAGTATCCCTCATTTGGAGGGACTGTCCCTCTTTTGAGTCTATGCCCCCCTGTCTCTTGCTGTTCTCATTTGTTCCTGTTTGAGGTGTAACATGCAGATCTGCAACAGTAAATGATTCATTTACCTAGTCATAGTGTTTATATTGTTGTAACTGTTACAACAATGGGCTCGCTCCGGCTGGGAACACATAGGCAGGTGTACTGCCACATTTGGAACATGGTCATGGAAAAATGGAAAGGACCTGCTACAGCATCTACAGTGCATACCTACCAACTTTTTAAGGGTGGGAAAGAGGGACATTTGTTAAATTAGGCCACACCCCCTCATTGAGGGATGGATAGGAGGTTATAACAGTTAAAACAATATAAACACTTTAAATAGGCAAAATCATTTATTAATGCAGATCTGCATGTTAAACCTTAAAGAGGGACAAAGGAGAACAACGAGGGACAGGGGGACATGGACTCAAAAGAGGGACCGGTCCTCCAAATCAGGAACACTTGGGAGGTATGACAGTGCACTGCAGGATATAGGAGATGCACATGGGACAGGCTTCAAAAGATTGGTCTGGACGCTGAAGGTCTTGCCTGGCACCCCAGTTACTCTGTTACAGTCAATGAAGCTGTGCATTCTAGTTACTGTGACATTTTCAGGGGGGAGTTTGGATCAGCTTGTTTTAACAAGTGGTGGAGGATGAACTGAAGTCACAGGCCAGATCACTCCTATATTCACCTGTTTTAAAGATTGGTTTGATAATTTAGCTATACTAAATAAAAGATTATAAGTTATGACTGTTGGAACACAGAGTAAAATAAATGACTGATCCTTAAAGTGGAGCAAACCTCAACCAGGCCTGGAATCCCTGAAATTCCTCTCATTGAGTTTTGGGATGCCCGGCTGTGTGAATACTTACCTCTTCCACGTTCCACACCCCACATGATGGCAAGCAGCCCATTGTGTTCACGCAGGAACCATACACATGACAGTGTGACCTCAAACGGTAGAGTGAGCAGCTGCCATGGGACCAAAAGCAGAAGAGGTAGATATTGGCAGCCTGGTCTTCAGGCTTCCTGGTCATCTGTGTGCAGGTTATCTAAATTGGGATGCTTCCCGTGCTGAATTATTTAGAGCTTTGACAGGACTTCCTCTTGGTAAGCGTGTGTTGGAGGGACCAAAAGATGGTGACCAGCACAAAATCATAGACAGGTTATAGTGATAGACAGTAGAAAGAAAACAACGGCTACATGAAAGTCCTGATAAGATCTACAGCCCATGGCATGAAATGGTTAAAGAACTCTGTCAGGGGAGTATTAGTGAGCTGGAGCTGTGTGGTGCTTAGTTGGGATATGGTGGAAGGCACCTGCTCTTAATAAGGTCTTCATGATTTTTTCCCCCTGATTTCTTGTAGTCAATGGCGTCACTCCGATTACCAAGACTCTGCTGCCCAGTGCGGGATGAAGCCACTGAGCTAGTGTTGGGTTCCAGGATTTATTATGCAGCCTGTGGGGTCAGCTCTGTGGTGGCCCTGCTCAGCTTGGCCTTCTGTTATCACTGGAGAGAAAGGAGGCCCGGCCAGACATGGAGGATGGGGGCCAGAGTGCGGCTGGCCAGCACTCTGCTCACTGCAGGTCTGATCTTATCATATCCCTTTACTGTGGATATATATATATATATATATATATATATATATATATATCTGTATTGTTTAGATTGTTGGATGTTTGATTTGTTATTTCACTTACATTGGCAGCACATTGATGTCTATCTGATCATGATGATAGCATACCTAATATCCAGTTTTACAGCTTAGACACTTACCTGTAGCCAAGGGCAGACTGGCCATAAGGAGACATCCTGGTGGGCCGCACTGCTTTGGTGCCAGATCGGCTGCTGCTTCTACTACCCACATGTAATCCTTGTTTTTCCAGCCTCCCAGGCTCTGTGTACCCACCTAGCCAAGAAACCCCAGCTTATGTTGTGTTCTCACTGCTATAGCCTTAGTATCATCTTGCTGGGGTAGTATCATCTCGGTGAGGGCGCTGTACCCACCCTATCACATTATTTGCCCCTACAATACAGTACTACTGATTCAAGAGTGGCCATATCACCCCCTGCCCATAATATTTCCTGAAATACTTTAGCCTCAACCTTGTGCCTTGTTAACCAACCAGGAAGTAAAATTGGGGCCTCAGCAGGTACATCGCAGGCGGGTCATGGGCTGGCCAGGGGCTGATATTTGTCCCCAGTCCACCACTGCCTATAGCAGGCAAGATGCCAGGGAAATGATAAGGCACCCGATTTGATCTTTGTTCTAGACCAATAGCTCATTAATGTGAAAGTTCACCTTGCACCTTTTTTTTTTTTTTAAGTGGACCAAACATTGAATAAATGAGCTGGCCGCCTCTAAAGAGAAATTCCTGTAAAAAATGGGCATTAGGCAGCATGGGGGCATCCCGTAGGCCCTGCTTTAAATGGGCGCTTGTGACCTGGGGGAACGGGGCCACCAATACATCCCTGTTTGGTGCACAGGCAGCCATGCACATTACTGTGAGACTGATTGGCTGGCTAAGGCTTGTCATGGAATGCTCCCAGAAGCAGTGGCTATCAGGAGGCCATTTCACCAGGGCACCCAATCACAGTGCGGGATGCTCCCTATGCTGCATAACTGAAGAGGAAGTAAAGTCAAGTCACCACTTCCTAATTCGCTTGTATGGTATCCAGTCATGTGACCACTGGCAACAATGCAAGTTTGATGTGCAAGCCCACTCAACAAGCCTTGCTGGTCACCAGCAGTCACTTGAATAGGGAGGTTCCTGTATATGACTTTTGGTCCAGTTGTGATTACTAGGGGAAATCTCTATTTAGCATGCTCCACCCTCAAAATCCCTGTCAAACCAACTTCTCCCCTTGAGCTTTATTTACAGTAAAGGAAGTGCATGCGGTGGAATCCCAACCTTGATAATAGCTGGGGGGGGGGGTCAGCTGTTATTCCAAATGTGGTGCACCCCAAATTGGAATACCCTCTTGCAATTGCAGTGCAGGGGGCATTCTAATTTGGGATGCCCTACAATGAGAACACCTCCATTCCTTGGCTGTGACAAAGCTTGACTGCACTCTGTGGCACCCTGCAGCATCCCCACCCCTTTCAAAGCCCAAACCCTTAAAAACGATTCCCCAGCATCTAAAGTTAGTATATTTTAAGTTTTTAGTCACTTACTTATTATTCTTTCCCCCACTGGGCTGCAACTCTGTTCAGGACTTTAGAATACGGGTGCCGCCATCTTGACTCAGAAGCATCACACTTACTGAGTAGAGGACAGTGGGATAAAGTCTCGGGGTAGCGGGTTATAGCTGTGCTTTGCTCCGACAGAGCAGAGCTGGGGTCAGGAAAAGGTCAGCAATCCCAGAATGCAGAGGGCACTTCCTGTTTGCAGGCTGCCTGATGTTCCATGAGACACCATCTTGAATGTTTAAAGGCTCATAACATGCAATAGATGCAGGTAGGATGATTTTTAATGTGAGCAATCTGTATGTATAGGGTGTGGGAAACATATAAGATAGACTCTTATTCAGAGTGAAGGTCTGCTTTAAAGAGGACCAACACCCAGGGGTGATCGGCCCGGAAATCTATAAGATTCCTGGGCCGATCACCTCCCACCCCGCGGGACATCCGAGATCGGGATGTCCCGCGGGGTGAAACCCCCCAGAAACCCCAAAAAGACCTTACCTGATCTGCCGCCGCCTCCCGCGCGCCCCTCCAGACGTGCCCGCGCCGGCCCTCTGTGAATGGCCGGCGGGGGCGCGCGCGCGCCGAGAGTGACGCGCGGGAGGCGGCGGCGGAAGCGGCTTGGACGTTCCTGATCCCCGCCTGGACGTTGGCGGGGATTGGCTGCGGCGCTCACGTGGGAGCGTTGAGAGGTGAGTTTTTTGGGGTTTCTGGGGGGTTTCACACAGGTGGACCAAAGTCAAAATCCTGGGTGTTGGTCCACTTTAAGTATGCCAGATGCTGCAAGTGCATAGTGCTGGGATGCCACCAGAGGCCTGGCATGTGCTGTGAGCTCATAGTGAATATACGGCAGGGGACTTAACGCTCTGATTAGAATCTTTTGGATTCTAGTCTTGTTTCTAGTCTTGTTTTTTGGTCAATCTTATTAACAAAATGGGAAGAAGGGTTGCGCTCATCTCTGTGCCACAACATATACCATGTGGTTATATATCTGATCCAGCAACATCCACATATCTGCTTTATACATAAACAGTCCACTGTATAAAAGTGTCTCTAAAGCAGCTCTGGCCAGCATAGGGGGGCTAAAGGTCTGCAGGGTCGGCATTCCAAGGCATTCCAAATCTAGATGCCCCCCGGCTCACCCGTAATCTTAAAGCAGACCTTCACTCTGAATAAGAGCATATCTTATGTTTCCCACACCCTCTACATACAGATTGTCCACATTAAAAATCATCCTACCTGCATCTACTGCATGTTATGAGCCTTTAAACATCCAAGATGGCCGCTCATGGACCATCGGCAGCCTGCAAACAGGAAGTGCCTTCTGACTGTGCTGCTCTGCATTCTGGGATTGCTGACCTTTTCCTGACCCCAGCTCAGCTATAACCCTGCCCCTCTGTACTATATGCCACTCTCCTCTCCTCAGTAAGTGTGATGCTTCTGAGTCAAGATGGTGGCGCCTGTATCCTAAAGTACTGAACAGAGTTGCAGCCCAGTGGGGGAAAGAATAATAAATAAGTGACTAAAAACGTAAAATATATTAATTATAGATGCTGGGGAATCGTTTTATAAGGGTTTGGGCTTTTCAATAAATCATGGTGAAGGTCCGGTTTAAGATCAGTCAATCGGCCCTCTCAAAAATGCTTTTTGGGCATCGCCTCGGAAGTTTTTAATTTTTTAAAATCGTCCCATCACCAAGCTGGCTGCATTTCACAAGGTACTCGGCGGGTGCCAGTATAACTCCCAGGAAATGTGGAAACTGTTGGGGTAAAAAATAAACGTATCAGGAGGTCTGATGAAATATTAAAGTGGACCAAAACCCAGGAGTTTCACTATATATTTACTGTTCACAGTAGACAAGATGTCAGGCTATACTGTGCCCCACAAACCTCAGCAGCCATGATGTGGGGCTGCAATGCACCATGGGAATGCACACTCTGCTGATGTGAGGGACATGCCTATTTGACCCAGTGCCAGTTCTAGTCAGAACAGGGTAGAAGTGAGGGTAGTGTTGTTTTAAAGTGAGATGGATAAGTAAATATTTTGTCACTGGAATT
This sequence comes from Gastrophryne carolinensis, assembly GCA_027917425.1. Lineage (NCBI taxonomy): Eukaryota > Metazoa > Chordata > Amphibia > Anura > Microhylidae > Gastrophryne > Gastrophryne carolinensis. Next base: position 137,996,792 of record CM051235.1, read on the forward strand.
TAAGTTAAAGGTTTACAAGCAAAATAAGTTATGGTGTCCCATGAGTTCTATATGGTGTGTGTTTGATGTAGGCATTAGTGCATTGCCTATTAATGTGTCATGGCACTGGCACAAAGGAGTTACAAAAAAATATATATATACTTCAAGCAAAATTCAGCACTGTTAGCGGCACTCAGTTGGCAGCAGCACAGAGCGATAGCAGAAAGCAGACAGGGGTTTCATAACCAAGGAATAGAAATTCGGATACAGCCACACATCCCTTTAAAGTGGACCAACGCCCAGGATTTTGACCATCCTGGGTTTTGGTCCACTTCGGTGGGGCACCCCGATCGGGGGTGCCCCGCTGTGTGAAACCCCCCAGAAAGGCCCGAAAACTCACCTCTCCCCGCTTCCACGTGACCGCTGCAGCCAATCCCCGCCGGCGGACAAGCGAGAGGCAGCGCCGGACAAGCAGAGGGCGTCCGCCGCCGCCTCCCGCCCGTCCCTCTTACAGGGAGCGCACACGCGGCGGCCATTCACAAACGGCCGGCGCAGGAGCGCGCCCTGCTAGAGGGACACGTGGAGGCGGCGGACGCGCATGCGCCGCTGGACCGTGGAAAAGGTAGGATTGTGGGCTTCCTGGGGGGTTTCACCCCGCGGGACATCCCGATTTCGGATGCCCCGCGGGGAGGGATCTGATCGGCCCGGGAATCTTATAGATGTGCAACCCACAGTTTTAATTTTGTGTTCTGTTTTATCTCCTCAGGCTTGCTTGTGCATTCAGCCCTGTGGCTCAGCGTTCCTGACTTTCTGTCCAATCAACTCTACTGGCTTCCTCATATCCTCTGCATTACCAGCTCGGTAGGTTGTTTTAAACCGGACCTTCACCATGATTTATTGAAAAGCCCAAACCCTTAAAAAATGATTCCCCAGCATATAAAATTAATGTATTTTAAGTTTTTAGTCACTTACTTATTATTCTTTCCCTCACTGGGCTACAACTCTGTTCAGGACTTTAGGATACTGGTGCCGCCATCTTGACTCAAGCATCACATTTACTGAGGAGAGGAGAGTTGGATAAAGTACAGGGGGCGGGTTATAGCTGTGCTTTGCTCAGACAGATCAGAGCTGGGGTCAGGAAAAGGTCAGCAATCCCAGAATGCAGAGCGACAGTCAGAAGACACTTCCTGTTTGCAGGCTGCCTGACGTCCCATGAGCCGCCATCTTGAATGTTTAAAGGCTCATAACATGCAGTAGATGCAGGTAGGATGATATTTAATGTGAGGAATCTCTATGTACAGGGTGTGGGAAACATATAAGATATGCTCTTATTCAGAGTGAAGGACCGCTTTAAGCTCAAACACATACAGGATGCCTGCTGACTTTCCAGTCCACTTTAGTGCAAGACCTACCCCCAAGATCTACTGTATTTACTCCAAACAAGGCACTAGGATGAGAGATCTAATCTTTCAGACTTCCCTTAAAGCGGACCTTCAGTATCATTTAATGAAAAGCCCAAACCCTTAAACTATTCCCCAGCATCTAAAATTAATATATTTAAAGTTTTTAATCACTTTTTATTCTTTCCTTCACTGGCCTGCAACTCTGTTCAGCACTCTAGGATACGGGCGCCGCCATCTTGGCTCAGTAGCATCACATACTGAGGAGAGGTGTCATAAGTGCAGGTCAGCGGGGTTATAGCTGTGCTTTGCTCAGACAGAGCAGAGCTGGGGGTCAGGAAAAGGTCAGCAACCCCAGAATGCAGAGCAACACAGTCAGAAGACACTTCCTGTTTGCAGGCTGCCTGCACCTCCATGGGCCGCCAGCTTGGATGTTTAAAGTCTCAGAAAATGCAGTAGATGCAGGTAGGATGATTTTTAATGTGAGCAATCTGTATGTACAGGGTGTGGGAAACATATAAGATAAACTCTTATTCAGAGTGAAGGTCTGCTTTAAGATTACGGGTGAGCCGGGGGGCATCTAGATTTGGAATGCCTTGGCTAGCCGACCCTGCAGACCTTTAGACCCCCTATGCTGGCCAGAGCTGCTTTAGAGACCCTTTTATACAGTGGACTGTTTATGTATGTACAGGGTGTGGGAAACATATAAAATAGAGTCTTATTTAGGGTGAAGGTCCACTTTAAGAGCCAGCAGTTGCTCCCTGGTGTCAAGGAAGAAATAATCAATTGTCATATGAGCCTTCAGTTTTTATTTGTTTTTTTCTATTCACCACAATCCTACTGCAGGGTCCTGGATCTTCAGGCTAGGTGGTCCATATTGCTCAGATGGGTGCAGGGTCAGTCCTATGTGTGTAAATTCAGTTCAGTGTGTCATAAGCTAATAGAAGACAGCTTACAAGCCACAATGATCAGATTCCCAATGCTCAATGGAAGTGTGCTGATCAGCCTCTTAGTACCCTCAGGTGTCTAAAGACTTTTTGTCCCCATAAGCATATCTTGTGAAGGTGACCATCCACAATTCTTTCTTTTTTCTATGCCCAGTGAGCAGATTATCAGCAGGGCTAATTTGGTTTTGCATCACTGGTGGGTTTTGGCATGTTTCAATGAAGTTCTTCAACCTACCTTGCACATTGGGCGGAAATCAGACCACATCAATACAGGGAGAATGCAGGGTATCCAAAAAATTTCCACCCAGAACTCCAACACCACAAGACAAAATTGCTAAGCTGCCCAATGTTTACATCAGCGATGGAGCCAGGAAGAAGGTGAGTTTTGTGGCTTTCTGGGGGGGGGGGTTCACACAGAAAGGCACCCCAAATTGGGAAAGACCAGCATCCGGTTTTGGAATCTTTTAGATTCCAGTGCCGGCCACTATGGGTTTTGTTTCACATTAAATGAATGATTTGTAACTTATATTTTGAATGTTTTTTTTTTAAATATTCAGTTTCCTGCCACAGACACAGATTATTTTCCTTTGTGTTTGCAGGTATGGATTCATTATTTTTGTGCAGTGCTATTCTGGGCTTTTTTCTGTTACTCCCTGGAGATTGCTCAGCTGCTCAGCTCAGACCCTTCTGAAAGGTAATATAATTAGATATATAGACGGGGAGGCCGATTTATTAATAGCGCCAGGTAGCGACAGATGAGCGCCAGTAGCGTGATTTTCACAGCGCCCGCTAGTATTCGCTGTGCTTGGCCGTTGTTCGCTGTTGACAGCGACTCAGTCGGTGTGCGGTAATGTTGAATACGGGGTTATGAGTCGCTATTTGACAGGTTCCGCGCTGTATGGGAGCGCATGACAGCGAATGGCCATAGCGAACGACTCCCAGCATATTCATTAACAAATCACGCTCAAAAAATTCTCGCGCTGTGAAATGCTTGTTTAAACCCCAGAGCGCTGGCGGCGATGGGTTAAAAGTAGTTTTTTAACCCCCAAACAACCATATTTTTGTAAAAAAAAAATAAACATGTTTTTATAAACATTTGGTAATATGAACACATTAATATCAGACCTGTAATATCAATTCTGCACACATTTTTTTTTTTATTTTTATTACCTTAAAAAAAATATCTAACATTGCCGAAGTGGTCACAGAATTTTTGACATTTAAAAAAAAAAACAAAAAAAACATTAATATCAATTAATTATGAATATTTAAAGATTGCTCCATTGAAATGCATTGGAGAGCGTCAGGTAGCGAGAGGTCATACCTGGCGCTGTGATGGGATTAGCAGCGGCGCTGTTCGCTGAAGTCTGCAACATGATGAATCCCGCGCTAGCTGACACTCTCGCCGGCGCTAGCCTCACTTAGCGTGATAAATGCGTGATTGTGTTCGCAGCCTGGCGTTCTGGGGTCGGTAGCCGCCGATAGCTGGTGCTACCTGGCGCTAGTGAGACACTACCTGGCGCTATCCCTTGATAAATAAGGGCCTTAGTTTTAAGTGATGTGGCTTCTTCGAAGAAGGCTCTAGGATTGCTCCCTCTTAATCAGGCATCCTGAATTGGGATGCCAAGATGTGTGACATCCCCACAAATGCTGTGAAACTTGCCTTTCCTGCAATCCCACAGCACATGCTTGGGCTGTGGCATCCCCGCCATCCCTCTGGCTAATGCGTGCTCCCACACCAGGCCTATCTGGATGCTTGGCAGGGGTTCGCACAGCCAGAGGGATGCCTGCCTCTCCACTTCCATTCAGCTTTTTATGACTCTAATTAATAAGCACCTGATTGGAGGAGAGCCCACACATGTGCAGTGGAATTGCTAGTTAGGTAAGCAATCACAGCAGAGGAGGAACCAAACCTGGGAGAATGAAAATCCTGGGTTTTCCCTCTAAGATTTATCTGTGTATAATGTGCACCACCCAGATTAATAAAAAAAAAGTGGTTAGAGTGGCTGCCAACTTTTTTCTTTTTTATTCATTAAACACCTACTTTTCCAATGTATTTTCTTATTGGTATTAATTTGTATTGACCTAGTGTATTTTCACATAGGAAACAAATGCATGTAGGTTTGGTTAACCCATTTCTTTCAAAGTGATAATGTATTTCGGGTAAACAACAACAAACATGGTTTTCACCTTTTGTCAGAAACAAATGCAAACTGAATCATTACCATAAATTACCGTAACCAGATAAATGAAATGAAATCTGGGGTACTCTGTATCCCCACGAATCAAAAGGACGGGAGCACAACCAATCAAGAAGTCTACAAAATATTTATTCAAGAAAAATGTCTTTGTGTACAAAAAACATTTAAAACCAACACATCAGACACATTAAAGACACATTAACCCCCCCCCCCCCATGCTGGCCCTGATCACCTTCTTTCCTCAAAGTAACACACACAATATAAGGCTGTAGCCAATATCAAAACACATTATAATTCTATCCTCATTGTCAGTGCACAAAAATAAGCCTAAAATAGTGTCCAAAAAAATCGCAAACAATCCCAAAAATCAGTGATCAAACCATATTCAATAAATCAAGAAAAATCTATACATGAATTTTCTTTGTGCCGGCACATAATAATATATAGCATCTAAATAATTAAATCGCCATTACTGATGAATATTAGTGGTGCACCACACATATAGATTAACGGGATAAATTACCGTAACCTTTAAATAAATATAAGAGCAGCACAACTAAGGGAGTTACCCTTCCCCCCCCCCCCCCCCCAAAACGTAGCACATAGGGCCTACCATTATTCCTGTGTATAAAACCTCCTTTTAAATATAGGTAGTAAAAGTCTGTTAGGCCACATGAATTTAAATATTATATATTTAATATTTCAGCCAAAAAAACACTGTTCTTTGCAACCCCAGTATATCTGCAAAAATGTTACAACTTTTCTTAAAATAAAAGTCAGACCAGCTACATGCTCTGAAGCTTCTGTCATCCTACACATCCTCAGAATCACACCTTTTTAATATTTGCTAGAGTTTCAAGAGCCTGACACAATAGGACTGCCACAAATGGTGGTTTCCTATTTAGGCCAGGTGAAACTAACAGGCTGATTCATTAATAGCGCCAGGTAGCGACAGATGAGCGACAGTAGCGTTATTTTCACAGCGCCCGCTAGTAGTCGCTGTGCTTGGCCGTTGTTCGGCTGTTGACAGCGACTCAGTCGGTGTGCAGTAATGTTGAATACGGTTATGAGTCGCTGTTTGACAGGTTCCGCGCTGTATGGGAGCGCATTACAGCGAATGGCCATAGCGAACGGCTCCCAGCATATTCATGAACAAATCACGCTCCAAAAATTCTCGCGCTGTGAAATGCTTGTTTAAACCCGAGAGCACTGGCGCCGATGAGTTAAAAGTAGTTTTTTAACCCCCAAACAACCATATTTTTAGAAAAAAAAAAAAAACATGTTTTTCAAAACATTTTGTAATATGAATACATTAATATCAGACCTGTAATATCAATTCTGCACAATTTTTTTTTTTTTTTTTTTTTTTTTTTTTTAGCTTAAAAAAAATATCTAACATTGCAGAAGTGGTCACAGAATTTTTGACATTAAAAAAAGAAAAAAAAAAAAAAAAATAGCAATTAATTATGAATATTTAAAAATTGCTCCATTGAAATGCATTGGAGAGCGCCAGGTAGCGAGAGGTCATACCTGTCGCTGTTCAAGGTCGCGCTGTGGGGTGAGGCTGGAATAATGATGAATGATTCGCTATCTGGCGCTCTGTCAGTCGCTAAGCAGGATCGGCTTGATAAATGTGTGATTGCGGAGGGGAGCCGGCGTTCTCGTGGCGGTGAGCGTCATTACCGTTCGCTCACCATTCGCTACCTGGCGCTATCCCTTGTTAAATAAGATCATTCACAACTGAAACAATGTAGAAAAGAACATTTGCGCGGAGCACTTGACACACACTGCATTTATAAAGTTGCTTCTACTGAAGTAAGGAACATGTATAGCAATAATACTCTTTAGGCCCTTTGTAGTTAAAATTAGGTCTCCATAAAGAATGATGAAAATGACTACAATTTCTGATTATAATTGTATCAAAATGTCTGTATGCTTAGAACCAATTTCCTTTTATTTTAATAACCGTTTATTATATGATTTCTCCCTAGGTTTGGTAAGCTGTTTAGCTTCTTGTGTTGGGGGCCTCCATGCCTCATGATTTTCCATGGCCTTCTTATGCTGATTCCATCTGATAACAGGTACCCCAAAACCTTAGCCCATTTAAGGGGTAAAGAAGCATGCGAATGGCTCACTTATTTGGAAGCTGAATTTCTAGTAATACCCTGTTTAAATATTTTTAGAGCAATGTAGTTAAAGAGGCCCAAATCCCATTCTGCCCCCCTCCCATGGCATTCTGCTTGGGATGCCTTGCATTGTGAAACCCCTCAGGAATCCCAAGTGGGGGTGTACCAAGGTGTCTCTGCATCCCAAAGCTTTAACCCTAGGATATGATCAACAGGTTTTGATTTACGTTCAAGTGCATCTGTGTCCTTGCTTTGGACATCTAGGCCTTGATTCAGTAAACTCTCCTTAAAATATCTCATGCAAATAAGGACTGTTTATTTCAGAACAAAGCATAACTTAAAATAAGGTATGATTCAGTTAAGGGAGGATGTTTTATGTGTTAATAACCCACATGTGAACACTTTTAAGTGTGCTTTTTATTCTTTAAATCACATTTCTTTGAAATAAAGCATTAAACTGTGCTTTTTATTCTTTAAATCACATTTCTTTGAAATAAAGCATGAAACTGACCTTTTTTGAGTAAGATATTTTATGGAATGTTTACTGAATCATCCTATAAAGGGCTCCTTGCTTACAGCCACAATGACACAATGGGGGTTATGCTATTTATTTTCTGAAGTAGGTTTAACTTTAGAAGCACTTGGGTGTGAACTGAAACTCCCATCTCGACAAGCTTTTTTTTTAAATTTTACTTTAACACACAAAAAAGTATTACAAAATGTTTGTGCTAATTTTCCCAAAAACCAATGAAAATGTCCTTCTTCCAAAAAGTTGTGATTTAATTGGGCAGGAGCTTTGGTCAAATGTATTAACCAGCTTGTGTTACTAATATTATGTAGGGGAAAAATGTAGTCAACTTCATTTTTGACTTGAGGTCTGCTTTACCTTCACTGTTCCTCCATACATTTTCCTTTTTGGGGGAAAATTCTGAGTATATCTATGGACAGAAGATCCATTGTCTGGCTGGTATGGCCGGATACAAAACATTAGGAATGCAGACTGGTTTTCTTGAGGTCCACACTTCACGTCTGCATTGCTCTTTTAAGTGTATCAATGTTTTGCAAAGATAACTTGTGAGGTCAGGTAAATAGTTTATCCAGCTAAACAAACATCAATCTACCTGTCCGTCAGCCAAAGCATATATTTGCCTTATTTACCTTCTGCATTTTCTAATACATTCCCCTACACATGACATGCTCAAAATCAACACATTACAGTATTAGTTGTATTAACTTAGGAGACACCTTTCTAACTTTGTGCCAAATACACCTGACAGTAGTAAAGAAATCAGCATTCTCTATAATGCGCTAGTTATAGTGCCTCAAAAGATTATTTTTGCTGGAGTATTTAACAGATTTAAACACAATTCTAGGTACAACATATGTTCTCTTGTGTGCAAAACCTCACATGATAGGGGATATGAATCACTTATGTTTCTAAATTGTAAAAAGTGCCCATAACAATGCCTTTTAGGAACAGCATTTGTGATCCTAGGCTCCCAGTCTTCAGACATTTTGCCTTTGCATCATTCCTATGTGTAGTCCTTTCCTCATAACACGGTGTCATGTTCACCCTATTCTTGTGCCCCTGAACTAAAAGACAGGTCTGTTTATAGGCATGGGTGAGAAGTGCCGTAGCACTGGGTGCCAGAAAGGCAGGGGGCGCCAAGCTGACTTCTTCTAGCTCGAAGCATGACACCCCCTACATAGTATTGGGGTGCCTTCTTTATACATTAAATTCCCTCTACTTTGTCCTGGGGAGTGTGTGTAGAGCAGGAAGGTGCCGCACTGAACGGAGCAGAGTATGGCTGGGAAGCATGCTGTTATACTCACCCTGGCATATTGTAAGCTGTGTGGAGATTAGCTCTGGTAGGCGACCGGGTGTCAGCAGTATAGAGGCGGAGGCAAACAGTTCAAAGTAAAGTCTGTGTTTATTTCACACAAAAAATCCAAAAAAGCATATGTCCATACAGGTTACATCACCTTTTCAGGAAACCGCAGCATAAATGATTCAATCAGGCAAACAGCTTTTAGTCCTTGAGCAAAAGTCCTGTTTACAGTCCAAATAGGCCTCAGGTCCACATGAAACAGCCTCCACAGGAGATTTCAGCCAGGCTCACAGAGTCTCACTCCCATGTGAGCTCTAGACAAAGGACAGGCCACAGCTGATTCCCCAGGCTATTTAAACAGCCCGCAAAACCCGGACCTGGGTAGTGGGATGGAGTCCCACCCTGCTCTTCTCCATCCCAGTAAAGCCGTCCCAGGTTAGCCTTTCGGCTATTCTAAATCATCAGCAGCAAACTGCCACCAGCAGCTGATGCTGGAAAACAAGCTATACGGCTTTACTGCACCAATGCCAGGTACATTGGTGCTACATACCTGTTGTCAATAACGGCCTATGATATCTGCCTTAGATGCAAATGATGGGGAGCAGAATGCAGGAGCCAGGCCATGTTTCCTTCACCCAGGCTGATCGCTAAATTAAAACTTCTGGATGAAGTAAAAGAAGGCTGTATGCAGTGTTGGATGGTTGTGCCCAACCATCAGTGTTGCAGACCAGTGCTGTTCTTCCAGGTCTGTCCAGCCGTTGCACAGAATGACACAAGTGGGCCAAATACAAGATAGCCAGTTGTGACAAAACCTGCAACTCATGTGCCCCGTTGACGTCACGTTCACCAAGTGCACATTGTAGATTTTCGTTAATATAGGTCCAATGATTCTTACCAGCTGTCAGACTCCTTCACCTTAACCTTCACCATCCATGAACAGAACCCTGACAGCCCGTAATCTCTGCCGTGAGCTCTGTTAGATACAAGCCCAGTCTGTTAACGGGTTTATATGGGGCCAGAAGCCAGCTCGGTTAGCTTATAATATAACTGAGAAACAAGGACGATGGGTTCAAGTTTACTGTCCCTAAGTCCTGGTTGGTCACTCCCTCCTCCTGCTTGGGAGGAGTTTTGGTCTCCTACCTCCTGCATCTCCCAACTAAAAATTATTAAAACTGATACACAGCATACCTTTTTTTTAGATGGAGATTCCTTGAAAGCTGGTTATGGTGTCTATGGGTCCAATGGGGATCTGGGCACACAGCTGAACTTAGTCCCTGTGCCTCCTAGTATGGCATTAAACTTAGATGCTTTATGATATGCAGGTTCTGACTATATGGTTAGCTTATCACCTAATCTGTTGAGAGTGCTTAGAGCAGTCTCCTATACAGAGGATGATCTTAGAGTCAGACCTTCCGGCTCAGTTCCCAGCGTTAGATGAGAATTGTAACAGGGATTAATTTAAAACTGATTATCTGGAAGTATTCTTTGATGGTTTGATTAGCCAGCAATTCTTGAGAACCTAGTTAGATTCTGATTGCCCACAGTAAAGCATAACTTCAACCTATCTGCCCAGAGGATGGCTGATAAGATGCCACATGATCTGTTTTGGCTTTAGGTCTATTTTTCTAATAAGAGACTTTGGGTTAACCAGAAAAGTCATGATACAACTGGGTAAGGGTCAATTGCCACTGTTCAAGATATGTATCTTATTTTTATGGTTTTGTGCTGATGAATGTTTAATCAGCAAAAGTCTCTAATAGCTTCCTCTGTTGGATCAGGAAACTCAGATAACCTGCTACCCTGAAGGACTGCTCCCTCATTTGTCCTATTGGACTTTAGGCCTCAGTCACAGCATGAAATTTGCTATTCTGTAATTTGCACTCCTTAGAGTGTCATTGAGCCAACCTGTCTTCATCCTGCAACTGCTTTATTCAGATTTCACTGCTCTGTAACACATTACTGTATTTTAAGGATAACCATAAGAAGGACCTACACCCAGGAGGGTTGCCTTGTTTAGTCTATCCCAGTGTTGTATATCCTTGTTACTGGCAGACCAGAAGCTGAAGCACATTTTACTGGCCATAAGCGTTCCAACAGCAGAAGTTGACTGCTGAAAAGTGCTCATTGATTTTAGGTGTCAAACTGGACCCCACTTCTTGCTTAGACTGAGTTTTTGCATTTAGAAATATTGATGGATAATTCTGTTTCTATAGCCTAGATGTATATAAATTGAATTAATTTTTGTTCTGCACAGAGGTTTGTTTTTATCAGTATATGCCAGAAACACTAGTTATGCAAGCTTTGCTGGCTTTGGTGCAGAAACATTGCTGAAATAAGCTTCTGATCAACAGAAACCATTTTGGAAATGTTTTGAACCTTTGGACTTGAAAAATCCTTGTTAACTGATAAACTGATGTCTTGCCACAAGCCATCCAAAGGATTTTTATTGCTCTTTGTGGTCCTATTACATGTTTTAAAGAGTAACGGCGGAATGACCTGCTGTGTGTACCCCCCCAGGTCGCTCCGTTTCACTCACATTCCCTCCGCTCCCATGGCGCAGGCTCGCTGAGTGGCAGACTCAGCACGCTCCATGTAGCGTCTCTGAGCAGCCAGTCACTTGCCCACCTTGCAGTTGTGGCGTGCCTGTGCCACCCATGCAAAATGCCCAGGCATGGGCGCGAGCATGACTAGAGGTGAGCTGGGATATGGCTGGAGCATGGAGCATGGCCACCAGGAGAAGGTGAGTGAAGCAGGCAATCAGGGAATTTGGGATGCTCCAAGGAGTGGAACTCGGGTGGCCCTGGAGTATAAAAGACCAAGTCTCCAATGTTTCTCTTTAAGGTATCAGCAGAGGGCAGCAGAGAAGCAGAATCACAAATCATTCCGAAGTAAATGTATAGTGTGCGTATTAGAAAAGATGCCTTTACTTCAAAATGTTCACATCTTATCCACATGTTGTTAAGGGATTTCATACATTCCAGTTGTTATACTACTAAAAAAAAATATATATTTAAAGTGGAACAAACCACTCGTGGCACCACCCTGAAATTTCAATTCAGAATGCACCTGTGCGCCACAACACTCACATGCTTGTAAGCTCTGCATGTAAAGAGCTGGTTGCCGAGCATTACATATGCATGGCAAACAGCTCTGATTGAACAGAAGCCCGCCCATGCGCCGTAGGACCAGGTAGAGGGGCTTCACACAGTGGAGAATTCCAATTCCAATTTTCCTCCAGAGCAGGGAACAAAACCCGGGCTAGTCAAAATCCTGGGTTTTGTTCCACTCTAACTTCAGTGAAAGCACATGTGCAACTGAGATGACGATCCAATTAAAGTCTGTCCTTGCATGAGTGTGAGTCCACTTTGATGTTCTGCACATGATAATGCAATAGGGGTTTTGCTTATTATTTAGTGAAGCAGATTTAACTCTGGGTGCACATTTGGGTGTGAAATTAAACTTGCATATCAGTGAGCTTTTTAACTTTATCACACAAAAAAGTGCAATAACCTTTTTCTTCATTTGTCCTTCAGGACGGCCACTTGAAAGAAGGCTTCTCCTCCTGGAGAGGAAACACAAAACTGGTACAAGTTTAAAAGCCCACCCCTTCATCCCAATCCTCAGTATTATTGTGTTTCCCCTCCAGGAAACAACTGGGACCATGACTTTGTCCTGTTTGTTACCGTATTTTTATTTTTTTGTTTTCAATCCCAGGAGTTCCTGGGGTGATGTCGCAAACCCCGGGATTTACTTCCACTGGCGGCGGACATTTTCTGGGTGGTAAGCAGGGATCCGTGGGTCCACCAGGGTTGCAGTGGTGACTGCCAGCATATCAACTTTTTTATACACATATATAATTATTTAAAGAAAAAAGATTACTTCTTCGCTATTAAAAAAAAAAAATGGGGTATAATCCCATTCTTCATTCATCCCATATGGGGATAGAGTCTTCAATCCATATATCCAGAATAACTCCCCTTGGGAGAGTCTTTGCTTCTAGTCGCCCCATCTCTTCATTGGTTTCAGCTTTTCTATCACTGTAAATCTTAATTGGAACACTCATAAAGTGTTGTGCCATTGGAGACCTAATGTCACCCCTCCTAATACTGCTCCTGTGCTCTGAGACCCTCCTTCTTATTTCTCGTCTGTCCTATGTCTACCATCCCACATGGGCACTTTAATAAATAAATTACAAAGCTCGAAGAGCAGTTTTACAAGATCCTTGATTTCATGCTTTTTCACAGTTCTTGGGTGACAAAAACAAGACCCTCTACTGACATAACTGCATTGCACACAGTGGCCACAACTGTACATCCCTTTTGGTTTAAGTAAGCCTAAAAGATTATCTTCAACCGGATTGCCTAATTCAGTATCCGCTCTGATGATGTGCCCTCTGATATTTTTTTGTTCCTTGAAGGTAAAGAGGGGAGGAGAGGAGAATACATCTGTGAACATAGAATCACTGGTTAATACATCTGTGAACATAGAATCACTGGTTAATACATCTGTGAACATAGAATCACTGGTTAACACAGACCAATGTTTATTAATGATTCTTCAGACATGACCACTATGGACACTTTGTGTTAACACTATAGGAACCCTGTTGCTTACTTTCTTTGGATTATATTTCGACAGCGATTCTTTTGATACTTATTTGCTTCCTCAACTACCGGGTACCCCCTCTCCTTAAAATCTTCAGCCATCTTTTCTGCCTGGCATAAAAACGTATGGTCCTCACTGATAATCCTACATAATCATAAGAGGGATGTACATAGACAAATCTTTTTTCAAACATTGGACCCCATCATCGTGCCTTGGAGCTTGGCCCCATTGTAGTAGAAATAATTTTTAGTTAATACCATTTCTAATAGCTTTAATAAAAATAATCTAAATTGTTCATTCAATTTTATGCCTTCAAAAACTTCTCTTATAACCTTAATCCCTAAATTGTGAGGTATCGATGTATACAAGCTGTTCACATCCATTGAACATAATATACATCCTAGGGGCAAACTTCCCAGGTCTGATATTTTGTTCAAAAAATCACCCGTATCTAATAAGAATGCGGGAATTGACATCCGAGCTGAAGTATTTTATCAAAAAATTTGCTAATGATTGGAATACTGATTGAGTTCCTGCCACAATGGGGCATCCCGGTGGATTGTCAACGTTCTTATGGATATTCGGAAAAATATAAAATATCGGCGTCATAGGAAAACGTATAATTAAGTAGTCTCTCTGTTTCTTATCAATCAGTCCCTGATTGAAGCCTGTCATTATAGTAGAGTCAATCAGACGCTTAATCTCAGGTAGAGGATCTTTACCTAATCTACGTTACTTAGATTAAGTAATAGCATGGAGCATGAAGGTGATTGGCCGGACAAAAGAAGGGGGCGGAGCCCCGTGGTCAAGAATAAGCGATTGGCTTCCCACTACCCTGACGAAGCTCCGTGGGCAGAGCGAAACATGCGTCAGTGGATGGATGGTCCGACCGCATTTGGCTGTGCCCCTGCCGAACTTGTGAATCCCGAAGCGTTGGCAATTTGATTTACGTATAGGGGTATAGGACTTTATGGTGAACATCGACTTACAGGATGCCTACCTGAATATACCAATTTTTCAGGGTCACTGAAGGTTTGCAATCCTCTAATCAGTCAATAACAGTCTGCTCTTGTGGGAGGGCAGGGATTGGAGACAAACCCAGCCTATAGTAATACCAACAAAGGCACGTGGGGTCGGCGACCTGCAGGCCCTCTCCATTCGGGAACTCCCTTGTATCTGCCAAAATTACATCTACCTTCCACAGGTCTCAGAACATTATTCTCCCATCCTTTATGAACAGTCAGCAGGACGAGGAGGATATGCCAGGTTTGTTAGATGCCTGAAGAGTCCTGGTGCTCTACTTAAAACAAACACACACTTGAAGAAAGTTAGAGAGGGAAAAATAGAGGGATGGCCTCCATTGCCAGGTGGATTAGACAGGACATCTCCCTAGCTTACATATGTATGGACCTCCTTACATTGGAGCACATTCCACCAGGCAGTCTCCACTTCCTGGTCAGAAAGATCAGGAGCTTCCTTGTAAGACATCTGCAAGGCATCCACGTGGTCTTCTCCCAATACTTTTCTCAGACACTATAGGCTGGACCTCCTGTCAGATTCCCAACAGTCCTTCAGAAGAAAGGTCCTTTAATCAGTATCCCGCCCTTAACCTAGATTACTCTCAAGCAGCCTCAAGTCCTTCAGGACGGTCCTAACTACCCTCCCCAATGGTCCTTCAGTTTTCTGTTCATTACTTGTTTAAATTACTGATGATTGGGAGGAAGGGGTGGGGCTTTGAAACTTGTCCCAGTTTTGTGTTTTCTGTCTAGAAGGAAGAGCCTTCTCTCAAGTGGCCGTCCTGAAGGACTCATAGAAATGCCGTTACCAGTGAGACTAACTGGGATTTTTTTGTTCACTGAGCTTCAGTGAGCTGCAATATAGACTGCAAGGCACGCCCAAAGTGCACAGTGCGTCATAATTAATGTAGCATAACCTCCCTTTGACTGCAATGAGCAAGAGATGACCTTGTGGGACATGTTTGCCTCCCAGTCACTGCAGCAGCTGGTCAAAATCTGGATTAGGTGAGAAAATGTTCATTTTTAGTTAGTGGGGGGTGGTAGGAGGAACGTGTAAGTTTAGAGTATAGGATAATTTTAAGCAGGTCTTCTCTCCCTGACTTGGGTGTCCTTTTCTAGCAGAGCAGTTTCTAGGCAAAATAGCTCCATCCTGTGGTGCTGCTGCCCTATACCAATATGTACCATGTACCCCTCTGCATGACTGAGCCCAATATGGGGTGGTGAGGGGCATGTTTTATATTGGGCACCACTAACTATGGCCCTAGCCTATCTTCAGAAAACAGGATGGCTGGGATAAAGGAGCCCCCAATGGCATTAGCTCCCTGGGTGATCACCCTGTTCGCCCTCCCCTAGAAACAGCCCTGCTTCCTAGACATACAAAAGTGGGGTTCTGAGACCAAATCCATCCTACTCCCAGTGACTGGAAGGCAGTGATTTAAAGGAAATTCTACTTTTTTAAACTTTATTTCCAGACCTCAGCCTAGGGGGTTGCATAGTAGGCACAATACCCCACTTACTTCCCTTCTATGGCTCTGATGAATCTCCCACAGCCCCCAATATCTAAATCCAGGAGCTCTACTTCCAGGTTTAAGTAGGTCAGGGGTCTATAACCATGTACAAGCTCAAACAAAATGCCCATAGACAATAAGGGGTAGCCTCATTCTTGTCTCACACAGTACACACCCACCTCCAGCCTGGCAGTGTGATCAGCACCACAGGACAGGTAAAAAAGTAGATGAGTACCCTATGTCACCCTCACCTGAGGTATATTGGAAAAGTCCACAAAATTGATTTTTTAAAGGCTGTAGCAATTCAATAGCATTGGAGCACCATCTAGTGGCAGAAGTCCCCAGAGACACAAACAAGTTATAGCTGTAAGTGGCCTATCAAATCTAATCTAGAATACTCATAGCCGGGACCATGGTACTTCTACATACTCCATGACCCAGCCCTGGATTCCTTCACACTCCAAAGGGCCCGTGGGTTTTGGTCTGCTTTAAAACATCATGACCGGGGGGCGTGGCCGAACGCTGGAGAAGATGGCTGCTTCTCCTTAGTGCTCGTCACCTCGAGGCACCAAATCCACCCCAAAGTAGCCTTTTTCTAGCCGCAGCGAGCACCCACCTGCCAGCATTCGCCCCACATCACCTGCCTGAAGTCCTCGGATGGGCAGAAACGGAGCCAAGACGAGGGAGAGGAGGACGGGCGGCGAGAGGAGAGGTGCCGCATGCTCCCGCCAGCCAGACATCATGGCGGAGCTCAGGCGGCAGTCCCAGGCCGCCCACCACACGATCGCCGACCGGGACACCCGTCACGGAGGTCAGCCTCACCCGCCGGACCGTGCCTCACCAGTGCCGAGGGACACAGTGCGGGAGCCGGAGACGGAGGTAGGAGACGGAGGCAGCCCCGACCACGTGGGCGGGAGGCGGGGGTCCCCGCAGCCGCAGCGATCACCCCGGCCGCACGGGGAAGGAGGGAGCACGGCTCCGTTGCCGGGTCCATCGGGCCCCCCCCCCGGACTCGGGAACCGACGGGGGTTGGAGGGGGGACACGGGAACGGACTTCCCGCCCTTGCAGGCGCCCCTGCGCCCTCAGTCTGCGCCCCTGCCTGCCCCATCACAATCCCCCACCCCCCATCAATGGCCGCAGCACAGCCCGCAGCACCTGTCGCCTGCTGCTGACCCCAGACCCCCGCAACCTGGCACGCTGCCGAGGGGGAGCAATGGAGGGGCTGGACCCCCACATCTGAGCCCGGCTGGCCCCAATGGAGGCATGGAGGTGGGATTGCCCTTGTCCCTTGCTAGCAGCAGAGACTTCCCTCTCATATTTGAAACGATCCCCAGGCCGGGCAGCAGCGCTTCCTCCCAACCTTTGATTGAAGATGTTCAGGAAGATGACCCGCGGAGTGCCCAGGGGTCCCCTTGCCCAGCTGATTCTATTATACGCGACGAACAGTTGCTGGCCAAATTTAAGCTGTTATTACAACAAGAGTTGG
This sequence comes from Gastrophryne carolinensis, assembly GCA_027917425.1. Taxonomy (NCBI): domain Eukaryota; kingdom Metazoa; phylum Chordata; class Amphibia; order Anura; family Microhylidae; genus Gastrophryne; species Gastrophryne carolinensis. The sequence goes on from CM051235.1 coordinate 138,013,890, forward strand.
CCGCAGCAGTATCCCAGCTTTCCACCAGCTTCGCCAACGACATTAGAGATCTGGGTGACCGGACCAACACACTGGAAGAAAGAATGGATGAAATAGTGACGGCCCTGGACTCTGGTGAGTCTTGCACCGCAGCAGTGCGAGAGGATGTGTCCCTACTTCAACAAAAGCTGGAAGACCTTGAAAACAGATCCAGGAGAGAAAACGTCCGGATCCGGGGTCTCCCGGAGTCCATGGAGGATGTTCCCGCCACAGTCACAGCGCTGCTTCGTGAACTTCTCCCCTCTATGCCGGCTGAACGCCTGGAATTGGACAGAGCCCATAGGGCCTTAGGCCCCCAAAGATCGGACGGTCGCCCTAGGGACATTGTCATCAGGCCCACATTCTACCGAACAAAAGAGACCATCCTAGAAGCTTCCAGGGCGGCAACCCACCTTTCTTTCCAAAATCACGCTTACCAGATTTATCCAGATGTTGCCCCCCAGACGCTCCAGCGGAGACGGGAGATGAAACCGGGCCTGGAGATCTTGAAATCGCATGGTATCAGGTACCGATGGGGGTTCCCCTTTAGACTGATGTTCTCCCACGCGGGCCGACAATGCGCTGCGGGCTCCCTTGGTGAGCTTCAAAACCTCATACGGGAGCTGGGCATACCCTTAAAGGACCCGCTAGTGGCTGCACCTGACCGGGCGGCCCAGCGGGAGGCCCGACGCCAGCCGTTGCGGCCCATCTGGGAGAAGGTTCGCTCACGGAGGAGACGGGATCGGGGAGTTGGCCGCCGGCCGGTCTCTGACTCCGATCCGGGCTGAGGCCTTTTTGGGCCGGATCGGGTCGGAGTTGATAAACCATGCCCGGGCGCCTGATTTTGGGTGAACCCTATTGGCCGTACGCAGGCTTCATATTTTTGTCTTCCTGACTCTCGCCTCCTACTCCCCCTCCTGAGTTCCTTAAGTTTATACGGGTTTGATAAGTCAGCTTTTATAATGTTATATGCTTAATGATAAAGAGTTTAAAGCTGTCTTTCTCTCTGGACTGTTCTGTTATAGTGGCGTAAGCTGGGGGGCCCCCGCCCGCTTGCTGGGGTTGGGCGCCTGCCGTGGGCCCTCGGGGTACGGGGCCTTTAGAACCCTGTGCCCGGGACGGTCTGCGGTGGCGCGCGACGATCCACCGAGCGGCGTGGCTGCTCCCCTCATAACTTAAGATGGAAGGACGAGCGGAAGGGGAGACAGATCTCTCCCCTCTCTCTCGCGGGGTCTACGTATTAATGTGTTAATGTGTATTGTTCCTTATCCGGTTGCCGTTTCTCTTTTGCACTGGGGTGGTGGCCAGTGCCTCCGAGTATCACCCCCCACACTGTACGAGTCGTCCCGGACTGGGATGCTTTTGCCCCCGGTGCCTGGACGGCTTCCTGCCCCGGCAGGAATCTTCTGGGTCTTATTTGACCCAGAGGGTCTTATTGGGCTTAGGTCCTTATTGTTTTTTGTTCTGTGTATATTTAAATGGTTCATTGTTTTTGAATTGTTTACTTTATTAAGTTTTTTCTTGTCATTCCTTCTAGCTACCTGTCCCCTTCCCCCCCCTTTCCCGTCTAAGCCCCCGTTCCTCCCTCGCTCCCCCCCCCCCCCGCGCCTGGTCTGCTCTTTTTCCCACTAGAAAACTGACTCTACCTGGATGGCGGGGCTTAACATTAAATTAATTTCCCACAACGTCCAGGGCTTTAACAGCCCCGTTAAGAGGAATAAAGCTTTCCATTATTACAAGTCCTGCAAGGCAGATATACTCTTCCTGCAAGAGACAAGGTTCTCGACCCACTCCAGACCAAGGTATCTAAGCCACCAATACCCGGTGTCCCATATGTCATGCGCTAGAGAAAAGAAAAGAGGGGTGTTGATAGCCTTTAGCAAAAACCTCCCCTTTATCTGCGGTAAAGAAATCATTGATCCGACGGGCAGATATGTGGTTCTTCAAGGGTCCCTATACGATATCGATATCACTCTGGTCACATATTATACACCCAACTCCTTTCAGACACGCTTCTTTAAGCACCTACTGTCGGTAGTCCAGAACAACACTAAGGGCATCTTAATAATGGGTGGAGACTCAAATATGGTCGTGAACCCTAAGATGGACAGACAGAGAACGGGGCAACCCGCTGCTGCGTTACAGGGGGCAGATCCCCACACTACTGACTTTGGTGATCTTCTGGACACACACGGTCTCTGCGATGTCTGGAGAGAAAAAAAACCCACTACCAGAGACTTTACGTTTTACTCTAACCCTCATGGATCCTTCTGTCGGATAGACCACATCTTTGTCCCCCAGGCTATACTCCCGGCAATCATTAACTCTAAAATCTATACCTCGACCTGGTCAGACCATAATCCTGTAATGGCGGCGGTTGACCTACTGGTCCCAGCCAAACGGTCTTACAACTGGAGATTAAACGACTCCCTCCTATGCACTCAGGATACATGCCTGAAGATCCAAGACGCACTTAGGGATTATTTTGCCCTGAACGTTGACTCAGTCCGCTCCCCGATCACCCTCTGGGAGGCTCAGAAAGCTGTTATGCGGGGTAATATTATAAATATTGCCTCCCTTAGGAAAAGAGAGAGGCAGAAGCGACTCAAAGAACTGACGGCAAAGTACGAGCAAGCAGAGGCACAGTGGAAGAGAGCCCCGAACTCTAAACATAAAAAGATCGTTGATAGGCTCAGGACGGAGCTCAACGCGCTCTTAGATGATCAGGCTGAAAAACGGCTCCGCTGGGCCAAACAAAGATTCTATGCTAGGGGCAACAAACCGGATACTATGATGGCCCGGAAACTGAAAAATACTGCCTTAGATAAACAACGGCCAGTGAAACTTAGACTTGGTTCAGGTTCCATAACGGCCAATCCGGATAAAATTGTAGCCGCATTTCGGGGGTTTCTATCTACATTGTACTCGGCTCCCCCAAAGGCCAAAAACGCCGACCTTGAGAGATTCTTCGAGCGTGTTGAGTTACCGACTGTGACCCAAGATCATATTGACTTGATGGATTCCCCAGTCACGCCTCAGGAAGTAATAGCGGCCATTAAATCTACCAAAACCTCTAAGACCCCGGGACCTGATGGTTTCAGTAATCTTTACTATAAAAAGTTTGCCCCCCTCCTGGCACCCCACCTGGCCAATCTCTTCAATGCCTTGTGTGCGGATGCTGCCTTAGGCCCTTGCTCCCTGTTGGCAGACATCTGCATGATACCAAAGCCTGATAAGGATAGCCTGCAAATACCTAACTACAGACCCATATCTTTAATCAACGCGGATGTGAAGTTGCTGGCCAAAGTATTGGCAGCCAGATTGAATACGTTTCTGGAGGAGCTTGTGCACAGAGATCAGGTGGGTTTTGTGCCTTCCCGCCAGGCAGGGGACAATGTCAGGAGGGTTGCTCACTTAGTCCACCACACCCGGGCAAGAAGTATCCCAGCTTTTCTGTTGTCCCTAGATATACAAAAGGCCTTTGACACCATTTCCTGGGACTACTTGTTCTGGGTGTTGAAGAAATGGGGATTTGGGCAACGATTTATTGAATGGATCAAGGCCCTCTATAATAATCCAACAGCACGAGTACGGTACTCGGGTTTCACCTCCGAGACCTTTCGGATTTCTGGGGGCACGAGGCAGGGATGCCCCCTTTCCCCGATCCTTTTCATCTTAGCCCTGGAGCCCCTGGGTGCAGCAATAAGGCAAAATCCAAATATTAGGGGACTGGAAGTGGCGGGGGTCCACCATAAGGCTCTCTTTTTTGCGGACGACGTTGTGGTGGCGATCTCGCAACCTCTTACTTCTCTCCCAAACCTGTACACCACCCTGGATCAATTTGCCCGCATTTCCGGTCTAACTATAAATAGCGACAAATCCCAGGCCCTTAATATATCCTTGACCCCAGAGACGGTGATGCAAATTAAGAATAACTTTTCCTTCAAATGGACGACAGAGCCACTTCAATACTTGGGAGTACATATTACGGCGACATACGAGGGTCTTTACGGGGCTAACTATCCACCATTGTTCAAATCTTTAACACAACTACTCGAGACTTGGAGGTCGCACTCACTCTCCTGGCTGGGACGAATAAACGCGGTTAAAATGTCCATCCTCCCTAAACTCCTATATCTATTTAGAACGCTGCCAGTACCAATCCCAATGTACAGATTGCGTGCGATGCAAAGGAGAATATTGACTTTCATCTGGTCCGGCGCTCGTCCGCGAGTACCCAAGCGCACCATGTTTTGCCATAAATCGCTGGGTGGGCTTGGTGTTCCTAACATTAGTTTGTATTATAAGGCCGCCCAGATAGCCCAGCTAGCCCCCATGCATTCTCTCTCGAAGCCTCCCCTCTGGACATTTCTGGAACTTCCAGACTGCTCACCAACCCCGATAGATGGCTTATTGTGGATGGATCCGGCGTCCAGACCCGAGACTCTTAGCCCCCTAATGAAACATTCACTTTCAGTGTGGGACTCAGTGAAGTACTCTGCCTCCCTGATGTCCCCCCATACCCCTCTAGCTCATCTCTGGGGTAACCCGTCCTTTCCCCCAGGAATGGAAAATAGCTCAACTTACCATTGGTGGAGGGAACATGGGATGACTAGGATAATTCATCTTTTGACAGAGGAGGGGTTCCTATCGTACGACTCCTTGAGAAGAAAACTTGACGTTCCCCAGAGGGCCTTTTTCCAATATCTACAGTTGAGGCATTGGCTAGCACCTCTAACTAGATTGGGGCAACCCTTTCGAAGGTGTACCCCCTTTGAGGAAATCTGTAGCGAAGACCCGTTCCGTAGGGGATTAATATCCATGTTGTACTCCAAGTTGAACAGCATGGGGGAGGGAGTTCATACCTATGTGGAGAAATGGGAGAGCGACCTGGGCCCATGTACATCAGACAGGGGGTGGGAAGAGATCTGGAGTGCGACCTCCTCATGCTCCACAAACATTCTGACAACCGAGACGGCTTACAAAGTCTTGTTCCGTTGGTACCTGGTGCCTAGTCGCCTCGGTAAGTTCCCCGGGCAGGCCAATACGTGTTTTAGAGGTTGTGATGCTGAAGGTACCTTTATGCATATTTGGTGGACCTGCCCCATGCTAACCCGCTTCTGGTCCCATATACATAAGATAGCCGGCAGAATGTTTCAAAAGACCATTAAAAAGGATCCCTGGGTGGCCCTCCTTCATTGTAGACCTCCAGATCTTACTAGGAAACAGTGCAAGCTGCTCACTTACTTGCTCTTGGCGGCGAAGCAGACCATCGCCAGAGCCTGGAAAAAACAGATTGTCCCGGTATCGGAGGTGTCATCCAGAATGAATGGATTCCTGATTAACGAGAGGCTTTCGAGCATTCTGGCCGACACCCAGGATAAGTTTCTCTCCATCTGGGAACCATGGATACAGTACACCTGGCCCAGTGCTCCATTGGGTTTGCTCCATTAGGTGTTCGGTGCAGACCGGGCTGCGGGGATTCCCCCCCCCCCCCCCCCCTCTCCCCATCCTACCCCCTTCTTGTTCCCTATCCCCTCCTTTCACCCCGTTCAACCCCCATTCCCCCCCTCTTTTCCCCTCTTTATCCCTTATGGTTTGTATAGAACGGTAAATAACTGGCGCAAGAGACAGCGCGACTGTGAACTGATAAAGATTAACAAATCTCGACGCATTTATTGCTTTCTCCAGCGCTTATTACATTGTAACCATGCTATCAATCGTTTTATTGTTGAACTGAAAGGTTGCACATTGATATTGGTTTAGATCACGAAAACTTGCTGTACTCTCTGTGTTATTTGCCTCCCCTGCGTGGGAAGGATTTCTGTGTTGGCTGACTATACTTTTCCTTTGTATTGCCTTTTTGAAACTAATAAAAATATTGAAAGATAAAACATCATGACCAAATCAGGATAGGATGGAATAACCCCCTCCTTTACATTGTTATTAAAGTAACACTGCGCTGCTCACACTTTTTACTTAGCAGCAATGTGAAAAATTGCGGATTCCCTCACATAAAGCTGAACAAAACCCAGAGCGGCCACTGGTCTTCCCCCTGGAAATCCCAGATCGAGATGCCCCACTGTGTGAAACCCTTTTTACTCAGTAGCAACATGAAAAATGGCAGATTCCCTCCCTTAAAGCAGAACAAAGCCCCGATCTGGGATGCCCAGTGGCCGCTCTGGGTTCATTTCCACTTTAAGGAGGAGTCCACCATTTGTCAAGTCGCTACTAAGTAACAAGGGTTTCACACAGTGGGGCATCCTGATCTGGGATGCCCAGGTGGAAGACCAGTGGCCGCTCTGGGTTCATTTCCACTTTAAGGAGGAGTCCACCATTTGTCAAGTTGCTACTAAGTAACAAGGGTTTCACACAGTGGGGCATCCTGATCTGGGATACCCCGGGGAAAGACCAGTGGCCGCTCTGGGTTTTGTTCTGCTTTCAGAGAAGTAGTCCGTCTTTTTTCACATTGCTACTGAGTAAAAAGGGTTTCTAAAAATGGAGCATCCCGATTTGGGATACCCGGGGGAGAGAGACCAGTGGCCGTGTGTGTGAAACCCTTCCTACCTTGCAGCATGGTCCCCCCGCCCTCCCAAAGGCATTGGTCTGGCCAGAAATGAACTACGAGAGCCTGTGCACCATCAGGCGCTGTGTACGGCATGTAACACATTTGGTGTGGACTGCCTGCGACGTGAGGCACAGACAAGTGGCTGGAGTACCTTGATCTCCGGCGTCAGCTCCGCAGTGACTGACACATGCCACACAGTACAGGCAAAGGGCGGGAAGAGAAACTCCGCCCACAGACAAACCTGCAGGAGGGAGCTGTCCAATAGGACAGCAGGCTCTAACCCACACACGTCCCCGCTACATTACACTCACTAAAGAGGGGAAAAAGTGCTGTTCAAACCCGACACTATCTTTTCTGGCAAGACAGCGCGGACAGTGGGTGGGACTAAGCGGCGGGGGCGGCAGCAGCGCACCTTACTGGGAACGCTGGTTGCGGGCCGGTCAGGGCCAATCAAAGGGCTGCATGTGGCCCTGGGGCCTTACAATGCCCAGGTCTGGCCTAGGAGGTCAGGGGGCCTATCGTTGTTGCTCTTCCACCTTAACCATACCATTTCTATCTGCTCTTTCAGTCTTTAGCTTTCTAGCTGTATACAATTAAGTTTCAAAGTTTGAAAGGGCCCCATCCCATTTAGTTACCCCACAGAATATAAGTTTTCACCAATACCAGGTGAAACGGTGGATCCAACAATTTATACTACCAGAAAGAACTAAGAACCCAAATTAGTAGCAGAGAACCTACAGCCAAACCTATGCACACATTGTGATTAGGGTTGTGTGAACCTGAACCGCAAAGTTTGGGTTCATACCGTCCCATTCAGGTCCCCAAACCCAAGCATGGATTTAAAATTGAAATGCGTGCACAGACTCGGCCTGCATCAACCATTGCCCTGGCGGGACATGTGACCCCTCCATATAAAAGGCGGGGTCTGTGTCACGCTGCTGCTCGCTCTGCATTACATGGGGAGAGGTGCTGCTGGCTGCTGCTTAGGGACAGTTAGAGCTTTTTATTTTTTACTAAAACTGTCCTTGTTTAGTTGTCCTACCCTGCCTATGTTTAGTTGTCTGCATGTCCGTTGTGATGTGGACCTTGCAACCTATAGCATTGTGCACTTTATTTTCTTCACAACCTGCTGGTGCAAGCCAGGGATGGCCTGCCAAGAAAAGTAGTGGCGGCTGGGAATGATGCATTGTGGGGCAGCCACATCCATAACATTTTTATTAGCACAACACTCTAACTAAGGCTAGGTAGCTAGCTGAAAAAAGCTGCACATTTCAAAACCTTACTAGATGTCTTCTTTTGAGCATTGCTATGCTAAAAAAAAGTGACACTGGAATGCTTGCATCTTCAGTCTATTTATTTTGCCAATATATGGCAATCCTTAACCTTGGGTTTCTGCTTATCTTTTATTTCCAAGAAAGCATCCGCTTTATGATTGGCTGTTACCGGTGCTCCTCCAGTAGGGTGCGCCCATGACATGGCCATCTGTTGCATCCAGCATACCAAAAAATCTTAACAGCTTGTAAGTTTGAGGGCTGCACTCTCAACTGAGAGCTGGGATAACATACCTGTAAATTAATTTCTGATGAGAGATTCTGTGCCTTTTAAAGTCCCTAGGCTGACCATAAAAGAAGACCTTTCCTTCCTTGTCCTTTTCCCTTGCATCTGCAGTCCTGCTGGTGTCCACAGGTGCCCCTGGAGCCTCGTCCTGATGCCCCCTCCATTGCAGTCTTTATATTTACTTTTGAATGCCAAGGGCATGCACAACAGAGGTCCCAATCTTGGCATCAATGGAGTGTGACATTGCCAGAGCAGCTGTGGGGATGCAGAGGTAAGTATTTATTTCTTTTTAGCCCTGACACTAGTACACTGCCCATCAGTGTGTATAGCTTCCTCAGATTTTCTGTTAGTGATACCTGAGCCCTTTAGCCTGTGGTTTTGTGTCTGGCTCTCCAGTAAATTCAGCTTGGGAGCAGGGCTAATGGCCTTGGCCCATTTCCTCCAGATTCTTAGTCGACTAAATACATCATTGTCCTACTAAACCCAGAGGAATACTGCCTCAACCCACAAAATAGCCAAATGAATACCTTCTCAACCACTAAATTATCTCCTAAACCAGAAATGAATACCTGCTCAAATACATATTATGCCATATAGTTTCATTTAACATTTAATCCAGACTTAATCAGACTTGCCCATTTGGAAAAAGAACTTCCCAAAACGCTCTTTCACCATCTGCATGCAGGGTACTGAATCATTGTCAGCACTTGCTCCTGCATACACTCAAAACTGAAATGCTGCTTTCCTCTCCCAGCATCCCAGCCGTGCTGCTGCCAGGATTTAACTGACATAACCCACATTTGCACAGTAGCAGAAAACCCAGATCCATAAAATGCCATTAATGGGGTAAATCAACCATGTCAGGAGTTACAAAAAGTTAAATTAAGCCAGACTGCTCATTCTGAAATCCCCGCCCCCCCTTCTCTGCCACCCTTTTCTAGCACTGAGGAGCAGGGAGTTACATAAACTTCCCCACTGAGGAGGAAACCCAGAGTGAAGAATGTCTGGAGGCAATAAGGAGGTAATAAGGAGAAGTTGGGCTGGACCAAGACATTTATGTGGTGTTTATTGGTGCAATGTGTTATAGCCTGATATTCACATATCAGACTGTTTGATATGAGAATTAATATAATTATTAAAAGTTTGAAACCTACCCCTGACGGAAATCCAGACCACGCTATCCCCGCTCACGACAGCACGTGGTCACCTTGCTGCTTCCTCGCATCAATCATGGCGACTGCCCACACCCGCTCCATTCATTTCAATAGAGGCATACCAAGGGCTGGTCATTCAATGTTCATTCTCTACCTAGGGGCTTATTCAACACCAGATGTGAAAAGAGAACTTCTAACATATTTTTCCCTACGTCCTTCAGTGGGACGACCATGGAGAGAGAGCGGCTCCTCCCCCTAGAGAGGAAACACAAACTGGGACAGATTAAAAGTATTGTGTTTCCTGTGACTCTGTCATCTTCCGTTTTTTTTTATTATTTTTTTTTATCACCTCAGGAGGACCTGGGGGGGGGGGTTGCCCACCACCCCCAAGCTGTAAATTGCACAGGGTAGGTTACCTGTGGCTATGGGGTCCAGAGGCCTAGTGGATTAGGTGGCGGAGGTCGCGTATGTTGTGCTTCTGGGGCAGACCTCAATGGACTCACTCGTCCATTTTTACAGGCTGTTTCCTACCCTTAATTTAGCTTCTTGCTTCTTCTCTCTGTGGGAGAAAATCCCCATTAATCTTAAAGGTAGCGGTATTTCTACTTCAGGACAGCCCATACTACCCACCCATGTTAAGTTAGGTCCTTCGATTTACTTTTTTCTACTTGATTTATACTGAGGGGGGGGGGAAGGGGTGGGGCGTTTAATCTGTCCCAGTTTGTGTTTTCTCTCTAGGGGAGAGGAGCCGCTCTCTCGTAAAAATACCATTATCGGTAAGACTAACAGGGATTTTCTATTCTATTATGACCTATAATTTGCACCCGTGATCAGGACCCGCTAAAACCTCAGTGTTAGAGCGCCTCAGGCCCCATTACTCACTCATATTACTGATATTGATCTTCATAGATGTGACAATAAAAAGCTGCAATTTCCCCAAGAAATGAAACGGAGTCAGATTCCCCAAAAGCATGGCAACAGGTGTAAAGCCACAAGGCTGTCATTAGGGCTGATCCTGCCTGTACTGCTCTAACTAACGTACTGAATTATCGGGTTGGTTCAGCACCAATAAAAAAAAAATGCACTATTTTTAGGAGAGAAAACTGTCTTTCACTTTTTTTTTATCTACGTTAGTTGTATTATATTTGCCATAGATGTAAGCAGGAAATCCAAGGTTAAAGTAATACAGTTTATTCGCAAACTCAATAGATTGAAAAGGTGAACTTTAAAAGCCCCTTAAACTGCTTCTTCAGTTTAACTACAAAAGAGGTGCAATTGTTTTTCTACTGACACACACGAGTAATGACAAAGACGTAAAACTGTAAACGGTGGGATAACTATCAGGGGGATTATGACCATTGACTGGCCCCATCCCATCCTTCTGAGCAAGTTATTAATCCCTTTGATCATTTGACCAAGCTGCCTGGCAAATTATTTTAGCGGATCAAAACCCACAGAACTTCTACATTTGGCCAAAGCCCCTGCCAATATTCCCCTCTTAGGGTGCAGAACTACAAATGGATATTTTCACTTTTTGAATCCCCCTGTTTTTTTTCTGTCCCTGTCTGTAAGATGGCAGGCAATCCGTCATTACATCGGTGTGGCAATGAATGCAGGAGGTGGAGCTTAACAGCTAAAAGAGACACCGTTATCTGGGATTAGAGTGAAGTATTGGCAGTGAAAATTGGCAAAAGCTACTCTTCATGGGGAAAGCAAGGGGATGCTAGTTAAAAATGTGGGTTTTGGTCCGCTTTAAAGCTTTACTGGTCAGTTGCTTTATTGTATTGTCTAGCTTTTTTGCATAAGGAAAGTTTGGAACTTTTCCTCCTTGTCACACTGTCCAAATGTATAGGTATATTTAACCTGTAGCTAGCCGAAATAACCAGGTCAAGTATCCAATCCTATTTAAATGTATCTTGACAACTTAGTTGAAGAAGTCCAAACTATGGCTTTTCTTTACAAGCCTTGATAAATGTACTCATTTTGTGCATCACGGCGTAGGCCTAGTAGTGGCAGAGGGTGGCAGTGGAGGTGCTGTTGGTGTAGTAGTGGCATGCTAATCAGTGGCATCAGGCACAGGGGTTTTAAAATTGTCACCTATCCATGCTAGATTAATCTTTACAAAAGTTAGTTTTTCAATGCTTTTGGTGGACAACCTTGTCCGCTTAGAGGTGACGACACTACCTGCTGCATTGAAAACCCTTTCCGACGCTACACTTGAGGGTGGACAAGACAGGACCCCCATGACAAACTGTGCTAGCTCTGGCCAATGGTCCAATCTGCTCACCCAGAAGTTCAAGGGGTCTGAGCTCAGTGTACCTCCTGGTGAAATGGCACATTCAAGGTAGAAGTAAACCTGGTGGTGGTGTTGCTGTTGATTAACATCCCTTCCATGATGATGTGTGTCAGGTGGGCTTATGGGATGTAAAAACTTGTACATCATATTCTCAAGAGTGAGTTGCGTGCTGTTGTCGCCTCGACAGCAGGTGTCTGCCATTTGAAAGCCTCAGCTAACTGACTGCATGTCTTCTCTTGGTAATAAGCCATTTTTGCCTTCCTCTCGGAAGGTGTAAAAAATGCAATTTTGGTTTTATACCGAGGGTCTAAAAGTGTAGTATAGCCACCAAGTACTCCTCTTTTTGCTTTATGCTAACAATGCAGCTGTCAGCGCGCAAACATCCGAGCATACAGCTCGCCATCCTTGCCAGCATTTCCGAGAGCCCAGTTGTTCCATATTGCCATGTTTGTTCATTATCCCCACCACCAACATCTTGATGGTTGTCGTCATCCTCATAGTCATCATCGTGTGCCTCCTGTGCTAAGTTGGTTGTTTCCATCTCCAAATCCACCTCCTGGAGTCTGATTTCCTCCACCTCTTCTTGTAGATCCAGAGAGCCAGGAGACAGATAGGATCATTCCTCCATCCCTTGCTGAATCATGGTTGTGAGTGTTTACTCCAAAATGAATATCAGCGGCATAACCTCATTCATTCTGCTGTTGTACCTGCTGACAAATCGTGTCGCCTCTTCAAAAGGCCTTAAAGCACGATACGTGTCTGATCATCTGCAATGCCGGTGCTGAAAATCCCACTGGCTGGAAAGGCTGGACGTTTGCTGCATGTAGAAATCATTCACTGCTTTGTGCTGGTGGTGCGAGGCGGTCGGTCCAGCATATGTAGGGTGAAATTCCCTACACGTGGCATCGCATATTAAGCGGTGTTCGGGAACACCATTCTGGCACTGCAAGTCTAGGAGAGCGTGTTTGAAGGCATAGGATCGGCTATAGCAAACACATACCCTCCAGGACATTGTCAGAATATACACCAGACCAACATATGTTTTTAAAAAGCATTTGACAACCAGATTGATCACATGCTCCAGGCATGTGTTATGCGACCTAGATGCTGAGTAGCCACAATGTTCATCCCATTATCTGCAACCACATGGCCAAATCTAAGTTGACATGGAGACAGCCAGCGGGAGATTTCCTCATGCATGCACGGCAGCAACTCCTGGGCAGTGTGGCTTTTCTCGCCCAGACTCAGCATGTGTAATACGGCATGGCAGTGCTGCACCTTGCAGTGATTAAAAGATGGAGGAAGATCCGGGTGAGCTAGGCCCTGCTGTCTCCCATCTGTTGAGAAGGAGAAGGATAAGCACCTAGTGTCCAAAGCTAAAGTGGAACGGCACAAACGCGGAGGTGTTACTAATGTCTGATCTTGTTGCGTCGGAGCATCGTGCTGCACAAGGTTGACCTAGTGGACCGTGACACACATTTATTGCCCATGGCCGTAGCTACTGCTCCAAGTATCTACGGTTGCATGCACTGTGCTGTACACTGACATTTGCATAGACAACCCCACTTTCTCTTCCATGTAACTGTGCAAGGCGGGGATGGCCTTGTTAGAAAAGAAATGATGACTGGGGACATGCCACCTGGGCTGGGTGCACCCCATTGGTTGCCCACAGGTGGTATGGCAGCGACTGCACCACCAACAACTTGTCCAGGTGTGAGTTCAACCGCACGACAACCGGATGACTGGGCGCATATTGTTTTCTGGTGGATATATATTTTAATATGGATAACTTAAGGGATGGAAGAGGAGCACTAGATGTCGATGACCAGGCTGAGACTGTACTGCCTGTGGATGAGGTCTGGCTAGACTAGACAGATGATGGGCTATAGGAGCTGCAGCGGCAGCAAGAGCAATAAGGTTTTCATGGGCATTTGCAGGGCATTTTGATCATTCCTTGTGAGGCCACTGTAAGTGCCTACGTAGAGCCGTAGTTCCTAGATTTGTGCCCTGGCTACGGCTAACTTTCTGCTTGCAGACCCGGTACTGTGCCAGGTTTAGTTACTCTGGGAAGGTACAAAAGAATTGCCACATGGAAGAGTACCGTACAAAGCTAGCCTTTCCAATACCACCACCACAACCAGGCTTTGCTCCGCCTCTGGCAGGCTTTTTTCTGGAGTCTGCAAAAGCAGCATCAGTTTTAGTGTCACCTGCTTACACTTAAAACAAAGCTGCCATCCTTGTTTTTTTAAACTGTATTACACACTGAGGCACCATAGACCCCCAACTTAGAGAGATATAGACGCTGCATGTACACTTATATCAGAGCTGCCCCCCCAAAAAAAGTCTCTGGCAGGTGAAAAAGATTCACTGAGGCACTGTGGCCCCCAACTTGAAAAGAGATGGGGGCTGCACATTTTTTTTAACTGTATTTAACAAAGAGGCACCGTGGACCCCAAATTAGACATAGACGGTGTCGGCACACTTAAACAGAACTGCCCCCCCCCCAAAAAAAAAAAAAATTCCTTGGCAGGTGACAAAGATTGATTTTTTTTTTATGCTGTATTAAACACTGAGACACTGTGACAGGGGCCAGCTAAACCAGACAGATGTGGCCAAAAAATCAAAAACCCTCCACTGAAGTTTTCAGACTTTACAGGGTGGACGATAATGACCAGCAGATCCAAGCACAGGCAGATGCAGTTTTTCTGTGGCACACCTCCCCCCAGTGTCCCACTGTGCCCACTTCCTTTTCTATCCCTTCTTTTCTCCTATGCTGTGATTCAAAATGCCCTAAATTGTCCCTGCTCTAAGAGCAAAGGCTCTCTGCAACAGCCAGCTCAATAAAGGTGGATAGTCGGTGCATCCCATGACTATCTCCTGCAATAGCACCTCCTGATTGGTCCTGATTGGTTCCCTGACCTCTTAAGCTGCGACCATGTGGCCCTGTCTCTCTGCTTCTCCTTGGCTGGACGTGACCTGTGGGGTTGGGACAGTGAAATCTGCCAGGTTTGTCTTCTGCTTTTCGCTGCGAACCATGTGAAGTTCGAGTTCACGGCGAACCGAACTTTTCAGTCCTCTCATCTCTATTCTCTCTCTTTGGAGATTGATGCCTTTAAATAGAAAAATGGCATTTTTGAAAATGTATATTCTTTTGTGCCAAAAGGATGTCCTCAAGGTACCAATAGCAACAGATTGGAGACACATAAAACACTTATTTGCAAATATAAAACATTTTTTTAAAAATAGATAAGTTAAGCACTTTGAGGACAACATTTTGGAACGCAAACACATACACTTTCAAAATGCCATGGAAAGTGGCATTTCCCTTTAAAAGCTGCACAATCTAATATTTCTTATTATATAAAATGGTACGAAACGTACAAAAAAATCACAATCAGCGATAACATTATGGTGAAACTAAATGATAAAGTAAAGTCAATGTTTTTATTAAACTCTACCGATTGTTTAAATGTATTCAGCATGAGAGTTTACCTTGGTTGGGCCCAGCATTCTCTGTTTTGGCTCAGTAAACTATAATCCACCATTTACATTGCCAGCAATCTGATAACCGGTAAATTGTACAAATGTATGACTAAGAAGTATTTCCTTAGAAGTATTTCTAGGAAATTGACAAGAGTTTGTATGACAAATCACAGTTTGTATCACAGGCTGTATTTGGGGTTCACATCACCCTAGGCACTCTCTAATCATGACACCACCCCTAAATACTTAAACATACCATTACTGACCGCACCCTTCAATGATTACTGCTAGAAAGTGGATAGATGATAAGACAACATAGACTGAAGCTAGGGACTGATGCAAAAATTAAAAATATATAGGCAAATTGCTTGGAAAGTTCAGGTTTGCCATGAATCAGATAGTTGCCACATACCCCCAACATTTGGCACAGGACTTCACTGCGAATGTTCCATAAGGCAAAACAAGTACGATCTAACACATCCTTTTTTTCATATTTGACTCAGAAGGGTGCTGCCAGGGGTGGACTGGCTATACAGAGACCTGAGACAATGCCAATGGTCTGGGTTTGTCCTATGGGACAAAGCTGGATACATCTTGGTTACACCCATCTGTCAGGATGGATTGGACACTTTCATAACGATCAGCTCTTATTTCTAGTCAGAAATAGTAAGCCTTCATCTGTAATGACTCATCCTTGAATAAAAGACTGTTTACCCCTGACTAAGTGCTTTTGCGGCAGCCGTGCGGTCATAGAGATGCATTGTAACAGCTCCCTTCACACAGCTTGCTTTTGCTACATTAAATGTGTATTCAGTGTGTGTGTGTGTGTGTGTGTGTGTGTGTGTGTGTGTGTGTGTGTGTAAAATGAAAATGACAGGTGGGAATTGCTGCTGGCACAGCACCCCCCTGATTCTCATGTGTAAGCAGGTCTATCAGGTGTGTGGCAAGATGGCTGCCCCATGTAATTTAAGAGTGATTAATCTTTATTCCATTCCACAACATCTGCAAGGGGTTAAGCTCTCTCAAACTGCGTATGCCACTGATCATAAGAGGGGAACTAATTACCTAAACTTTCTTTTTTTGATTGGAGGTCAATGGTTTGAAAATGACAAACACCAAAACACTGCTTACACGAGTATCCACTCCTTTGACATGACACTACTAAATTAACTATGGGGCAGCAATTTTATTTTCCACTGTAGCCTAATTAATTGAATGATTGAATGGAGATTACTTATGTGTAGTCAGTATAATAATAAACCATAAAAGAGGGTGATTGCAGGGGAGAATAAGCTGACCCGAGGATAGGCAACCAGGGTTGTGCCAGAACTGTGGCAACAGTCAGACCAGTACTGGAGCACCAAAAGTCCAAGAATGAGTAGTTGAAAGGCAAGCCAAGATTGTGGGAAGGCAGAACTGGATCTGAGTCAAGAGGAAGACAGAGGTCATAGGCAGGTGGAACTGGATCGAGAGGCAAGACAAGGTCATTACAGGGAGCTGGATTGAGATTGAGTACAAAATCCAGGTCGTAATGGGGATGATCAGGATAAGCAAGCAAGAAAGAACCGACTGTTGTCTCTGGCCAAGGCTTGCCGGAATTTAATTCAAACGCACAACAAGGTTTGTTTGCGCATAAACGTGCACATTTTCACATCTAGAAGAAATGCACATGTTGGCGCATGTTTACACACAGTGAGTCAGCTTAGGATGATTGGCAACATTACTGCGCATATGGGAACACATAGATGCTGATCTGATTCTGGGACACTGAGCAGAGGCGTTGCCGGCCCTATTCCAGCTATGGCTCGGCCATGACATTGCTGCTTCACGCACAAGGTAACTACACAGAAACCCACCCCGGCTCTCGGCAGCCTGCAGCATCATTATGTTTACTCCCGTCATGAGGGCGCTATGTGATTTTTTTTTTTTTTTTTTGCTGTAACAGTTCTAGAAATTTTGAGCAATTACTGATTTTTTTTTCCCGTGCCCTGAGGTGACTTCTATGTGTCTAGATCTTAATCTGTCACCCCAAATCTTTTAACTCTTTTGTTAACAATCTCTCACCCATAAAACATTTGCTAAATTCTTCTTTAGCTGTCTTTTCTGAATATAGGTTCCTTTTAAAAGGTGGGACAGTTGGAAAACACTAAAAGATTCCAGGGCCGGCTGCTGGATTTTTTCAGAGATATCCCGAATGGGGATGCCTCTCTGTGTGAAACCCCCCAGGAAGCCCAAAAGAACTCACATTGCCACACTCCAATGGCGCATGCGCTAGCTCTCATCCGGTGAGAGCTGGCTTCTGACAATGTCAGTCGGTAGACGGCTCTCCTTGTTTACAATGGGGAGCGTGTGCTGCTGCATCCCCTTGCACCGCAGGCATTCAGAAAGGCGGCAGCGCTCCCCATTGATTAGAATAAAAGCCACCTGTCGAATGTCATTATCATAGCAGGTGGCTCTCATTGGACTAGAGCCCACACATGCGGCGTTGGGGAGTGGTGAGGTGAATTTTTGGGGGGCTTCCTGGGGGTTTCACACAGCAGGGGCATGGAACAAAACCTGAAAAGGTCAAAGTTTTATTCTGCTTTAAACTGTCAATGCAAGAAATAATACATCCCTCTCCATTATCAATTGTTGTTGGTCCACATTAAGGCTACAGTATGATTAGCCATTGTCCTCCTCGATATACTGACTAATCCAGACCACAGTTGTTTAATTGTTTACTTAGGTAACATAATTAACTGGTATTGACCCCAGTGTCAATTTAGAGTAATTGCTGATCTGTGTGAAGTAAATTCTAATCCGTATAATCTCACTGGGGCAATATTGACATTAAGAAAGAACTGAAGCCAAAGAGAACCTCCCACTACCCTTGCTGACCCCATCTTTTAGTAACCTAGATATCCATTGATCCCATGGAGTGGAATTGCTGAGCTTCCAGGACTGCTTTGCACTCCATTTCTACTGTCCAGGGCAGTTTTTAGGTAGAAAAGTGGAAAAAATGTGCCCCCTCTTCACCCATACTATGGTGCTGTTACTGTGCCATACAGGTATGTGCCAAGCTGTGCCTCCACCATAGCAGCAGGCAGTGCATACTCCCCAAAACTAGCCCAATATGGACCTGCACCACTAACAGTGGCCCTAACTCATCTGCAAAAAAACAGGATGTCTGGAATAAAGGGGTCCCTAATGGCCTTGCCCCCCCCCCCCCCCCCGGGCAATCGCCCTTCTCCTGTCATATATCACATGTTCCAGATGTAGCTATAGTCCAACTAAGGAGTAGCTGCAGGGGCATGCCAGGGGTATTCCTCCCCAAGTAGAGCTATCTATAGTGTTCGGGCCTGTTCCAACAGACTGGCCCCATACTCTGTGATCAAAAACCATCAATTGCTTGTTTTATCAATTGTTAGGGGTCAGGAGAGAGTTATTGTTTTGTTTAATATAGACATTTTTGGTTTAAGGACAGCATTATGCTATGTTTTAAACAGTGTAGCTGTTTAAAGCGGACCTTCACTCTGAATAAGAGCCTATCTTATATGTTTCTCACACCCTGCACATACAGATTGGCCACATTAAAAATCATCCTACCTGCATCTACTGCATGTTATGAGCCTTTAAACATCCAAGATGGCGGCTTATGGAAGCTGCCATCTTATCAGGCAGCCTGCAAACAGGAAGTGCCTCCTGACTGTGCTGCTCTGCATTCTGGGACTGCTGACCTTTACCTGACCCCAGCTCTGCTCTGTCTGAGCAAAGAACAGCTATAACCCGCCCCCCTGTACCTTATCCCACTCTCCTCTCCTCAGTAAGTGTGATGCTTCTGAGTCAAGATGGCGGCGCCCGTATCCTAAATTCCTGAACAGAGTTGCAGCCCAGTGAGGGAAAGAATAATAAGTTAGTGACTAAAAACGTAAAATATAGTAATTTTAGATGCTGGGGAACCGTTTTTTAAGGTTTTTTGCTTTTCATTAAATCACGCTGAAGGTCCGGTTTAATAATAATATTAAAGTGGAACAACACCCAACCTAATTTGAATGCCCCACTGTGTGAAACCCCCCCAAAAAACACATAATCGCTCACCTTTCCCTGGTCCAGTGGAGCATGTGCAGGATCTTGTCAAATCAGAGCTCTGTTTGTTTCAATGAGGATCACAAGCTGCCACATCCCCCTGCATCCTCGAGCTGTGCACACGCTTCCGCCCCAGCTATTGGGATAGGCTGTGGTGGAAGCACGCTTGGGATGCAGCCTGCTTTAGCTCCCTAATAAAATCAAAGTCAATGAGAGCCCTTTTGGCGAATGACATTCAGGGCAAACGGCTCTAGTTATTATTATTATTATTATTATTGTTTATTTATATAGCGCCATCATCTTCCGTAGCGCTTTACAAAGTAGGTTAGATGAGAGCCTGCACCTGCACTGTTGGACTGAGGAGAGGTGAGTGAATACAGGCATTCTGGGGGGTTTCACACAGTGGGGCATCCTGAACTTGGACATGGAAAGTCAAATTCTTGAGTTTGTTCAACTTTAACATGTTTCATGTGAGCATACTCCATTGTCAATAAGCCACTTGTGAGTGCATCTCCTATGCCAAAATTCACCAGTCCTTTTTTCATCGATTAATTCATAGGTTACTTCCAGAAAACTGCACCCATGTCAACAGCCTGGTACGGCTATAAAGCTTGAGGTGTGTACTTCCACAGAATATATGGGGGGGGGGGGGGGGGTATTTCAAATGTAAAGGGTTTTTTCCTTGAAAAACTGCATAGTGCACATAGCAGTTGTATTTTATCTTAAAATCTCCTAAAGCGCTGTTTCAGTTTGGGGGGAGTCTCCTGGGCAGGAAATGGTGTCTACCAATACATATGTGGTAATGTTGTAAACAGGAGAAATGGGGCTCTTGCATGCAATATGATTTTACTTAAAACCTTTTTTTATTAAAAAAAAGACACAACAAATTGTAAAAAATATTTTTTTGCACATATTTCACCCAAAAATATTGAGAATATACAAGAACAAGGCTCAGACTCTGCTGAAAAAAAACAATATAGCACTTTCCTGGGAAATCCCTTCAAAAGTCACATTTGAACATATATTGAAAAATGGTCTGGCAACAGAGGGGGACAAAATCTCAAGGTAGTCTGGCAGTAAAGGGATAACTCATTTGCCAACTGCTCTGGCAATGGGCTGCATGTATTTGAATCAAAGACACTTCTCTGCCTGTCAGCTGATAAATCTGTTACTTTCTTTCACTGCAGGGTAAACATGTTACATTGACATGTTACATATTCATCACAAACCAACGACCATTCTCTGTTTACATTGCAGTAGTAAAATGTAAATGTAACAGGTTTATCAGCTAAAAGTGGAAAATACTGTACATACAGCCCAGAACCGAGGCTGGCTGGCAAATGATAATTGTCCTTTAAACATATTCAGGATTACTACTGTTTTTTTTTTTTCTTTTACAATCTGATTTCACCAAACTATTAAGTGATTGCCAATCACGATCATTCGATTTCTTTCAGACTACATTCCTTCCTCGAAAGTTTCCCCACCATCCTTCCAAATTTTAATAATGCGTTATACATTTATTAACCCGATTTTAGTAGTTCCTGCAATCTTAGGTGTTTTCTCTGCATGACCCATGCCAATAATTTAATCCTTTTGAAACAGATTAGCATCTTTTACATGACCACAGGATGTGTCTTTCAACATGGTTGTTTACAAATAAGAAGCTACTATTCAAAGTATGTCACACACCCCGCTTCCACTATTCATGACATATGGGTTATGGTCCAGTAGAGGGCAAACTTCTGCAGAGATGAAAGCAAAAAAGAAGCCCCTCCCGGTGCCTTAAATACCGGGGACCTCCCACACATTCCCCAGTTCCTTTTCTGCAGGACAGCGAGCAAGTCAGAAGATGTGCGCTGCTCTTCCTTGCAGGTAAGCCAGGCTTACACCCGGCCATGTTGTGCTCTATTTCTGCCCGGACCTTTATGCATTAAGCCCAATTCTAGCCTCCCAGCCTTGGCTGCAGGTCCGGGTGATGGTAGGCTTCACCTTAATAGGTGTTTAGGGAGCCGTGCTCCCCCGTGAGACCCCATACAAGGGGGTAGGCGGTATCCGGGTTGGTGATCCCGGTTTGGGATGCCCTGTCTCCATTTACTTTCCTTACACCTTATGGTGAGGGATTCTCCCCCTTCTGGGTCCCCTCTGTTAACCTTCCAGCGGGGGGGGGGTGGCATTGTCTGCTATCTTTCATGTTTTATATATGTGTATGTGTGAGTGTGGTTGTGCGCTTGATTCGCGTTTGCCGCTTTGCGCTCTGCCTGCAGTATGGGGAGCTTCTTCCCCTCAGGCTGAGTCTGTGAGCGCCCGGCCCCGCCCCCTTCTGTTTTTGGCACCATTGCGGGCCCATCCCATTGTTGGGAACCGCATTGCTGGATTCAGAGGGAAGAGGGCGGGGCCGGGTGCGGCGCACGATCCGCGCTGGCCCGCCCCTTCTTCTCCCTCTCTCTCAGGTGCTGCTGGCTGAATAGGACGGCATTTTCTGTGGTGTGTGAGTGCCCTGCTGGGCACCCCCCTCTTCTTACTATGCTTGACCTATACGCCTCAGTCGCCGCTTGGGGCAGCGCTGGCCCCTCTGCTAATTGTGTTCTTATGACATGTATTTATTGTGCAGTTGCTGTGTGTGCATGTGCTTATGGCTCTTGTGTCTTTCAGGAGGACTCCCTGTGCTCAACCCGGACAGCGTTGAATTCACAGCCCTTAAGAGGTATGAATTGTTCATGAATTTTGTTTTGTCGGCTATGGACGACACTATTACCATGTGTAGTAGAACTTCGGCTCTGTTGGTGGCCATGCGCCGATCGGTCTGACTGCGCCAGTGGGCGGCTGACGTTGCGGCCAAGAAATCACTTACAGCTCTGCCCTTCCTGGGAACGCGGCTGTTTGGAGACAAATTGGATTATGTGGCGAAAGGTGGAAAGCTACCTCAGCGTAAGAAGCAGCGTCGCTCCTTTCGGGGGGCAAGCTCTTTGGGGGCAAGCTCTTTCAATCCTTCCTTTCACGGTGCCAGAGGGGGCAGAGGTCTTGCCTACTCTGGCTTCAGAGGCGGTTCCTGGAACAGAGGCAGAGGACGTGCCGTCCAGCCTCTATCTGGGGGTCCAAGCCCAAGCCGCTGCCAAGCCAGCTCAGCAATGAGGAGGCGCTCTCACCCTTACGGGTGGGGGGACGGCTGCGGCTCTTCTTCCAGGTCTGGGCCCAGGAGGTCACGGACAAGTGGATATTGGAAGTAGTCTCGTCTGGGTACAAACTGGAGTTCGAGTACCGGCCTCCTCCCAGATTCTTAAGGTCTCGGGTGCCTTCGGATCCTCGGGCGGCGCAGGGGCTCCTGTTGGCTGTAAAGAACCTCCTGGACATGGCGATCATATGCCCGGTGCCTCTTTCAGAGAGAGGCCGGGGCTTTTATTCCAACCTCTTCACGGTGTCCAAAAGGGATGGCTCCATTCTGGATTTGAAGCTTCTCAACAGGCTCATCAGAACCAAGAGGTTCCACATGGAGACTCTGCGCTCAGCCATTGGTTCCTTTCATCAGGGGGATTTCATGACGTCCATAGACATCAAGGATGCTTACCTTCATGTACCAATTTTTCCAACACACCAGAGATTTCTCAGGTTTGTGGTCGGAGATCAGCATTTTCAGTTTGTGGCCCTCCCGTTCGGGCTGACCTCGGCACCGAGGGTGTTTACCAAGGTTCTGGCGGGCATAATGGCCCTGCTCAGAGCCCAGAGCATTCGCATTGTGCCGTATCTGGACGACCTGCTCATTACAGCTTCTTCCCTCTGCCAGGCGGAGCTGGACACCAGGACGGTGGTGACGAAGCTGGAGAGGTTCGGATGGGTGATCCAACTCCATCTATTGCTGAAATGGGACAGATGTCCACAGTCCTTGGATCAGTCTTTTCTGATGTCTCCCAGGGTTCGGCAGTCCCTTCAGTGGTGGCTGGAATCAAGCAATCTGATGAGGGGCAGATCCTTTCTGGCCCCTTGTTGGGAGACGGTTACCACGGATGCCAGCCTGTCGGGCTGGGGAGGTTTCTGGAAGGATCATCAGTTTCAGGGGTTGTAGGGTCCTCAGGAGGCTCACACCCCCATCAATGTCTTGGAGCTCAGAGCTATCCATTTGGTTCTGTCACGTCTGACACTCCACCTACAGGGTCTACCGGTTCAGGTTCGATCAGACAATCGAACTGCGGTAGCTTACATCAATCACCAAGGAGGGACTCGCAGCAGGAGTGACCTCAGGGAAGTCTCTCTGATTCTGACATGGGCGGAGAGCAATGTTCCTTGCATCTCGGCGGTGTACATTCCGGGAATGGAGAACACAGAGGCGGACTCCCTTAGCAGGGGATTCTCTCGTCGAGGGGAATGGTCTCTAAACCACAGGGTATTTCGGTCCCTGTGTCACAGGTGGGGGACTCCGGAGGTGGATCTCTTTGCCTCTCGGCACAATCACAAGCTCCCAACCTTTGTATCTCAGGATCCTCTGGCCCTGGCAGTGGATGCCTTATCCCTTGCCTGGAGGGATCTGGGGTTTCTGTACCTGTTTCCCCCCTTCTCCATGGTAGGCAAGGTAGTGCGCAAGCTGGCTCTAGAGGGGGCACCAGCAATTCTGGTGGCCCCAAGGTGGCCAAGACAGGTTTGGTTCACAGACGTCGTAAGACTGGCGGTAGATCAGTACAGGCTGCCCCTGTTTCCGGATCTGATCTCTCAGGGTCAGCTACGTTACCCCAATTTACAAACACTTGCTTTGACGGCGTGGCTGCTGAAACCTTCATTGTGAGGGAGGATGGTTTGTCGGAGGCGGTATTCAGACATTGATTAGAGCTAGGAAGAGGTCTTTAATGTTTACTATAGGACTTGGCGGTCCTATATTGTCTGGTGTGAGGCTAGGGCCTTACCTTGCAGGATGTTTTCGATTCCTAGGATTTTGGAGTTTCTGCAACACGGCCTGGATCTGGGGCTCCAGCTCAGTACTTTGAAGGGTCAGGTTTCTGCCCTGACTGTCTTTTTTCAAAGGTCCTTTGCTTTGCATCATCTGGTCAAGACGTTTTTCCAAAGGGTCACTCATGTTCGGCCCCCTAGAAAGCCTTTGGTTCCCGTTTGGGACCTAAATTTGGTTCTCTCGGCCCTCCAGGGGCCTCCTTTTGAGCCGGTGCAGGATGCGGCACTTTCTGTGCTCACTCAAAAGGTTGCCTTTTTGGTGGCTATTACCTCTGTTCGGCGTGTCTCTGAGTTGGCGGCTTTGTCTATTCAGGCCTCTTACTTTGAGAGACACCAGGACAAGGTGGTTTTTCGCTTTAAACCAGATTTCCTTCCTAAGGTGGTTTCTGCTTTTCATCTCAATCAGGATGTAGTTCTCCCTTCCTTGTGTCCCAGGCCTAGCAATGACAAGGAGAGGGTTTGCACTCTTTGGATGTGGTTCGTTGTGTGAAGTACTATTTGGTCGCTACTTCTCCTTTTCGTAAGACGGACGCCTTGTTTGTGGTGCCCTCCGGGCCCAGGAAAGGCTTGGCGCCTGCCAAGTCTACCATTAGTAAATGGATACGTCAGGCCATTGTTGGGGCCTATTCCGCTAAGGGGAGGGTTCCTCCTTTTAGGATCACTGCTCATTCTAGTCGTGCTGTTGGGGCTTCCTGTGCCTTTCAGCACCAGGCTTCTGTTGAACTTACTTACTGCTTACCTTACTGCTGTCATATACTGGAGAATGTGTGGGAGGTCCCAGGTATTTATGGACCGGGAGGGGCTTCGTTTTTGCTTTCAGCTCATAACCCATATGTCATGAATAGTGGAAGCGGGGTGTGTGACATAGTTATAATGCCCATTTTACAGGTGAGTAATCACAAAATGGTATTTTTCTCTTTCATTGTAATTCAGTCACGATTGGGTAAACATCTCGGCTGAAGGGCATGGACTGCAAGAACAAAGGCGTGGCTCCTCCTCCCGGGCTATATACTATCAGCTGATTCCCTACTGTTTCAGTTTCTTTCTTGCAGTTGGAACTGGACTGCAAGGGTGTATCTGAACTCCTTTCCCATTTACTTTTTCTTTGTAAGGATTATGCCTTGGAAACTGGGTATTGGAAACCCTGTCTGTTCTTGGCCCCTTATACTCCTCTGATCTGGATAGACCCAACTTGCCTCCGCAGCTATGCTGCATTCGGATCAGGATGGTAAGGGTAAGCGCCAGGGTCTTGGGGTGCTTTGGGGTGTCACCTTTTTGTTTTGTAAAAAGAGCTGACACGGTCAGCGTGGCGAGGTCGTTGCTTCATCTGCCGTCGCTGGAACATTTTCGGCTAGGCAAGGTGTCCAGCACCGCCGACGCCTCTGGTTCTCCTCCTCCGGGGCACAGCGCGTTTTTTTTCAACCCGCTGACGCTGGAAGATTTTCGGCTAGGCGAAGTATCGCGCACTGCCGCCGGTTCTTCTCAGGGGCACAGCGAGGTTATATAAGGGCGCTGGAAGATTTTCGGCTAGGCGAAGTGCTGAGCACCACTGACGCCTCCGATTCTCCTCCAGCCGCGCCACTGCTGTACCTCGACGGCTTGCGGTTGTTGGCCGGCAAGGGGGCCGTTTCAGGAAGCTGCATGGCCACCCTCAAGCGGACCTAAAACCTTTAGGTAGGTTATTTTGTTTATATTTTATGTTTTTGGGTGTATTAATATGGTTTATTAATGTTAATATGTTTTTTTCTGGGTTTTTTTTGTCTTTTGGATTGTGGGAAAGGGCAGTGTCAGCAACCGCTTACCTGGCCCGGGCCCCATTCCAGCGCTGTATCCTGGATTTGCGTGGAGTTCGCAATTCGCTACAATATTTGATTGATTGGGTTGGCTACGGTCCTGAGGAGAGGTGCTGGGTTACTGCTAGAGATGTCCACGACAGGGCTCTTGTAAAAAGGTTTCATCGGGACAATCCAGGGAAACCCGGTTAGGGTCCGGAGGCCCCTCTTGAAGGAGGGGGTAGTGTCAGCAACCGCTTACCTGGGCCCCGTTCCAGCGCTGTCTCCGGGCGCCTGGCCGCTGTCGCAGCTCCCGCTCGGCGACCGCGCCAGGCGGCGGCGGTGGCGGCTGGTGCGTCCTCAGGCACGCCCGTCCTCCCTCCTCGCCCCCGCTCTTCCTCCTCCTATGCCCTCCGCCGGCGCTGCTGTCAGCACGGCCGCCGGAGGAAGTTCACATAGAGCCTGCTGGCTCAGTCAGGAGGGGAACCCCTCCCTCTCCTCTGTCATTGGGCCTTGAGCCCTGGGGATCACACTTTGGGCCTATGATCCCAGATAGGGACAGCCTAGTTTAGCCCAGGTAGGGATAGGTGCACTCCCCTAAACTCCTCTGGCCAATCCTAACAGGTATCCCGCCCTAAACTCCTCTGGCCAATCCTAACAGGTATCCCGTGTTGCACCAATCACGTTCTGGTCCCTCTTTCTCCAATCATGTGTGTCCCTATAAAAGGATAGTCCAGCATTCACTCAGGGCCTGTTATAGCGCCTAGTACCTAGTCTATCTAGCTTGTCTCTTGTGATTGATCTGAACTCCCGTTGCCGACCACCGCCTGTATTTGACCATCCTTGATCTGAACTCCCGTTGCCGACCACCGCCTGTATTTGACCATCCTTGATCTGAACTCCCATTGCTGACCACCGCCTGTATTTGACCATCCTTGATCTGAACTTCTGCTGCTGACCTCAGCTCTGATCCTCGACCACAATTTGTCTACTCCTATTGTACCGCTGCCATCTCAGAACTTCCGTTGCCGACCCTTAGCCTGTTTGGACTTCCGTTATACGCTCCAGCTATTGGGCTCGCTCAATACCGCTCCCAGCCACGGGTTCTCCAGACCTCCGAACAGTAAGCCTACATCCTTTGAGCCATTGAAGTCCTGGGGGCAACCGATCCCGGGCAGGCATATTCTGCGTCCCGGCAAGCGGAGGCTCCTACAGATGAAGCTGGCTGCGGAAATTGGGGGTTGAGGGCTTACCTGGAGGGCTGGAGTTACCTGAGCGGATCATTGAAGTACCCAGAGCGTGACAGGCAGGCAATATATTGGTCATCATTGTGACTGTCGAGAACTGTTATATACTAGATCTTAGATCCACATGGAGGTAGTCTAGTATTATTTTCACCATGAAGGAGGCATCTGGGGTAATTAGATCTGGTAGTTTAGCTGACAGGTTTACCCCATGTCCAGTATGCAGGCAGATGGCACTTGATGAGGATCGCATGGTGTGCAGGCAATGTGCAACAGTAGTGGTTGCTGAATATGGAAGACAGTTGCCTCCTCCTGCAAGGGCTTCATCCCCTGTTACTGGGCACTCAGATCCTAAAACCCCCTCGGCAGTCCAACCTCAGGGGGACATTCAGGAAAAGAATGTCCTCCAAGAGATTGCAGATAGATTGGCCCGCCTAGAGAGAGAATTATCGATTCCTAGGAAAGCTCTTAGGAAAAAGAAGCATTTGACTGAAGAGGATATTATTGCTGCCATAGTCTCCCAGGAAGAATCCACTGTGGAGGCTTCATCTTGTAGGGACTCTGATTCAGAGTCCTCTATACAAGGGGTTTGAACGAGGACCTTGCTTTCACACCTTTTTTAGGGGGTAATTAGATTCCCTGATGCTGGATATAGGGGATCTTATAGTCTTTGGGGGTTGGGCACTTGTTGGGGGTTGCGTGCACAGGAGCACAGTACCACACATTGTTGGGGGTATGGAGCACTAGGTGGAGGGTTTTATGTGATGATTAAAGTGTGTGTTTTAGTCCATACAGATTTTGGGTAATGGTCACGTTGTCCTCAGAATTACCCAGGAAGATTGAAGATATCTTCTTAAGAAATCCGAGCGGCTGGACGTGCGAAGGGGCATCCTCTGGAGACCAACTGCTCAAGAACTTATCAGAATTGTGTATTGCTGTATTAACTAGTGGTTTGGGCTTTAGATACCTTATCGTAGATGTGGGGGGTTTGTTTTTTGTGTGGGGTTCTTTCTCTCCCCTCTTTTTTTTCCCCCTTTCCCCCCCGCCTTGTCTGGCTCCCCCCTTTATGTACATTTTTTGCCTTCACCCGCCCTCCTATCTCTCCCCAGTATAAGTAGTGGGGTTATATTGACCTGTTCTGGTCAGCGTGTGTGGGGCGGAGTTCAGATGTGATTATGTAGACCGGAGTATGGTTGCTGGGTTGGGGTTCCTCTGCAACACACATATATCTCCCATAAGAATTAGTAGGAGTCAGATATATGTGAGGTGTTAGTCTGGTAAACACTTCCCGTGGAATAAGAGCATCTGATTGTGGGACTTAGGTATTGGTTTATGGATCTGATCTAGTTAGTGGTTTGGGATGCTGGCCCTCTCATCCCGTTCCTTTCTCTCCTTTTGGGTCCCCCCCCCCCTTTCTCCCTTCCCTCTGGATACTGTGAATAACTTGATGAAAAAATTTCTTAGTTCTCTGTAGTTGTAGCATTTGTACTGTATATGGTTACTGTGAATTATTATTACTTGGATGCAAATTATACATGGGAAGATCAATGTATTGTATTAATGGATGTGTATTTGTGTTTGTAATGGGGCCTGGGTGGAGGTGCCCTGTGTTCTTGCCGACCTCGTTCCGCGCCATTTGGGTGCCGCCGGGTAGTACGCTTGTACTCCCCGCGGCCGGTTACATCTCTGCTCGTTTTCATAGCCAGCGTCGGCTGACGCTGGTGCAGGGGCTGGGGCCGCTGACGCACTTCCGGCCGGGGTGTGTTGGTGAGCCCTGGCCTCCTGTGATTGGCTGTGGCCGCGGGCGCACTTCCGGCCGGGGTGCGCGCGGCCACGAGCGGTTCCCATTGGCGTGGGAGCGGGTTTGGTGAGTATATAGGGGGGCCTGCCTTGATAGGCCTTACTGTGTGTGCCCATGAAGTAACGGGTCCCCGACCGTTACGAACGCGTAGGCTAGAGGCAGGGGGACAGAGTGAAATGCTGGCCAAACAATGGGTAATGTACTGACTGTTTTCACATGTGATATGGTTTTTGATTGATTTGTTTTTTCCGCTCTCGGCGGTCCTCACTAGATATTTATAGGTTTAATCACTTAGCACTTAGCACTTTAATGTTTCATATTTGATATTATGCACTAGTCATGGGAGTTTGGATATAGAGTGTATGTCAGTGGATACAGGATATATGTAAAGAGCCGGCGCTTAGTGCCCCCTGGTGGTCATTGTTGTGACCCTTTTAGTATGTTTTTAAATGTCTGTAATTTGATCCATGTTTCATTATTGAAAATAAATAGGTGATTATGTACTTTCATTTGGGTGGTGCTCTTTTTCTGGCAGGTTGAGGGGATTGTGGGATCTCCTCCTAGGGTGGAGTATATATTATATGGCTAGTGTAGCACGCCCCAAACATTAGTTAGTGCGGCCATATTCTTGTAATTATCCTCTACACAAGGGGGCGCTCCTTTTAAGGAGAAGATGGATACATTGATTACATCCATTCTGGAGATTTTGGATTTCTTGGGCCCAGAAGTCCCCAAAAAGAAAAATGGGGATTGGTTTAAGCCAGAAAAACAGAGGATGGTTTTTCCAGTGCATGGGCATTACTCTAGTTTGATTCAAAAGGAATGGCAGAGGCCAGATAGTATCTAGTACTCTAAGAATGGCCAAGAGACTATGTATGCTTTCCCTCCAGAGGATATTGAAATATGGTCTTTTCCCCTTATAGTGGATGCTCCAGTTTCAGGTCTTTCTAAGACTGGGGTTATGCCATCCTCTGATAGTGTTTCTCCAAGTGGACAGTGGACAAGCACATAGATCAGCTGGGTCGACTTTGTGACTGCCCTGTTCTACATCCATAGCATCTTTGGCAAGCAGGAGGTTATTAAAACAACTGGGCTCTAAGACCCGTTCGGGTCGTTCACAGAAGTCATGCTCCCAGGGATCCCACCCTGAAGGGTACTGCTTTTGGAGGTCCCAGTCGTGACTGAATTACTCTGATGGCCTGAAGTAGAATGAGAAAGAAAGAGAAAAGATAATTCTGTGAGTACTCACTTGTAGAATTGATTTCTCTTTCATGATTACTTCAGGACATTATACCTACCCAGTCTGCTAGGTTGCTATATCCATGCCTTGGATGCCTAGTCTTTGTGGAGATGTAAATATGTAAATAGTGTGATCAGCATTGAAAAAAAGAAATTTAATCCGAGAGGAGTCTTTTATTTTGTCTCCATTCTTTTGTCTCCAACAAGAGATATAGGTATTGCTCCTGGGCGGCTGGTTCTACTGCTTTTCAGTTAAACTGGATTAGGAGGGTATCAGTCGATGGTATATAGGCCGGGAGGAGGAGGAGCCATGCCTTTGTTCTTGCAGTCCACGCCCTTTGGCCAAGATGTTTACCCAATTGTGACTGAATTATTCTGATGTCCTGAAGTAATAATGGAAGATAAATCAAGTCTACAGGTGAGTACTCACAGGATTATCTTATTGCATCAGATAGGGTTAAATAACTTGCTCCAAGCTGAAATATAACCCCCCATGCAGTAATTTTCCAATGGGAGGCTTTTGCCTATTAAATCCAGGTGGTGACCTTTTTTGCCTGTGTATATAATAATTTTAAATGAAAATAAGTGTGTATGTTTGTGAACATTTACATGCAAATGTTGATCATCAGTCCGGCTGACTGCAAATGATCAGATTTTAAAAAAATATAAAAATACCTGCCAAAATTGCTGGAATTATTATATAATAGAAAAAAACTATTCAATAACCGGTTTTCAAAAAAAATGTCTGAATCTGACATTTTAAGCTATCATTTCCTATACTAGTCTGCGATGGGGAATATTTGTACTTGTATTCTTCAATTTTAAAGCTCCAATGAAAAGCAGCCCATGTTTGATAACAGTGGATTGTTTTATTGCAGCAACAGATTTTTTTTGTAGTTATACAAAGTTGTGGGGTCATGGTAAAAATATAAACCTAACACTAATACATTGTCTTTTGTTAATGCAGCCTTCATTCTTGTTTATCTGTTTAAGCAAAGTATTTGCTTGGCTTTTTATTGCGGCACTCTGTTTATTGAGATCTCCCTGTATATTTTCTCACTAATTTGAAGTGTATTGCTGGATTATGCTTATCTCCTGACTATTAAAGCGGTCCTTCACTCTCAATTAGAGTCTATCTTATACGTTTCCCCCATCCTGTACATACAGATTGCTCACATTAAAAATCATCCTACCTGCATCTACTGCATGTTATGAACCTTTAAACATCCAATATTGCGGCTCATGGAACATCAGGCAGCCTGCAAACAGGAAGTGCCTTCTGACTGTGCTGCTCTGCATTCTGGGATTGCTGACCTTTTCCTGACCCCAGCTCTGCTCTGTCTGAGCAAAGCACAGCTATAACCTGCCCCCCTGTACTTTCTCACTCTCCTCTCCTCAGTAAGTGTGATACTTCTGAGTCAAGATGGCGGCGCCCATATCCTAGAGTCCTGTATAGAGTTGCAGCCCAGTGGGGGGGAAAGAATAATAAGTAAGTGACTAAAAACTTAAAATATATTAATTTTAGATGCTGGGGAATCGTTTTATGAGGGTTTGGGCTTTTCAATAAATCATGGTGAAGGTCCTGTTTAAAGTATCATAGTCCTTGCATTGACCCCATAAGAATAATAATAATTAAAAAAGATGTAGACCATTTGGAATATTGACAAGTTCACTTGTAAGACTTGTAAGAAAGCTGGAAGACTTATAATGAAGTTTGAAAGGATAGCTATTAAACCCCTAAACCAATAGTTTACTTAGGTTGTTTGGGGGAGGGGGGTCAAGGGTTATAGAGAAATCATAGACAAAATTCCCAAGACACGACAGTGTAGAAGTCCCAACAAGGCCCAGACCCCTTGGTTGTGGTTCCTCATCCTTTACCTAGTTGCATTGCATTGTTGGTGAGGGTTGCCACAATAGTCCAGGCAATAGGCAGGGATTTTAGTATCAGTGGTGGGGGTACTGTGCTGCAATGCAGAGCAAACAGTTTGAGGTGAAATCATTTCTGATTCTATACACAAGCTTTCCGCATGTCTAGTTAGTTAATGCTCAGTTGACACTGGATGCTCCTTTATTAACACATTATGTAAAGACTACAATTTGTGAATTCTTGTCGCACATCCAATGCCCTGAGATGTAGTGAAAGTTCTCTTCCTGACAAGAGAATTGTAGAGGAATAACGTCATTAGTCATACTGTATCTGTATAATTATCACCAGACGGTTCATTGTCTAATAAAGCTTATAAGGCACTGACTCAAATTACCCTAGAACAATAAATACGCCTGCTCATGTCTATAAAGAACACGCACCCTTTTGGGTTATTTCATAGCATGCTACTGTATCAATCCAGGATAGTTACTTTTACAAGCCTATTTCAAGAGGATGTCTTATTCTAATGGTTACCTACCTGAGATTCCTGGGTTTACAGGCTGCAACCATGGCCCTCCTTTGGGGTGTGCAAGTTTGGTTTCTGCACAGGCTGCCATCTCAATTGCTTTGTAAGGGGGCGCCAGTAGAACCACCGAGGCATCCTCTGGCATTTCCATTACTCTCCATTAGTCTCTCTTCTTTTTCTTGCCTTACCCTAACTGCTCTCTAATATGTGATCCCTCCACCATTCTCTACTTATCCTACCATTTTAATCTCTTTTTCACATTTCTTCCCTTTGCTTTTCCATACTCCTTTACTTGCCTTCTTCTTTATACTTTACATCACCTTTGGAAAATTCTATCTATCTGGTCACCTTTCCATCATCTGCCTATGGTAACCATGGAAATTTAGCGTGTCTATCCAGGAGGATAGAAGTTGATTATAATCCTATATTTTTTACAAAGCAAAGCGCTTCATGCACTGCAGCGGGGGGAGGAAACAGTGGTGCAGTGCAGGGCGGCATACTATAGTACCACTGCACCACACTGCAATGCTGAACTGTAAAAGGCCATTACACATAGGCAGTGGTGTGCTTAACCGCCACCTCATCTGCCAAGGGGCCCCTCATCTGCCAGGGGGGCCCCAGAGGCAGGGTCAGATCAGTGGCAACTTTTTGTTTAAATAAATGAGCGACACGCGGCTGGCGGTGAGTGAGGAGTGCAGTTTAACACAATGCAGAATATGTAGCAGATTGGAAGCCACTGTTGGTGCTCTCAGCTCTATTCAGTTATGCAAGATGCTGTAACTTGACAGCAGCTAGCGAGCTGGGGCAGAGCGGGTCACTGGTTGCATCCCCACTTACATCTAGCTGGGGGAGTGCCCGGGCCAGTCAATCACAAATGGCTGCCCTGGGTATGCATATAGCTAAAGGTATAGTGAGGCCGTGACCTGCACATGCATCATTGAAACATGGATAGGTGGGTCGGTGCAACGATTTTAATGGGGTTTCACAGAGGGGCCTCCTAGTTTTGGATGGCACAGAGAGTAGGAATTGGACGGCCATGTGGCAATTCCCGGACCGCTCCCTGTCATGGACGGACAGTTATATGATGCCCCTTTGTGTTAAACCCTGTGGCTACATCCCCCAACAAGGTGTGTTAATAATTTGTTATACAAAATATGTCTTTGATTAGGGCCCCCAGACAGAACTTTGCTGAGGCCCCAGAAATAAGCCTGCCCCTGCACATAGGGTTGGTAGTACATTGTTTAGAAATTGTCATTCAGCATAACTGCTGTTCTTCATCACTTTAGGTTACATTTTGGGCAGGCAAAAAGAGAATGCATGCATCTCATGTGAGTATGTTTGATATGAATGTACAGGGGGGTTTTATAAGCCGCAAGTAGTGAAATTCCAGGTGGGGAGCTGTGTGAAGATGTACATTAACAAAAGTATTTTACAGTGAGTACACTAATGTCTACTTTTATCATACACAGGTGTGACTCGAAAGAAGGCCTTGTCCTGTTCCATGATGTGTTTTTTTATATCCCTTTATTGCTTGCACTATTTGGGAGCCCTTTACTGCTTAGAAGGGCTATTGCTAGAGGTAGGAGATTTTTACTTTAACCTTATATGTGTCAGACCAAATCCAATGTGAACAAATTTGGCTGGGTAAAATTCAGTAGGTATTCATCAAAAACGTCTACCTATGGCCTTATCCGTGTGTACATGGCCGGCAAAGCTGGGCAAGAACCAGGGACCTCTAATCATTGTGGGCCTACTTCAGCTGGAGATTTTTTTTTTGTTTGCCCAAGGCCAGACTACCACCATTGATAAATTATACGGAGCTAATCATATGAAGTGAACAACCATTGTTATTAAAGTGGATCAAAACTGGCTTATGCTTGAAAGACCCTAGGGCCTGGGTGAAAGCCTCCCCTGGGTATTCCCCCAGTGTGTAAAACTCCCCTGTGTGTTCAGGGGGCCCTAGTTGTCAATGGGTGAGTGTGTCGCTACTCCCCAATTAGAGCTTCAATACTCCTAGTAGTTTGAGAAGGACCCAACTATGTTTTGGCCCATCCCTAGGGTACCCCTGCAGCTTACCGATATAGGATGACGTGCTGTGTCTTCTCCCTGTGATACACCTGCAAACATTCACATTTCCCATGGTTCCACACCTCAATCCCTATCCCAGACCCCCTGCATCTGAGCCTGGATGTGGCTGTTTCCCTTTGCTTATGCTGATTCTCTGTTCCAAACAGAACTGAATGCTCTGCATTAATATGCATGACATTGAGTGCTCATTGGACATGGGAGTGCCATGGGACCGGCTCAAAGGTATGTTTTCTTTAATGCATGGTACGGCCCGCTTCGGTATTCATAACTGATGGGTATTCTGCCACCAGGTGGCGCAGCAGCACTGCAGAAAGCTGTGGCAGCTCCCGACTCCCTATAAAAACGGGACCAACCAACACGTTCCCTGTGTTGTCTCTGCAGTGACACTGCGAAGTTAGAAGATGGCTCTCTCTTTCTTGCGCAGGTGAGCGGGGCAACCAAGCCTGCGGCCCTGCATGTCTATTTCCATCTGTTTCTGGACCCTACTTGCCTCCCAGCCTTGGCTGACAGATCGGGTGAAGGTAGAAGAGCACTAGGGTCAAGTTCTCCTGGAGCGCAGCTCCAAGCCGCAGACCCTGTGCCACAAAGGGTAGCCGGCCATAGGCTTTATGGTGAGCCTTCTTGGGATGCGGAGTTCCTGCCCTAGCTTCTGAGGGGGTGAGTTGTTGGGGACTGTGTCCCCTTATTTTCCTTTTATTCAGAGTGCATATGCTGCAGGATACTTATATGTTTCTTTACTTATGTCTTTCAGGCGGGATACCATTGGGTTGTGGCATATCCCGGCTCCACTCCTTCCCTCCCCTCATCCCCCTTCACTATTTCTGGGGGTATCCCGTGGGAGGGCATCCCAGGGCGGCCTTTGTATAGCCTTTGCCCACTGCTGGCCTATTGCGCCTGTATTAATCACCATATGGAGGCTTCTGGGGATAGCGGACTTAAGTGTCCTTCGGGGCAAGCCGGCAGTGTTCCATGTGTGGGGTGTCCCCTGTGAGTAACAGTGTCACGGTGTGCGTGCCGTGCGCAGAGAGTGTCCTTGCGCTCCAAGCTGGTTTGCCTGCTTCGCTTCCCAGCTCTGCGCCTCCCTCGGCTTCACCTACTCCCCCACACCTGCAATTGGGTCCCAATGAGGGGGGACACTAGCAGGGAGTCTAGCTCTGATTTGGCTATGCGAGTGGCCAAATTTGAGAAACAACTTGCCAAGTCTGCTTCTAGGAAGGCTTCTGGTAAGAAGCGACACCTGGATCCCGGATCCTCCCCTCTTCCTGAAATGTATGTGGGGATTGATGAATTTGGTGAGGTGGACTTCCTGAGATAGGGGGCTGCCTAAGCTGGGGATATGGTCCTGCAACTAATGGGAGCTTCTATTCCTGTTTTACCGCTGGGATCATCCGGTCATGGAACGGTGGTGTCCCGCCATAATTGTATATCTTCAGATTTTGTCTCTGGTTTAGGATCCTATGGTCTTCACTTTGGATACCTTGGCATTCCCTTGGACGGAGTTCGGGTTCTCTATGAGTTTCCTCTGTTCCTCTCCTGAGCAGGGTTATGGGCTCCATAACCCAAAAGCGGGTACCTGCCACCCTGGAGGCCTTTTTGGCCGTTGAGAGCTTCCATCTTATGGTCTAGCAGTTGCTTGATTCTGTTGTTGATACCAGAATTGGGGCCAAGAGGAAGTCCTCGTGCCTCGCCTATTACAGGGTCTGGCATGCTTTTATTGACTGGTAGAACTCCAAGTCTCTTTCCTGTAGGCTGTTTTTTCTATTCCCAGGATTTTGGAATTCTTGCAACTTGGTTGAATTTGGACCTTCATCTTAAGTTCACTCTAGGGCCATGTTTGTAGCTGTGGAAAAGCTTTTCCAACAGGCCCTTGCCATTATCTGCTGGTGCATGGTTATTTTTCCAGGGTGTTTTTTTCACGTGCCTCCCCCCAGGTAGCCTTGCTATCTGTCTAGGATCTGAATCTAGGGCTACTGATTATGCAGGGGCCTCCTTTTGAGTATCCGTGAGGCCGCCTTGCCCCTTTGTTGACTTCCAGAGTAGCCCCCCTTTTTGTATGTCTATCGCCTCTGTAAGGCGAGTTCTGAATTACCGGTGTTTTTTTCATCAAAAATACTTATTTTGAGTGTCTTTAGAGTTAGGCGATGTTAGACTTAGGTCAGATTTCGGCCTATGGTTGGGTATGCCTTTCATCTTATTCAGAGCATTGTCTTGCCTTCATTGTGTTCCAATCTAGCTACTTCCATGGAGCGGACTCTGCATTCTATGGATGTGGTCTGGGCTCTGATGTTCTTTTTGGTGCTATGTAGACTTTTGGAAAGTCTAATTTTCTGTTTGATTCACTTTGAGACTGGGAATGGTTTGCCTCCTGCTGGATCCACTGTCGGTAAGTGGATACGTCAGGTGATGGTTCAAACCTATTCTGCTAAGGGGTAGACTCCGCCCTTTAGGGTGACTGCTCTTTCCATGCGTGCTATTGGACTCTCTTGGAGCTTTGTCAGCACCAAGCTTCTGTGGAACAAGTTTGTAAGGCCATTTTTTGGGTCTTCTGTTCAAACTTTTTCTACGTTTTTTACATGGTTGATATTTAAGCCTCAGCTGATGCTGCTTTGGGCCGCAAGGTTTTCAGGCAGTAGTGACTTGAACTACTGGCTGTTACTCATTGGGGATCCCGCCCTACGTTGGACACTGCTTTTGGATGTCCCATCAGTTATGAATACCGAAGCGTGCCGTGCCATGCATTAAAGAAAAAAGTAATTCTGTGAGTACTCACCTGTAGAATTGTTTTTGTTCTTGCATGACGCGGCCCGCTTCGCCCCACCCTTGTTATAGTTGTTCTTGGTTGCCTCTTTCTGGTGAGTGTTCCAAGTTAAATCAGGGTTTTTTACCTTTTTTTTTTTACATTATTACCTTTATTCTCTCCCGGCTTCTTGTCTCACTGCTCTTCTAAGCTGGGAACTTGTTGGTTGGTCCAGTATTTATAGGGAGCCGGGAGCTGCCACAGCTTTCTGCAGTGCTGCTGCTCCACCTGGTGGCGGAATACCCATCAGTTATGAATACCGAAGCGGGCTGTGCCATGCAAGAACAAAAACAATTCTACAGGTGAGTACTCTCAGAATTGCTTTTTTAGAGCGTTCCTGAGAGGTTTTGATCCACAGGTTGATCTTTTCTTTGCTCCTTGGTAGTTGCATACATGTGTAGTTCCATTTGTTTACTGGCACAAACACAATCTCAACATATGCTCCAATATCGCAAACACTTCTGTTCATGGCAGTTCATTAAGTACTACGGCAGGCAAAGGTAATTGTTACACCATTGCGCAGGGCTGATTTCTGATTTCTGTTTTAAATTGAAGGAGAAATGGCTGAGATATCAGGGTTTACAAATTTAGCTTATGATTGTTGTTCTAAAAAAAGTGGGTGTGGCCCTTGGATCTGTGATGCTGCATAATAATCCGCTCTCTGCGCTGACAGTAATGTGATGAATCAGGAGGAGGCAGAGGAGGGAGGGACCAGCAATCCTGTTCCACTCTGAGGTGATTGGGGGACAGGATGAAAAAGAGACTGTCATTGGTTGTACCTGTAAACCCCAATATCTCAGCCATTTCTTTTTCGGACAGTGCCAAATGTAGCCAGACGCAATGGTGTAACAATTACCTTTGGCTGCAGTAGCACTTTAATGCTCTTTGGGCAAACCCTGAAGTATAATCCCAACCCCAGGCGTGTCCTGTTAGGTTGCACTCAGTCTTCCAGGTTCTCGCTTTTCTCTGAGAGGTTTAATTTATCTCTGTGCTCACTATTGTTACAATCACATACACAAAGGCAAGACAACGTGATTACTAGGGTTCTGGCTTACAGTGGACCAACCATGTCCTTTTGAAAGTTAAATTGGAAAAAAAACATGTATCAACTCCCCTGGTAATGAATTGGGGAAAATTGGGGGGAAAATTAAGGGAAAATGAAATCGGCTTTTGGCTCCTATCTTTCTTCTAGCACTATTTTCAATAGGCTCCCAGCATGAGATTGTGAGGAGGGCGAAAGAGGTGTTTTTTTGCCCAAGGCCAGAATACTACTGGGAATCAGAGTGCAGTTGACAGATTATACTTACCTGCTTCTACATTTTTGGGCCTTGAGGTGGATTCCACTTTCTAGCTGCATATTGTTTCTTCTTCCACTTTCTATCTGCCCACTAATATTTGAGCACAAGGGAATGATCTGCATGCTCTCCCCTATTATATTTGGTAACTGGAGGTCATACCCTTACCTCTGATTTGTATTTCTGGAGGCCCTTTCTCTGGTGCTGTTTTTGGGGCAAACTGATATTAAAAGCGACCCTTTACCACGCTGGTAGAGAATATATAGTCATGGCTGTAAGTATACTGAAATATTTCCAGAAAATGTTTTTCTCCCAGAATATTATTGCGACTACACGTGTTTATTTCCTTTGTGTGTATTGGATCAAAAACCAAAACGGAGAATAAAAAAGCAACAAATTATATAATTTTACCAAAACTCCAAAAATGAGCAGACAGCTTTATTGCCACCCTCAGCTTATTTTTTGCGTGCACAGCCTTGGGACTAAATGGCTGAAATCCATTGCTCCTTATAACCATCAACAAGCCTTTTACACATCAACTGTCAACTTATCCAACATCCAGACTAACCTTTCATCAGTCTGTCCTTGCCCAGGGACATTAACTACATGGCTTGTAAATGTCTTGATTATATTGTGCTCTGTGGACAAAGGAACATTGAGGTCATGGGCGGCCTTTGGGGTGTGTGGAACAGTAGGAACTCGAACCCAACTGGAACAGCAGGGCTCTCTTTTTTACAAAATACACAATCTCTCTTCTTTTTTTTTTTTTTTTTTTTTTTGCACATCTCTTTTCAGCTTCTTCACATCTCCTTTTTTTACATCCCTTTTTTACATCCCCTCCATCTCTTTTCCAGTTTTTCTTTTTTTCTCTTTCTTTCTCTTTTTCTTTTGTTCACGCTTTGTTTCTCTCTCTTCATTTTCTCTCTTTATTTCATTCTTTCTTTTTTTCTCCCCTCCTTTTTTTCTTTGTAGCTCTCTGTGTACACTCTTTTAATGGCTCTCTTTATTGTATTTTCTTTCTCTCTCTTTATTATTGTCTTTCTTTCAATGTCCTTCTTTATTTCATTCTTTCTTCCACTATCTTTCTCTCACTCTTGCGTTTCGTTCCTTTCTTTCTTCCTTTTTTTTCTTTCTCACCAATCTTATTCAACTTTCTTTTTTTTCTCTCTGTTCTCTTTCTTTCTCTTACTCTCCCCCACTTTTCTTTCCTTCTTTCTTTTCTCTTTCCTTTTTCTTCCCTCTTATTCTCTCCCCCCTCCCCACTATTTCTGTTACACTCTTATTGTCTATCGCCTTCTTTTTCCTTGTTTCCTCTGTAGCTCACTCTCCAGTGTATGTGTGTCTAGGGGGTGCCATCCTGAAATATTGTACAGGGTCACAGTTAGCCTGAGTCCAGGTCTGATCAAGGTCTCTGGAGATGAATTGGAACCTTGAGATTGTTGATTTTTTAAATGTTTGGTTCTCAAGACCTCAGACAGTTTTCTTCTCCTCCTTCTTCGTACTTAGTGTGGGACACACAGACACACAATTCAAAGACTGAGTCAACTTCTCCCCTTTTTTTTAATCTGGTTTCAGGTGTGATTTTTCTATTTCCCATACCTGTCACTTGCCCCCAATGAGTTTAAATAAGCATCACATGCTTGAAAAGGTGCCAACAATTTTGTCCAGCCCATTTTGGAGTTGTTTGAAATGATGTTCAATGTTGCTTTTTTCCTCAGGTTTTTTTTTCCAGCCACCAAGGGGATGCAAGGGGATTTGTGCCCGACATGGCGGCAGGCTGGGGTAAAGCCAGCAAGATCAGAAGTTTCACTCCCGGCAGACAAGCTTACCGGTGTGACTTGATGTGTCTTCACTCTCCTTTACACCTGCTCCCATTTTTGGAGTAGGTCTTATTTTTGGGAAAACAGGGTTGCAAAACGTGTGTAATCACAATCCTTTTCTGGGAGAGATGCTCTTCATTTTCTGGAAAAATTTCAGGTGTGCCAACAACGGCCCTGTGTGTGTATATAATCAGAAAGCCCTGTGGGCTATATATATGCATGTTACAGGCCTTGACCTATTTTTGTCTATGAAGTTTTTTACAGACCTATCCTGTCATTGTACAGTTGCTCTAAAACATAAAAACATTACCAACACCAGAGAAAAAAGGTTTCTGTGGCTGGGTGTTATGTTTCCTTTCTGTATGTTAGTCCCCACAGTATGTTAGTATGTTAGTTATGTTTCCTTGTATGTTAGTCCCCACAGTATGTTAGTATGTTAGTTATGTTTCTTTCTGTATGTTAGTCCCCACAGTATGTTAGTATGTTAGTTATGTTTCTTTCTGTATGTTAGTCCCCACAGTTTGTTAGTATGTTAGTTATGTTTCCTTGTATGTTAGTCCCCACAATATGTTAGTATGTTAGTTATGTTTCCTTTCTGTATGTTAGTCCCCACAGTATGTTAGTATGTTAGTTACATTTCATTTCTGTATGTTAGTCCCCACAGTATGTTAGTTATGTTTTCTTTCTGTATGTTAGTCCCCACAGTATGTTAGTATGTTAGTTACGTTTCATTTCTGTATGTTAGTCCCCACAGTATGTTAGTATGTTAGTTATGTTTCCTTTATGTATGTTAGTCCCCACAGTATGTTAGTTACATTTCATTTCTGTATGTTAGTCCCCACAGTATGTTAGTATGTTAGTTACATTTCATTTCTGTATGTTAGTCCCCACAGTATGTTAGTATGTTAGTTATGTTTCCTTTCTGTATGTTAGTCCCCACAGTATGTTAGTATGTTAGTTACATTTCATTTCTGTATGTTAGTCCCCACAGTATGTTAGTATGTTAGTTATGTTTCCTTGTATGTTAGTCCCCACAGTATGTTAGTATGTTAGTTATGTTTCCTTGTATGTTAGTCCCCACAGTATGTTAGTATGTTAGTTACATTTCATTTCTGTATGTTAGTCCCCACAGTATGTTAGTATGTTAGTTATGTTTCCTTTCTGTATGTTAGTATGTTAGTTACATTTCATTTCATTTCTGTATGTTAGTCCCCACAGTCCTGAAGATGCAGTGTGGTGTATACACATGCAGTGAGCGGTTCAGGCAGCAGAGTTTGTCTCGGAGGCTTATGCAGATTAGTGGTGCCCTGATGGCTTGGTAAGTACTTTATTCTCTGTAGAGGTAATTGTAATGTTTGCATCCTGCAAAGCATAATGTGTTACTTCCTCTACCCACAGCTGGCTTTTGAATGTGCTTTGTGACTTCATTCTGCTTTTGGTTGAGGTTTGGGGGACCTCACAGGCACCTAGACAGCTCCAGGTTGCTGCTCTTACTCTGTTTGTTATCACGGTAAGAAAGAATGACTGTATCCTTTCAAACATATCCATTTCTCAGTCAGCTATTCATATGGAGCGAACAACCATTGTTATTAAAGTGGATTAAAACAGGATTATGCTTGCCTGTCTGGAAGACTTTAGGGCCTGGGTGAAAGCCTCCCCTGGGGCATTCTGATTTGGGTTCCCCCACTGTGTTAAACTCCACTTTGGGTTCAGGGGGGCCTAGTTTTCAGTGGGTGAATGTGGTGTCACTACTCCCTATTTAGAGCTTCGATACTCCTGGTAGTTTAAAAAGGACACAACAATGTTTTGGCCCGTCCGTAGAGTACCCCTGCAGCTTACTGATGTGGGGACACGACCTGCATCTACTCCCTATGATCAACCTGCAAACATTCACATTTCCCATGCTCCCACACCACCTACCTTTTTCTTCCAATCCATTCCATACACTCCTTACTCCTGGGTTTCCTCCTCCTTGCTGATCAGGTGACTGCAAGAAAGAAAACAGGCGTGGCCCTCCCGGCCCATAAGTAGCAGCTGCCCCTAATCAGATCAGTTTTCTTTCTTGCAGTGGCAAGATGACTGACTGAAGATTCAGGTAGCTCTCAAGGTTTTGGCAGCAAGCGAGGGACTGAACCCTGTCTGCTCTCTGCAGAGCCTTATTCCCACGGATCCCTCAAGACCCAAGTTTATGCCTCCACAGCGTTGGCTGTTTTGGGGTCCGTGAAGGTAAGGTGGAAGCGCCTGGGTCTTGGGGCGCTTACAGAGTGTATATGCTCTGGGCTGCAGGCTTTTTGAAAAGTAAGTCAGCCGCAGGTTTTTCTCTGGTGTACCTGCTGAGGAATGTTTTTTATTTTTTACCCAACCCTTCCTTCTTCCAGTTAGGTAGGTTTTTTATCATAAAAAAAAAAAAAAGAAAAATTAAAAAAGAAAAAAAAAAATATTTACAAAAAAAAAAAAAAAAAATTTTATGTATGCCTTTAAGGGACGTGGCTGACGTCACGCAAGGGGCAGAGTTTAACCCGGAACCACAAGGCTGTGTATTCAGTTGTCTCTCTTCCCGGGCGAGGAAATCGCATATTGCTAGGTGTGTGTGTATATATATATATTTATATATTACGGCCAGATAGCAGTGCGATTGCGGCGGCGGCCAGTTGGGCCAAGATGCTGGCCTAGAAATGCCTTG
Source organism: Gastrophryne carolinensis (assembly GCA_027917425.1). NCBI lineage: Eukaryota > Metazoa > Chordata > Amphibia > Anura > Microhylidae > Gastrophryne > Gastrophryne carolinensis. The sequence continues at coordinate 138,057,101 of CM051235.1, forward strand.
TGATGAGGATGGCTTCGGGGGTTCCGCTGGTTTATTCATATTGCTGCCTCAGGGCAAGCTGATTTTGCCGTTGTTTGCACTAAGCTATGGTATATATATTATGTGTTTGATCATTTCTCTTGTATAGCGGTAAAGAGAAGAGCGGTGGGGATGAGTGGACATCGCCATTATCTTTTTTTATATCAATTTTTTTGATTAATTGCATTATCAATTTCATATTTCAGTTAATATATTATTTATATTGAAACATAGAAACATAGAAGGTTGACGGCAGAAGGAGACCATACGGTCCATCTAGTCTGCCCTTAATGTACTCTTTATCTTAGGATAGATGTGTGCTTATCCCAGGCATGTTTAAATTCAGTGACTGTTGATTTCTCAACTACCTCTGCTGGAAATTTGTTCCAAGCATCTACTACTCTTTCTGTGAAATGATATTTTCTAATATTGCTCCTGATCTTCCCCCCGACTAGCTTCAGGTTGTGCCCCCTTGTTCTATCATTAAGTGCTATTGTTATAACATTAAGTGTTATTGTTATATATTTTTTTTTATATATTTTTATATGTTTATAATAGATAGAGATATATATATATATAATATATATATATATATATATATATTTTAATATTTTACTATCTGTATGAATATTTGTTATTATTATAATGATTGTCAGTTTTTAGCAGTTAAAAAAAAAAAGAGGGAGATTAATGCTCTTTTTTTCTCCTGTTTTGTTTTTTAGAATTTGGAAGAAGGATAGAAAAGGGTTGTGGTTCCTCCCGGTCCCTTTTGGGATTGGTTTTAGGCTTAGGGCCTTTTAGGTCTGATTGCCAAATTAAAAAAAAAAAAAAACACCATGAGGGAGGCATCAGGGAATAGTGATTCGGGCATCCCAGTTGAGCAGGGCGGGCTCTGCCCCTTATGTAAGCAGGATCCCCTGGGTAGTTTCAGCACGGTTTGTTCCGCTTGCGCAATGAGAATTGGTTAGACCATAATAGAGCGGGGGCTCAGGTCTTAGTCCAGTTATTACTGGTGTGAGCGCAACAGCTCACCCATCCCTTCCTTCCCCTGGAAGGGGGAAGGCAGCGAGGCGCAGTCAGATGTGGTGCACAGGTTGGATAACCTGGAGAGACAGTTATCCTTGGTTATTCCAAAGAAGGCCACTTGTAAGAGGAGGCATTGGAACCTTTTGCGAAGGAAAGAGATTTATTTGCCTCTTTTGGAGAGTGGGAGGAAGAAGAGTATATAGATGAGCAGCTCTCAGAAGGCGAGTTACGCTCTGGTGAGGAAGATAGTAACTCTATTTTTCTCTCTTCTGATGACGACCGGGCGAAACACAGTGTTTGCTCTTTTCGGTTTTTGAAACTTTGAATATCACTCTCTCCCTTATTGTATCTTGTACTCAGAATATCCACTGTCAAATCTGTAAAACTGCGTTTACGTTTACTGCGTTTACTGAAATAGTGTATGTACTGTATGTTCTACCCTGTCTGTAATTGCTACTTTGTAAAGCGCTACGGAAGATGATGGCGCTATATAAATGAATAATAATAATAATATCACCCCTCCTGAGGCAAAAGGAGGGAAGGAGGGAAGGATGATCTGTTTAAGCCAGTAAGGCAAAGGCAGGTGTTCCCGGAGCAGCCGCACTTTTCTAAAATGGCGTTAAAGGAATGGGAAAATCCCAACAAATTACCGGCTGTTCCTAGGATACTAGACTCTAGGTATCCCTTTCCGGCGGACATGATTAAGCTTTGGTCTTACCCACCTGTGGTGGATTCTCCAGTAGCAGGCTTGTCTAATACTTCCATCATGCCGTCTGCTACTATGGGATCTTTAAGAGATCCCACGAAGAGACGAATGGATCAATTGGCCCGCCATGCTTTTGCTATGAAAGAATCCTTTCTACGTCCTGTTTGTGCCATGGCCTTTGTGTCCCTGGCTTCAAACCACGCCTGTTTTCTTTCTTGGAAGAAGATGAAGAAAAAGTTTAGCCAGGGCTAAGTCTCGCAGGCTTATTCAAGAGTCCAAAGATTTTAAGGATTGTTTGGACTTTAACCTGTTCACTATCACTGCGATGGATAATGCAGTCAGGCTAGCTGCTAGAACGTCTGCTCTGCTTGTGGCCTTGCGCTGTTCCTTATGACTAAGACAATGGTTGGCGGTTGCCGCCACTAAGAAAGCTCTTATAGGTCTACCTTTTTTAGGGAGCAGATTTTTTGGAGAAAAACTGGACGGTATGGTGAAGGATGGCAAACTGCCTCAGAGGAAGAGGATGACTCGGCCTTTTCAGAGGACTTCATCATATCGACTCTTTTGGACTGGCAGAGGGGCCTTTCGTCCTTGCTCCCGTAGAGTTTTTGAGGTAGAGGCATAGCGCGTAATAGGGCAGGAGGGGCCTGGAGAAGTGGGCCTAATCCTCCAGCCAAGCCCACTCCAGCATGAGGGGGCACCCTCACCCGAGCGGGTGGGGGGACGGCTTTTGCATTTTGCTCATATCTGGAGGCGCCACGTAAGAGGTAGTGTCCTCAGGTTACAAAATAGAGTTTGCAGCCAGACCGCCCGCAAGGTTCCTTCGGCCAGGGGCATCCTGGAACCAGTCAGTTAGATGCCCTGAAGTCCGCTGTTCGGCACCTCCTTCAAAAAGGGGTGATTTGTCGAGTACCCCTTTAGGAAGAAGGTCAGGGGTTTTATTCCAACCTTTTTACAATCCCCAAAAAGGAAGGGTCGATTAGTCCCATTTTAGATCTGAAGGATCTCAACAGATATATCCGCGTGAAGCATTTCCGCATGGAGACGTTGAGGTCAGCTTTAACAGTAGTTCGACCCGGGGATCTTATGACTACCATAGACATAAGGGACGCGTATCTGCATGTGCCAATTTTTTCGGGACATCAAAGATTCCTGAGGTTTGCCCTGGAAGACAAGCATTTCCAGTTTGTGGCACTCCCATTCGGGATATCCTCGGCTCCAAGAGTATTCACCAAGGGTTTGTCAGGTCTCATGGCAATTTTCAGGAGCCAGGGGATTTGTATTGTCCCCTATTTGGACGATCTTCTAATATCAGCCGGAATGCAGCAGCAGATCCTGAAGGACACGCAGACGGTCCGATCGACTCTGGAGGAATTCGGCTGGGTGATCAATTACCCGAAGTCTCATATCACTCCGGCGCCAGTAAGGAACTTCTTAGGTATGATTCTGGACACTGTCCAAGTCAAAGTGTATCTACCAGGACAGAAGGTGCGACTAATCCAAGATCAGATAGAGTGCTTCCTGGCTTGCTGGCAGCCGACCATTCAGCTGGGTATGAGGTTGTTAGGCCTGATGGTAGCCTGCTTCGAGGCGGTACCTTTTGGCCAGTTTCACATGAGGCCCCTTCAATGGAATCTGTTGGCAAGCTGGGATCGAGCCCCACAGTCGCTGGATCAAGTCTTTGTACTAACGCCCTCGGCAAGACATTCTCTTCTGTGGTGGATGGACCCTCTTCACCTGTCTGTAGGCAGATCCTTCTTGACCCCACAGTGGCAGATCATTGCCACGGATGCCAGTCTCACAGGATGGGGCGGCGTTTGGCAATCTCAGAAAGTCCAGGGTCAAAGAGAATCAGCTTCCCATAAATGTATTAGAATTAAGAGCCATCGGGTTAGTGCTTCAGTATCTGACCCCCTGCTTGAAGGGGCAGGCAGTCCAGGTCCAGTCAGACAACCAAACAGCAGTAGCCTATATCAATCATCAGGGGGGTACCTGGAGCAAAGGTGCTCTACTGGAGGTAAGCCGGATTCTGATCTGGGCATAGGAAAGTGTTCCCTGCATCTCGGCAGTTTACATCCCGGGGATAGAAAATCAGGAGGCGACGCTCTGAGCAGGAAGGTCCTGCGCCGGGGGGAATGGTCCCTCAGTCGGAAGGTTTTCCAAGCCCTTGTCGGCGCTGGGGGTGCCCGGAAGTGGATCTCTTTGCGTCCAGACACAATCACAAGCGGCCAAAATTCATGTCCCTGTCAAGGGACCCTCTGACCATAGCCACGGACGCCCTCTCAGTCCCTTGGACAAGGTTCAAGCTTCTGTACATTTTTCCCCCGTTTCCGCTTCTGAGTCGAGTGCTAAGAAGGATAATTCTGGAAGGAGTACCCACCATTCTAGTAGCTCCTCATTGGCCAAGAAGAAGTTGGTTCTCGGACATAACAAGGATGGCGGTAGACCAATGGCGTCTACCGGTCGAGCCAGATCTTCTCACTCAGGGGGAGTTTCGGCACCCGAATTTACAGATGCTGGCTTTGACGGCTTGGCTATTGAGATAGCGGTCCTAGCAGAGAGAGGATTATCAGCTAAGGTCATTCATACCATGATCCAGGCCCGGAAGAAGTCGTCTTCCATGATTTATTACAGAGTCTGGCGGTCAATTCATATCCTGGTATGAGGCTAGGAAATGTTCATGCAGAACGTATTCAATTTTCAGAGTTCTAGAATTTCTTCAGGATGGCTTAGAAATGGGCCTACGATTAAGTACCCTAAAAGGGCAGGTATCGGCCTTATCTATTTTTCTCCAGAGGTCTATCGCTTGTAATAGACTCATTAAAACTTTTTTTCAGGGAGTCACTCATGTCCGTCCACCGCGCAAGTCTTTATTCCCGGTGTGGGACTTGAATTTGGTGTTGACGGCTCTACAGGGCACTCCCTTTGAACCTATAATTGACGCTCCAATGAGCATTTTGACACTTAAGTAATTTTTTTTAGCGGCAATTACTTCTGTGCGGCGTATTTCGGAGTTAGCCGCCTTATGTATGAAGTCTCCTTATTTTGAGTTGCATAGAGACAAGGTAGTTTTTCGTTTTAAGCCTGATTTTTTACCTAAGGTTGTCTCTCCCTTTCACCTTAATCAGGAGGTAATTCTACCCTCCTTATGCCCAGTTCCGGCTAATACTAAGGAAAGGGCACTTCATTCTCTAGACGTGGTTAGAGCCATCAGGTATTATTTGGCAGCTACAGATGCCTTCCGCAAGATGGATTTTCTCTTTGTCATTTCAGAAGGACCAAAAAAGAAAAAAAAAAAAGGGGGGGGGTTTCCGCCAGCTAAAGCCACTGTTAGTAAGTGGATTAGGCAGGCAGTAGCTAGAGCTTATTCGCCCAAGGGGAAGGAACCCTTTTCAGGTGACGGCCCATTCCACTAGGGCCATTGGTGCTTCTTGGGCTTTTCAACATCAGGCTTCGGTGGAACAGGTTTGCAAAGCTGCCACCTGGTCTTCGGTGCATACATTCACCAAGTTTTACAAGGTAGATGTTAGAGCCTCAGCTGACGCTGTTGTGGGTCGGAAGATTCTACAGGCAGTAGTGAAGTGAACTTCCTGCCATTCTGTGTTAGAGGATCCCGCCCTTAGATGGCACTGCTTTTGGAGATCCCAGGAGTAAGGAGTGTATGGCATTGAATTGGAAGAAAAAATGCAATTCTGTGGGGTACTCACCTGTAGAATTGTTTTTTCTGGGAATCCATTCCATACACTCCGGCCCACCCGTTCTGGGTCATGGTATCTTCCGATGTTTTTCTGAGGTGTTGATCCATTTTTGGGATTATTAATTCATAGTATTGGAAAAAAAAAAAAAGTAATAGGACTTAATTTTGAGAGCAATTTTTTTTGGTTGAGTTTGATGTGTAGTAACATGGACTCTTTTTAGGGCCTCCCGTCCTGCCTCTAAGTTATTTACTGCTTTTTAAGTAAACTGATCTGATTAGGGGCAGCTGCTACTTATGGGCCGGGAGGGCCACGCCTGTTTTCTTTCTTGCAGTCACATGATCAGCAAGGAGGAGGAAACCCAGGAGTAAGGAGTGTATGGAATGGATTCCCAGAAAAAACAATTCTACAGGTGAGTACCTCACAGAATTGCATTTTCCCAGCCCACCCCCCCCCCCCCCCCCCACGCAACTGAGCCTGGATGTGGCTACTTCTCTTTCTTTATGCTGATTCTGTGTTTCAAACAGAACTGAATGTTGTGCATTAACATGCAAGACATTGAGTGCTGATTAGATATTGCCACACAAGTGCCAAGGTTTTTTAGGGCATTCCTGAGAGTTACACATAGGAGGCATCCCAAGTGCCGCAGGAACAAGGACCCAAACCCAGGATAATGAAAATCCCAGGTTTTGGTCCCCTTTTAATAAAAGCAAGTTGTTCCTTTATTTCCTCCTTGGTCAGAGGAGTAGCTAGGCTTTTTGGCACCCGGGGCAAAGATTCAAAATGGCGCACCCACCTGTTCTCAGGCCCCCCTTTGGCGCCCCGCTGACCTGCTGCACCCGGGGGGGGGAAGTATTATCCTATTATCAATAGGATATGATTGCTCCCATTATGAGATTGTGAAACAGGCGGAAGAGGTGGGCTTAAACCGCTAGTTTAGAACAATGGTATCCTGCTGAAACTATAGGCATACACATGGCATACCGGGGGAAAACAAAAAATAAAATTACTATAACAGGAATACCAAGCAGCATTGAGGTCAGAAAAGATCCAAATAGTAATGTACCCAAGGGGGGGGGGAGCAAAATAGTTTTTGGGGGGTTTCTCATTCTGTCTTCTATTTATTTCTACCAGTTGAAATTAATTCTGGCTGCTGGAGGCTTCCAATCTCCCCCACTTTTTAGAAGTCGCCTAGACCAGGGGTTCCCAACCTTATTTAATTAAGTACCATTTTCCATGTTCTGGTTGATCAAGTACCACCTGGGTGGCAACATCTAAAACCTTAATCAAAACACACAAAACTGCCATTTAAAATGAATGAATCACACACCAAATGGGGCAGTTTTGTTAATGTAACACTTGAGTATAGAAGTGACAGCAGATCAGGCTGGGGTACAGGTAAGTGTACAGCCTTGCCAAATGCCACCTGAGAGGATCTCAAGTACCACCCCCTGGCCTAGACCATCCCAACATGCAGAGCATTTTATCCTGTCTTTCTAATTTATATTTTGTATAAAATGGGTTGGACTTCATGGGTACCCCAAAGTCACCATGGTGGAAACTGCAGGAAACACACTGATGTTGCTCCTTTTAACCAGGGCGTGTTTTAATAATTTAAATGGTATAACTGTAAAAACAAAGAATACAAAATTCTGAGTTACTAGAAAGAAGAGATTTTTTACAGGTCGTTTGGGATGGTGGTGGGGGTCTAACTATATGAATTAGCTTAATGCAGCCTACATAGAACCGTGAATGCATGCCCAGATATAGAATATAGAGGATAGGATTAGCTAAATTCTTTGGATAACTTTGATTCATAGCTTAACTTGCATTACATTGCTACTTTTTATTACCTGTATTATTTTGCACTTGTGCTGCTGAATACATTCTTGTGCCTGTGTGAAGATTTGCTAATGTTTCCAGCTGCATTCATATAAAGGTTTCATTTTTAATATAATTTTTGCTGCTGTTCTACAATGTAACACAGTGGGCTGGTGGTTTAAAGATAAGCTACAATGGTGTGCTTTGTGTTTCAGGGTATTCTGAATCCCATGTTTTGTTGTGTGCACTCCCTGGCATTTTTTGGCTGGAGGAGTTCTGCTGCCTGTGTGAATAGTACATCACCAGAATTGCCACCTGAGACTGGTCATAAAGGAGAAGACCCAGCGTTACTAGAAGAGGAGCATCTCCTGCTGCACATGCAGTCTATGCAGACCAGTGAAAAACTCTCTCTTCCTGAGATATTACAACTGATGGATTCATGTTCTTCTGTGGGTGAGTTATGGAGCAAAATAAAGAGTTATATTCTTGGTGTGCCACACACCCCGCTTCACTTCTTAAATATTCATCCATTATTGGGTTAATCCACCGCAGGTGACGTAGTGCAGAGAGGAAGTCTTGTAACGAGCCCCCTTCCGGCCTATATATACCTGGTACCTCCCTTCAATCACCAGTATTTTTTCTCTCTGCTTGCTGACAAGTCAGAAGATGGAAGTCTCCTGCTTACAGGTAGGCCGGGGTATTCTTACCCCGCCACCCCCCTTTTGGTCTATTTCTGCCCGGTTTGAGTTTGTATACCTTTATGGTGAAATGGAAGCCTCCCAGCCTAGGCTGCTCACCGGGCAAATGGTAGATGGCACTTTAAGTGCCTAGGAGCTTATCTCCTATCGCTCGACCTCATGCGTGGGGCAATGCGGCTAACCGGCATGGTGATCCGGAAATGGGATGCCCCTGTCCCGAGGGTCCCCGTAGCCCCTTACTCTCCCGTTACGGTCCCTTCTCCCTTCACTATGGGGGGGGGGTGTGCTTTTAGTATGTGTGTTTCACTTGTATCACTGCATGTTAACTTATGTGTCATGTTTATACATTCACTGTAGCATGTGTATATTTTTGGGTCTGCTTTAAGGGCAGGTTGCGCTGGGTAAAGGCTGGCCACTTCTCTTGCAGTTTTGTTGCTTTGTGGCCCCCTACCCCCTCCCCCCTCTCCCCTCTCCTCGCCTGGCATTCATGTAGCATTGTACAGCACCATGCGGTTTTTACCCTCCCCCCTCCGCCGCCTGGGCGCACGTGCTGTGGCCCAGCTGTAAGTGATTCCAGCTGATCGGCGTAGGGGGCGGCGCCGACGTCATGCGGCGTCTGCGGCGGGCCCAGCGTCCTTGCTTCCTTCAAAACACAGGAAGTCACGTGGGCGCACGGCCGCACTTTGTCTTCATGCCTGCTCATGGCTGCTGGCTGCAGGCTTACCGGCTGATTGCTGTCCAGGTAAGCGGCCCCTCCCGTTGGGGCCGTTAAATGGGGAATACTTTTTAACAATACAGTGAGAAGTCACTGTTATTAAGGGGGCGTCATTTAAGGGCACTTGGTGCCATACTTATATGTTATACACATGTGAAGGATCTGATGGTTGTTTCTTTGCCTTGCAGATCCTGGGATCCCTGCTTATGCTGGCCCTCCGGCTCTATGTGCCTGGCTAATTATTGGGATTGCTTTGAATGTTTATATACATAGACTATATATGAATATATATATAGTTTCTATTAAAGGGGACCTTAACTTAAAAAAAAAAAAAAAAAAAAATCCTCCCTTCCGGGACATTACTAATAAGGGGGCCTCCCGGGTCGGCTTATGCCTTAAAAGTCCCATTATTGCGAATACCATAAATCACCATATGGAGGCTTCCGTAAATTCTGGAAACGGTTCTGCTGAGCCGTTTGGGGGGTGCGTAGGTTGTGGGGTTCCACTCCCAGCTGATGATATCTTTATTTGCATCCCTTGTGCAAAACAGACTATTGCGCGCCAGTCCGTTGCTTCGGCTGCGGGGCCATCGCTTCCTTCATCATCTCCTACCTCTCCCTCCCTATTCCGGACCCCGCATGACACTGTCAAAAGTGGGGATTCGCATTCCGAGGCGGCAGCACAGCCCTGCCTCCGGAAAATGATGCCCGTTAAAGCAGCGTTGAAGGCCGCTGCAAAACGAAGGCACCTGACTCCGGTACCTTCGGCTCCACAGGACCAGTTTTGTGAACCTGTGGAATGGTCCGATGGATCCCCGGACGAGGATGAACTCCCGTCGGAGTCAGATGAGCCGACAGGTCAGCGTGTGGCTGATGAGATCGGCGATTGGTCAGAGGGGGTTGTTTTTGACACCCCCTCCATTCTGGCTCAAATGTTTAAAATTTTGAGTTTAGATACGCCTGAGGCGGCCGCCCCGCCAAAGGGTCAGTTGTTTAAAGAGCCTCAGCCGAGTTTGGTTTTTCCCAGACAGCACCACTTTGAGAGGGTGGTTCTTAAGGAATGGGAACATCCCACACGGTTATCTGGAATTCCTTCCAGTTGGGAAAAGCGTTATCCTTTTCCGCCAGAATTGGTGAAGCTTTGGTCTGTCCCTCCGGACGTCGATACCCCTGTACTAGGACTCTCCAGCTCGGCTATGGTACAATCTGCTGAGACCACTGTCCCCAAAGATGGGGAAGATCGTTGGATTGACCAATACGCTCGACATGGTTTTATCTATTCCGGGTCAGCATTGCGCCCGATATGTGCTTCAGCCCTTCTTCTATTGGCAATTAAGTCCCTAATTCAGGGGCTATATGAGGATCTTGATCCCGTTTGCAACCAGTTCACTGCACTTAAGCAGTGTGAATCTTTTGTGGCTTATGTCCTGGCCGCTCAGGACGATGCGCTGACTATGAGTAGCAAGGCGGCAGCTATGCTGGTGGCTATTCGCAGGTCAGTATGGCTACGTCAGTGGTCAGCAGACACGGCTTCCAAAAAGGTGCTCACAGCTCTCCCCTTTTTGGGGTTGCGTCTGTTTGGGGAGAAAATTGATTCAGTCGCAAAAGGTGGTAAGATGCCACAACGCAAAAGGCCTCGTGGTCCCTTCAGGGGGACAAGTTCCGGTAGGCCTTCTTTCAAAGGTTCAGAGCGGGCAAAGGTGCGTCCTTTCCCGCTACCAGTGACGCAGGTTGGACTCGGGGGAGGGGCCGTGACCGGCCCACTCAGTCCTGGGGCACCAAGCCCAAACCTGCTGATAAGCTCACTCAGCAATGAGGGGCTGCCCTCACCCGTGCAGGTGGGGGAACTATTGCGACACTTCTACCATTGGAACCATGTGGTTCCAGGCAGATGGATCCAGGGGGTAGTGTCGCCCGGTTACAACCTGGAATTCGAGTCTCACCCTCCCTCACGGTCCATTCATGGGTCGGTTCATCCCGGCCTGAACTCTCATCAAGACGGAGTGTGTCTTTCTTTTGCCCAAATTCACACAAGAACGCTTCAGCTATTTCTGCTAGCGTGTTGGGACCAGCAACCTCTGATGTTGGATCAATCCTTCCAGTTGTCCTCCCGTGTACGGCAGTCCCTCCTGTGGTGATTGGTCTCGACCAATCTTGTATAGGGCAGGTCTTTCCTGACCCCCCTTTGGAAAGGTGTCACCACGGACACCAGTCTGTCGGGATGGGACAGATTCTGGAAGGAGCTACGGTTTCAGGGGCAGTGGAGGCCCCACTTACCCATCAGTATTCTGAATCCGAGAACCATTTGTCAGGTGTTTGCTCTCCTGACTCAGTACGTTCTGGGCCTTCGGGTCCAGATGTGTTCAGACAATCGATCAGCGGTTGCTTACGTCGGTCTTCAGGGAAGGACGCGCAGTCTGAGTACTCTCAGAGAAATGTCCCTGATCCGGACATGGGCAGTGTTCCATGTTCCCTGTCTCTCGGCGGTTTACATTCCAGAGGTGATGGAACAGGTAGCGGACCGGTTGAGCAAGTGCTCTCCCCGTTTGGAAGAATAAACTCTCCATCCTCGGGTGGTTCATTTGTGTCTCCAATGGGAGACTCCGGAGGTGGACCTGTTGGCCCCTCATCACTATCACAGGCTCCCGAGCTTCGTGTCACTCTCCCGGGATCCTCTGGCTCTGACAGTGGACGTCATGTCCCTGAACTGGGGAGCTCTGGGATTTCTATACTTGTTTCCTCCGATGCCCTTGCTGGGCAGGGTTCTTCAGAAGTTGGCTCTGGAAAAGGTGTACGCCGTTCTCATGGCCCCAAGGTGGCCAAAACGAGTAAGGTTCGCAGACATCGTTTGGCTGGCAGTGGACCAGTTCGTTCTGCCTCTTCGGCCCGATCTGCTCACTCAGGGTCAATTGTGTTACCCCAATTTACCAGCGCTGGGTTTGATGGCCTGGCTGCTGAAACCTCCATCCTGAAGGAGGAGGGTCTTTCTGATTCAGTCATTAAGACTCTGATCAGTGCCCGGAAGAGGTCTTCTTCCATCACCTACTATAGGACTTGGAAAGCCTATATCACTTGGTGTGAGATAAGATCTTTTCCTTGTAGGGTCCTTTCGGTCCCCAGGATTCTGGAGTTTTTACAATCAGGGCTGGACTCTGGTCTCCAGCTAAGTACGTTGAAAGGGCAGGTCTCTGCCTTATCTGTCTTTTTTCAGAAGCGTGTTGCGCTTAAACCTTTAGTTAAAACTTTTTCCAGGGGGTTACGCATGTGCGGCCTCCCAGGAAACCATTACTCCCTGTTTGGGATTTGAATTTGGTTCTTTCGGCTCTTCAGGCTCCTCCTTTTGAGCCTTTGCAAGATATTGCTTTGTCTACCCTGACTCAGAAGATTGTCTTCTTGGTAGCGATCACTTCTGTCCGGCGTGTCTCAGAATTGGCGGCCTTAACTATCCAGGCGCCTTACTTCGAGAGGCATCAGGATAAAGTGGTCTTTCGGTTCAAGCCAGACTTTCTTCCTAAGGTTGTTTCTGCTTTTCATTTGAACCAAGATATTGTTCTTCCCTCCTTGTGTCCTAATCCTAAGAATGACAAAGAGAGGGTTTTGCATTGTTTGGATGTAGTACGCTGTGTTAAGTACTACTTGATTATCACGTCTCCTTTCCGTAGGACGGATTCCTTTTTTGTTGTGCCCCGTGGGCCTAAGAAGGGTTTGGCACCAGCCAAATCTGCCATTAGCAAGTGGATACGTCAGGCCGTTACTGCGGTTCCCCCTTTTCGTATTACTGCTCATTCCACTCGCGCTGTTGGGGCGTCTTGGGCTTTTCAGCACCAAGCTTCTGTTGAACAGGTTTGTTAGGCCGCCACTTGGTCTTCTGCTCACACTTTTTCTAAGTTTTACAAAGTTGATGTGCGGGCCTCAGCGGATGCTGTTTTTGGCCGCAAAGTTCTGCAGACTGCAGTCATTTAAGTTATGCTTCACCTGGCCTTGAGATGCCCTTCCCTTGTGGACACTGCTTTTGGATGTCCCAATAATGGATGAATATTTAAGAAGTGAAGCGGGGTGTGTGGCACACCAAGAATAACACCATTTTGTGAGTACTCACCTGAAAAATGGATATTGTTGGTGTGCCACACACCCCGCTTCACACCCGCCCTTTTTCGGTATTACCGAAGCGTTTATATGGTGAAGCCCTTTTTTATTTATATCATAATTGATTTTGGAGGTTATCGGTGGAATACTGGTACCTTGTCTTTCTGCTTTTTAAATATACTGGTGATTGAAGGGAGGTACCAGGTATATATAGGCCGGAAGGGGGCTCGTTACAAGACTTCTCTCTGCACTACGTCACCTGCGGTGGATTAACCCAATAATGGATGAATATTTAAGAAGTGAAGCTGGGTGTGTGGCACACCAACAATATCCATTTTTCAGGTGAGTACTCACAAAATGGTGTTTTTATAGAATACGAATACTTTATTGACCGCCAAGTAAGTACAGGTTACATACAAGTAATGCTTCTTAGAAGGGAGGTACCCCGTTCGAGCTATAACATTAAATATAAAATTGAACATTTTAACATATTATACATATAATATTATACTATTATACATTTTATACATTTAACATTTTAACATATTTACATATGGTATTGGTGGTAAATCAGTCACATGGTAAGGACAGGGAGTTCGTGGCAGATTATTCAGTGGTGGTTATTTAGTGCCTTAACAGCACATGTGCCTAGTCTATAAGACTCTAGATATGGTGGTCTCCCTATTTGTGGAACATCCTGAATTAGGATCCTCCGATATGTGAAATCCCTCAGATGACCCATAAACTCACCTTGCCAGCAGATCCACAGCAGCTGCGCGGGCTCAGGAATTTCTGAATGCAGATACATGGAGAAGTCAATAGTTCATGCTCTATCCTGCTTTAACTTGCTGCTCTGATGTCCGTGAGTTGAGTTTATGGGCGTTCTGGGGGACTTCACACAGTGGGACATCCCAAATACGGATGTCCTAGGGCAGCGCTGGCAAACCTTTTAGGGGCCAAACTGCAACACAATATGGCACGGGTGCCATGGGTCCATCACCACTGTCCTATGAAGAAAGACCAGATGCAGAGAGAAAATCCTGGGTTAAGACCCTCTTTAAACAGCAATGCCATGGCATATTTAAAATCATCAAAGAAGAACACCACCCAAGAAATTGTCTCTCTTGTCTGACGGGGCATCCAGATTTTGTGTATCCACAAGGGTTACATAAACTTGCTTCTCATTCCCACGGCATATGCGCAGACCGCTCCAGCAATCAGCGGTGCTCATTCTATTCAGATTTTCTGTTGGTGCACTGCACTCAGTGTGGCAAAGAAAATCTGAATTATGCGAGCACCGCTGGCCACATCCCTAACTCTAGCTGTGGCCATGCCCCCACCAGCCATTCGGAGAGGCCTGGTGTGGGTGCACGTCTAGCTAAAGGTATGCTGGGATGTGGCCACTACGTGGAGATGCAGTGGAGACTCATTTAAAAAGGTTAGTGGATCAGTTGAGATGGGGTTTCAGACAGTGGTACATCCCTCTCGGGATCGCGATAAAGAGTTAGGCCAAACCCCTCAACAGTTGTATTGGGGGGGGGCATGCTCCTCTGTAAACACCTCTACATTTGGTTATAGCTTTATGTATGAAAGAGTACAGTGGTGGCTGCTGTTGAAGAACAGGCTCAGTTCCCTGTCTTATTCCAAGTATGCATCACACCCTGCTCCGATAATGATTAATCACGTCTGGGTTATAGTCCACAAGAGGGCGCTTACTGCAGAGATGGCAAAAAAGAGGCCCCTCCCGGTCCATATATACCCGGGACCTCCCACTCATTCCCCAGTTTAGTCTCTGCAGTCGGCGTCGACAGTCATGATGATGGCTCTCTCTCCTTGCAGGTAAGCCGGGTAGCACCCGGCCCCCTTTTGTCCTATTTCCACCCGGGCCATTTTAAAATGCCTCCCAGCTACGGCTGCATGGTCCGGGTGATGGTAGGAGCACCTATTAGAGGGGTTTTTTACAATGGAGCTAGAATCCACCGCAAATCCCCCACCAAAGGGTAGGCGGTTTCAGGTTGGTCATCCTGATATGGGATGCCCTGTCCATTTTATTGCCCTCATTACATAACCCGAATGTAACCATGGGTTTTCCCCTTGCCTCCCTGTTCCCGATTAGTGGGGGGGGGTATTCAGTCGGCTACTGTATTTTTATATGTATGTGTGCCGTTTTACTAGTGTGTGTGTATGTGTGTGAGTGTTTTTTGTGACTTATGCGCGCTGGCTGCTGCCAGCACGCTTTACTCCTCTCCCCATCGGCTCAGTTTGATCGGCTTGCGCGCGCAGTCTACGGCGGCGGCGGGCCGGTGACGTCACGGCCGGATCCCAGCCTATTGCCTGGGGAGCGGGGGCCTGTTAGCTGTCCTCGTGTTTGGGCGGGCGGAGCCTAGCGCTTGCCGCGCTCAACAGCGTCCCGCCCCGTCCTCCTTCTCTTCCTGTCTCTCCGTCCGGTCGCCATCTTGCGGTCCCTGTCGGTTCTGTGAGTGCGGGCTTACCTTTTTTCAATAATTGCTTAGTATTGCATGTTATGGCTGCTAGGCGATTGGGACTCTGTGGGCAGTATATATATATATATATATATATATATATATATATATATATACATTTACAAATTACTATTATGGGTATGCACGCGGGTTTTTTTTACTCATGTGAGTTTTCCCATTATGTCTTCCAGGGGGACAACCCTAATTAGAGGTTTTATCCTATTAAATCCTCCCACTAATGGACATTTAAGGGGCATCCCGGGTAGCTGATTAGCGTAATTCCCATTGGTCATTGCGACTACCTAAAATCACCATATGGAGGCTCCCCAGGATACTGTGCTCGGGGTCCCCTCGGGGCAATCCCGGCTGTGTGTGGTGTGCGTGGCATCCCTTGTGGACGATAATGTGCAGATCTGTGTACCATGTGCGCAGCAGGCGCTTGCGCGTCAATCTGGGCCCCGTGCTGCTGGGTCAGCTCCGCTGGTCTCATCCCCCACACCTCCGTGCCTGGTTATGACCCCTAGTGACATTAACACTAGCGGGGAGTCGCAATCCGATGTTTGCGCTAGACTGGCCAACATTGAGAGAATGATTGCTAGTTCTGCAGCCAGGAAGGCTCCAGCTAGAAGACGACACATTGCGCCCGCTGCGCCGGCCTTTGATTATGAGAATTTTCTTGATTTGTCTGACTATATCCCGCTTGAGGAGGGGGAATTATTCTCAGACTGCGGCGGCGCCTAAGCAGCAGGGGGAATAGTTTGGTACCGTTAAGCCACTGTTGGAATTCCCAGATCAGACGTATTTTAACAAGCTGATTCTTAAGGAATGGGAAAGGCCTAGCAGGCTTCCCGGTATCCCTAAGGGGTGGGATAGGAGGTATCCCTTTCCCGCTGACGCGGTCAAACGTTGGTCAACTCCCCCCGAGGTGGATCCTGGGGTTGTCCAATACGTCCGTCATGCATTCTCCTGATTCCACTACCTTGAAGGATAGTGAGGACCGACGTATTGACCAACTGGCCTCCCATGCCTTTGCTTGTACGTGTGTGCTTCTGATATCACAGTTGTGGCTATTAGGACCTTGATCAGGGGCATTCTGGATGGCTTCCATGAGGATCCCTCTAGTGCAGAGTTGAGAGCTCTGTCGCAATGTGAGTTTTTCATCACTTACGTCTTATCTGCCTTAGATTACACCATTCGCATGTGTAGCAGGACCTCGGCATTGGTAGTCTCTATCCGCCGCTCGGTCTGGTTGCGCCAGTGGGCAGCTGACAATGCTGCTAAAAAGGCGCTCACGGGGCTTCCCTTTCAGGGTTTGCGCCTGTTTGGGGATCGCTTGGACCTTTTTGCTAAGGGAGGTAAGTTGCCCCAACGCAAAAAGCAGCCGCGACCCTTTCGGGGTTCAGGCTCTTTCACTCCCTCCTTTCGTGGGCCTAGGACAGGCAGGGGGGTATCCTTTGCTGGACAAAGGGGAGATTTCTGGGGCAAGGGCAGAGGCCATGCCCGACCCGGATCCTCCTGGGGTGCCAAACCCAAATCCACTGCCAAGCCTGCACAGCAATGAGGGGGCGCCCTCACCCTTGCGGGTGGGGGGACGACTGCGGCTCTTGACTCGGGTCTGGGCCCAACAGTTTTCAGACAAATGTATTCTGGAGGTTGTCTCCTCCGGGTACAAGCTGGAGTTCGCGGACTGGCCTCCTCACAGATTCCTCAGATTTTGGGTTCCTACGGACCCTCGGGCAGCGCAGGGCCTGTTGTTGGCGGTGCAAAACCTTCGGCCCATGGGGGTCGTTCGTCAGGTTCCCCCCAGAGAGAGAGGTCAGTGTTACTATTCCAATCTCTTTACAGTGCCCAAAAAAGATGGTTCCATCAGACCCATTCTGGACTTGAAGATTCTCAACCTGTTCATCAGAACCAGGCGGCTTCGTATGGAGACACTGCGCTCCACTGTCAGCTCCCTGCGCCCGGGGGACTTTATGACCTCAATAGACATCAAAGACGCTTACCTTCATGTGCCGGTCTTTCCAGGACACCAGCGGTTCTTCAGGTTTGCGGTAGGTGAACAACACTGCCAATTTGTGGCTCTGCCCTTCGGGCTCACCTCTGCACCCAGGGTGTTCACAAGGGTACTGGCGGGCGTGATGGCCCTTCTCAGAGCCCAGGGCATTCACATTCTTCCTTATCTGGACGACCTTCTCATTACGTCTCCTTCACTCCATCAGGCGGAGTTGGACACCCGGACGGTGGTGGCGACACTGGAGAGATTTGGGTGGGTAATCAATTACTCCAAGTCCTCACTCTCTCCGTCACAGGTGACTTCCTTCCTGGGCATGACGCTGGATACCATTCAGGCCAGGATTTTCTTACCTCAGCAGAAGGTGGACGCTTTTCGAGCGCTGATTCATCTCTTACTGTCCAAACCTCATCCATCCATCCGGCAAGGGATGAGACTGGTGGGACAGATGGTGGCCTGCTTCGAGGCAGTGCCCTTTGCTCAATTTCACATGAGGCCTCTTCAGCTCCATCTCCTGTCGGCCTGGGACAAGTGTCCTCTGTCTCTGGATCAGGCCTTTGTTCTGTCTCCTCTGGTACGGTGGTCCCTTCTGTGGTGGCTGGACCCAAATAATCTTTTGGGGGGCAGATCATTTCTGACGCCCCGCTGGGAGGCGGTCACGGCGGATGTCAGGCTGGGGGGGCTACTGGAGAGCCCATCAATTTCAGGGGCTGTGGGGCCCTCAGGAGGCACACGCCCCCATCAATGTTCTGGAGCTGAGGGCGGTTCAGTTGGTGCTGGCGCAGCTGACGCCTCACCTCCAGGGCCTTCCGGTTCAGGTTCGCTCCGACAACAGGACTGCAGTCGCTTACATCAATCAACAGGGAGGGACTCGGAGCAAGAGTGCCCTCCGGGAGGTGTCGTTGCTTCTGCCTTGGGCCGAGAGCAACGTTCCATGCATTTCGGCGGTTTACATTCCGGGGGTGGAAAACCTGGAAGAGGATTCCCTGAGCAGGGGGGCCTCTCGCTGGGGGGAATGGTCCCTCAGCAACGAGGTCTTCCTATCCCTTTGTCGCAGGTGGGGGATGCCGGATGTGGATCTATTTGCCTCTCGTCACAATCACAAGCTCCCAGCATTTGTATCACTGTCCCAGGATCCTCTGGCTCTGGCAGTGGATGCCATGTCTCTGTCCTGGTGGGGGTTCGGTCTCCTGTACCTCTTCCCCCCGTTTCCCATTCTGGGCAAGGTCGTTCGCAAGCTGGTTCACGAAGGAGTGCCAGCTGTTCTGGTGGCCCCCAGGTGGCCAAGACAGGTGTGGTTCGCAGACGTCGTGCAGTTGGCGGTCGATCAGTACCCCCTGCCTCTGGTTCTGGATCTTCTCACTCAAGGACGTCTCTGTTACCCCAATTTACAAACGCTGGCTTTGACGGTGTGGCTGCTGAAACCTCCATCCTAAAGGAAAAGGGTCTGTCTGAGGAGGTTGTTCAGACTCTGGTTAAGGCTAGGAAGAAATCTTCCTCTAATATCTACTACAGGACATGGCGGACCTACATTGACTGGTGTGAGGCTAGGGTCTTCCCTTGTCGGGTGTTCTCCATCCCTCTGATTCTGGAGTTCCTTCAACATGGTCTGGATATGGGTTTTCAGCTCAGCACTCTGAAAGGGCATGTTTCTGCCCTGGCGGTTTTCTTTCAGAGGTCATTCGCTCTTCATCCTTTGGTCAAGACCTTCTTCCAGGGGGTCACTCATGTGCGCCCTCCCCGCAAACCCATGTTACAAGTTTGGGATTTGAATTTGGTGTTGTCGGCCCTTCAGGGTCCTCCGTTTGAGCCTGTGCATGAGGCTGCACTGTCTATTCTCACCTGGAAAGTTGCCTTCCTGGTGGCTATCACTTCTGTCCAGCGTGTTTCTGAGTTGGCGGCTCTGTCCATTCAGGTCCCCTACTTTTTTTGTGCAATATATCTTTATTGAGTTTTATAAGGATTTTACATATATAGAGACAACAAGAAACAGTGCAAGAAAAGCGCAAGGCCATAGCGCCTCGGATATACCATGAACATACAGCGTAAGCATAGTAATAGCAGGACTAGTAAAAGCTTGCAGTGATGGCATAAACAGTAGTTAGTCCGCTCAAAAAGCTTCTCATTCTCACTATGCATCGATATAATATTAACAACAGTAGTGCCCATAAGAGAGGCGCTAGGCAAGGAGAAAAGCGAAAAAGAGATAATTGAAGAAAGAGGAGGAAAAAAGAGGGAAACAAGATAGAAAAAAAAAAAGGAGAAGAAAAAGAAAAAAAAAAAGGGGGAGTGTCCGCATCAACCTACTCTCTCCATAAGATCTCGGATCTTCGGGGAACTCCTAGACACCTCCCATATTGACCAGGTCTTACGGTGCTTCTCGGCCCCACCTTCAACACCGTCGAGTGCAAGCTCCTCCATTCTTTTGATATTCTCCAACTCACCGTACCATTCAATCAAGGAGGGTACAGTATTGGAACGCCAGTATCGGGGTATCACTGATCTAGCTGCCGTAAGCTTGTGCCTCAGCAGGCCCCTCCCCCCCGCCGCCACTGAGCCCGGAGTCATCGACAGAAGGGTCACCTGAGGGGAGTTAGGGACACTGTCGAGCGTCGTAAGCTCATATACCTTCAGCACCCCATCCCAGAAAGTGTTAATCGCGGGGCATTCCCACCAGATATGAGTTAGGGTCCCGCGCGCCCTGTTACACCTCCAACAGCTATCTGTTTCCGAGCCTCCGTATCTCACTAAGTCCGCAGGACTCCTATACCATCTGGTCAGGATTTTATAATTTCTTTCCTGGGCCCTACAAGCCATTGAGAGTTTGTGCGTTAAGGCAAAGGCTTTCTCCCAGTCCTCCTTCCCAATCGTTTGACCCAGTTCTTCCTCCCATCTCCTACAAAATAGTGGGAGCCCCTCCTCCATACCCCCATCTTGGTAGATCCTATATAGAGTCGATATTGCTCGTGAAGGGGGGGACTGAGCCTTGAGGATTGCCTCCAGTGTAGTTAAGGGCCGAGATAGGGTAGTCCCGGGGGCGAAAGAACCAAGAAAGGCACTCAACTGGGCATATAAAAACCAAGACAGTTTCCTCCCCCTCCCCCGCTCTCCTAGATCAGATAGTGATGGCAAGCCAGACCCAGAGGTAATCTCACCCAGCCTTGTGTCCTGGGTCGCATCCCATATGAGAAATGTCTTGGCGCCCAGTCCCGGAGTGAATGCTGGGTTATCAAAGAGCGGTGTGAGAGGGCCAGGTCTATGCGATAAACCCCTTTGCTTCAGGGACCTATCCCAGAGGGTCAACAGAGGGTTTACAAGGTAGGGAAGTTCCCGCCTCTTTGGGCGGAGTTCGGGATCCACCCAAGGCAAGGCAGTCAGACTGATTGGGGAAGTGTCGTTTTCCAGATCCACCCATTGCTTACTCCCCCTATGGTGAAACCAGTCAACAAGCCTCACCAGCACCGTGGCCGCGTGGTATGCCCTCATGTCAGGGACCCCCAGCCCTCCCGCGCGTTTAGGCCTACACAGCGTCTTCCTACTCACCCTGGGCTTCTTCCCGTCCCATACGAAGCTGAAGAAGGCAGCCTGTATCTGTTTAAAGAACCCCCGCTCCGGCAGCAGTGGCAAAGCCTGAAACACATATAAGAACCGGGGTAGCACATCCATTTTTAGGATATTAGTTCTCCCCAACCAAGAGTATTGCTTTTTGGCATATGTTTTCAGGCTCTCTAATGTGCTGTTGAGGAGTGGCACATAGTTCAATTTAAAAAGTTTCCCCAGGTCCGTGGACACCTGTACCCCGAGGTATTTTATTGACTCCCTCTGCCACTTAAACGGGAAATTTGCCTGGATAAATTCCCGGGCCTGTACTCCCAGGGAAATGTTCAGGATCTCTGTTTTAGCCATGTTGACTTTAAAGTTACTTAGCTTACTAAATCTTTCAAACTCCCCAATGATAGAAGGCAGGGAGGTATGTGGAGAAGTTATGTATAAGAGGAGGTCGTCGGCAAAGAGGGAGAGCTTATATTCCTTCCCCCCACATGGTATCCCTCTGATGGAGGGGTTGGCTCTCAAGGCGTTCGCCAAGTGTTCCATTACCAAAACGTAGAGCAGGGGGGACAGAGGACATCCCTGCCGTGTACCATTCCTGATGTTGAAAGACTCAGAGAGGGTGCCATTAATTTTTACCCTAGCAGTGGGATCATGGTAAAGAGCCATGATTCTATTCATCATAACTGGCCCCATCCCCACCTGGGAAAGCGCGGCCCTCAGAAACCCCCAATGCACCCTGTCGAATGCCTTCTCTGCATCGACTGCCAGGAGGCATGATGGGACTCCCCTTGATTGAGCGAGATGAACCAACGAAACCGTCTTGATCACATTGTCCCTGGCCTCTCTCCCCGAGACAAACCCAACCTGGTCATTATGTATTAGCGAGGGCAACAGGGGTTGGATCCTGTTTGCCATAATTTTGGCGAATAGTTTGATATCTACATTGATCAATGAGATCAGCCTGTAGTTACCCGGATAAGCATTATCCTTGCCAGGTTTCGGGATGACCGTTATGTGGGCCTCAAGGGTCTGTCTCGAGAAGGGGCAGCGACCGGACACAGAGTTAAAAACCCTCGTCAAGAAAGGGGCAATCAGGGGTCCCAAAGTCTTATAGAACCTGGGGGTCAGGTCCCCTACTTTGAGAGACACCAGGGCAAGGTGGTTTTTCGCTTTAAACCAGACTTCTTGCCTGAGGTTGTCTCTGCCTTTCATCTCAATCAGGGCATTGTGCTTCCTTCCTTATGTCCTAATCTTAGTAAGGACAAGGAGAGGGCCCTGCACTCTCTGGATGTCGCCAGAAACTTGAAATACTACATGGTGGCTACTGCGCCTTTCAGGAAGACGGACGCCTTGTTTGTTGTGCCCTCTGTTCCTAAGAGGGGTTTGGCGCCAGTCAAGTCTACCATTAGCAAATGGATTTGTCAGGCTATTGTTAGGGCCTATTCTGCCAAGCTGAAGGATCCCCCTTTCCGGATCACTGCTCATTCTACTCGTGCTGTTGGGGCCTCTTAGGCTTTTCAGCACCAGGCCTCTGTTGAACAAGTTTGTAAGGCTGCTACTTGGTCTTCTGTTCATACTTTCTCAAAGTTTTACAAGGTTGATGTTCGGGCCTCAGCGGATGCTGTTTTTGGCCGCAAGGTTCTGCAAGCTGCAGTAGTTTGAACTGCGCGTTGTTGCCTTTTTTTGGGATCCCCACCCGTTGTTGGACACTGCTACTGGATGTCCCAGACGTGATTAATCATTATCGGAGCAGGGTGTGATGCATACTTGGAATAATGCCATTCTGTGTTTACTCACCTGTAGAATGGATATTAGAAGTATGCATCACACCCTGCTCCGTCCCGCCCTGAGTTGTATTCTGGATCCTCTATATGGTGAATTTTTTCCTTGTTAATGTTGCTTGGTTCTTGGCTTCTCCTGGTTCCCTTACTGCTTACATATACTGGGGAATGGTTGGTAGGTCCCGGGTATATATGGAACTGGAGGGGCCTCTTATTTGCTATCTCTGCAGTAAAGCGCCCTCTTGTGGACTATAACCCAGACGTGATAGATCATTACCGGCGCAGGGTGTGATGCATACTTATAATATCCATTCAACAGGTGAGTAAACACAGAATGGTATTTTTGCTCATTTAGTCTCAGCTCAAAAAACTGGAAAGCAGATTCTACAGCGCTTGCTCATGAATGCATATGTACCATACAATTGCAGATGGCTCATATAGATGACCCAGCCTCTTCTGAGTCATGCAGAAGTAAAATGCTGACCTCTCTTCATGTTGTATGGTTATAGGAGGCAAAAGTGATTAGCTGAGGGTTTGGCCATTCTTAAAAAAATGGTGCAATGGTAACCTATAGAGGTGGGACCTAGGGAAGACTAACCCTTGTATAAACACTAGGACAACTACAAGCAAATATTCAAACCATTTAAGACAACACTCCTATTTACCATGGAATGAAACAGGCGATGGGTTAAAGACTGATACAACCTGCCAACAAATATTCTTAGACTGAAAATCTATTTTGCCCACTGCAAGGTCAGGTCAGTGATGGATATTTACATAACCTCTGCATCCAGTGGGAGGACAAAAGGCCTCTAGCAGAGCTACAGTATAGTCCCTAAAGCTTTATAACACTCCAATGTATTGTTTATAGACCTAATTTGTAAAACTCGAATACGTTTTTGTCCCAAACATCCACATAGGGACCTTTGACCTGGGTGCCCTAGTTCCATGGTGCAGACAGACATGGTGCACTGCCTGGTGAGTATTGGGGAATAACATGGTCATCTGTGTCTTCATTATGACCTTGTGTGCAGCCCTGGCACTGTTATGGTACTGAAAGATGGATAGTGATGAAAATGCATTAATGTTTCTATGATGGGAACAGCAGATAATGCCCAATGCCGTTGTCTTAGCATGTAATTCTGTTGCTGTTCTAGCAGGGAGTGCTTGATGCCACTGTCCTAGAAAACTGTTCTACCTTTGCTTGTTTCTGGAAATGGAGTACTACCAGTTATTCTGGCAGTGAAATGAGCCATAAAACGACATCCCTACACTGCATTAAGACATTTTGTAGTCCAAATGGATGCCTACAGTAAGTTAAGCCAAGTATGTAATACAAAAGAGAAGCCAAATTGTAGGTCGAGTGCAAGAAATATGGTCTCATGAGTTCAGGATGCAGGTGTGAGAAGACCTACGCATGGTTTCCATTGTGAAGGGAATCCTAGTGTTGGACAGCTACAAAGACATGCCTTATGCACAGGCAGCAATGTCACCATGGTGCAAGCATGTATATACTGCTGGTACCTATTATGTAAACTGCTTCTGTAAGTAGAGTGTGAAGCCGAAGCAACAGCTATGGTTGTACACAGATCAAAGTTAGAAGCGATAATACTGAAATGCCAACCGGAATTGTATGCAGATCAGTGGTAAAATTGTAGTCAAAGGAATAAGACCAGATCATACTCGGGAGCATGGCTGGGCAAGTACGGACGTTGGTTCCTTAGTCTTCAAAGTCTTCCTCATCACATATTATGGCACCTTGGCTAATTGGCTATATTGTGAACAATACTAATAATAATATATTATTATTATTATTAATATCTCCTGGATGGCTCTTAGCCAAACTGTAAACAATCCAACCTCTCCTGAGTGGCTGGCCAAACTGTAAACAATATTAATCTCCTGCCTGCCGCTCACCAAATGTAAACAATACTAATAATATTAATAAACAATATTAATATGAATAACTAAAATATTAATAATATTATGTATATATTTATGTCCTGCCCGGCTCGACTAAAATAGGCAACACATATACCAATATTATCAATATCTGGCCAATAATCACGCAATGGATACACGCATAAGACTATAAGACTGTAGGTTCTTTTGACTTCTGGTAAATGCAAGAGACACTGAGACACGCAGTAAATAAAGATATATATTGTTGACAAAATAACACAATGATGCAATCAAATCTCAAATCAAACACAATACATGAGACTGGCATACAGTTATGAGACTGGCATACATATATACAGGGAAAGACACATTACCCTCCTGATACGGCACTCACAAGCTTCTCCCGTCCTAGCAGTGTCCCGTCCACCTCGTTCTGTCTCCCTCTCTCTTCTGCCCCCACCTCAATTATACTAAGAGTCGGCTTCTGGTATTCCTTTGATCTTTTACGACCCTAGTCTTCTTCTAATCTGGCCTCTCAATCTTGTCCCAGCCCTGCTTTATTGTTGCAGGATGCTGTCCTATCTGATTGATTGGAATACAATTCCTGCCCGGCCACCTGTGCATGCTGGTATTGTAAACTATTTGCTGTATATTCCTATACTTAAATATGCAACATTATTAGAAATATTGATTTTCCATAAAGGCCCCTTATTTACAATATTAGCAAGATATGCTTGAGCCTAAGTGTGGCAATGTAATGCAAGGTAATGCTTAAAATGCATCTCTTTCACCTCCTTTAAAGTCTTAAAGATAAATCTGCTTTCTACCTTCTTAGTCACCAGGGTAACTTCAGATGGGGAGTGTAAGGGATACGGCATTTCCGGTCTTTGCCTCCACACAGGTAGGGCTCACCATTAGTGATGAGCGGACCCGTAAAAGTTTGGGTTTGTCAAGTTCGGCTGAACTGGCAGCCAAAGATTGATTTGGGGGGGCCTGACCCAAATCCTATTGAAATCAATGGAAAGCCAAACTTGGAGGCCCAAAAATGGCTGTAAAATGGGGGTTGCAAGGGCTATAGAGCTGAAAATAGGATGTGGACACCAAGGCGATTGCCCTGCACAAAATGGGGTAGGGAAAGTACTCAAAATAATAACAGAAATCAATAAAATTAAATAAATGTATAAATAAAGAAAAGAAAAATGGTACAGGTGTCAGAGGGTGAATGGGGGTGGGGGGGGGTAACTCTACAAAATGGGGTAAGAAAAGTACTCCAAATAAAAAAAAAATGCAAATACATTAAAAATTGATTTAAAAAATAAATTGACCGAGCCCCCATCTTCTCCTGCAGCACTGTTGCTGAAGAACCCCCATCACTCCATGGCAGACTGTTGCTTATCCCATAGCAGACTGTTGCAGAACAACCCTCATCATCCCATAGCAGACTGTGAGGCTCCATCTTCTTTTGCAGGCAGAGCACTGTGAGCGCTCGCCTGCTTGCTGGGCACTGTGTCTCAGCTTGCGGCCGCTAGTCAGCAGCCCATCAATCAACTTTAGTGTTGGGCCGGACACTGAACCCTGGCACAGTCTTCTGACTGAAGTCCATGTTCGGGAACCCAAACTCGCAAAGTTCTGCATGGACCCAAACTTTGCGAGTCAGGTTTGGTCATCACTACGCGCCATTAATTGATGAGCCAGTGTGGTCCTTGAAGAACCTGCTGTTGAAGCCTCCAGGGAGGTGTTCCTGTTGTCTCCAATGTACATTAGGGATTCTGGGAACATTCTTCAGACTTCTCTGGCCAAAGTTCTAGGCTTAGCAATAGTGACCTTACTCCTGGGATTATGTTTTGGAAAGGCCAATTTTACCCCTTACTTTTAGGGGTAGGGGTCTGTTTGGGGAGCAGATGTCACACACTAAAAGAGGGTGCAGGGTCAAGAGTCAGATGGGCCCAGCCTGTGTGGCAGTCAAGATCCCCTTCTTATTGGGAACCTACCAGAACTGTAGTGCCATCTAGTGTTTCAACAATCTATTGCCCTAAACTTCACTTAACTTAAAACTTAAATCACCTCACATGGCTGGTCCGGTTTGCTGCAGGGCTAGTCCTTCTACCCAAAGGCTGTCTACACAGATTCTCCTTTAGCACCCCAAACTTGTGCATCATATACTAATACGCAGTGAGCGTGCTTGGATCCCCACTATCACCCCCAAAAATGTAACCTGCAGAGTACAGGCCTATATGCCTAGCAGCACCTAAAAATAGACAAACCCCTCCCCCACATGTGGGGTTCAAGGGATTAAATGCAGAAAGTGCAGGGGTAGAAGTGGCTAAATTCAGACAGTGTATATGGGGAGTAGAGGAAGCAAGGGATGAATGCAGAAAGTGACAGTGTGTATGGGGGGCACAAGTGGTTAAATGTAGACAGTGTGGAGAGGGAGAAGGTTCAAGGAGTTAAATACAGAGGAGTCAGAAGGTTGGTAAGAAGTATATTCTAGTCCTGGAGTCATATGACTATAGCAGTGGATGCAGGGAGATTGTGTCCTGTGGACAGCTGGCTCTGGCAAATGACACACAGGGGTCACACGACCACAGCAGTGTAGAGGGGAAAATCAGGTCTGCAGGACAACCTTCAGGTGGCATAATCTTACCTAATGGGAAATGCAGCCCTGCCCTGCCAAATTCTTGTTTCAGGATTACTTTCTCCACCTAGGCAAATTTCAGAGCATTTAAGACTTAAGATGCAACATGCCTTTACACACTCAGTGGCTTCCACTTTGTCAGTGGATTGTGGGGTCACGGTGCATGGGGTCTGATCCACCTTCCTCTGTCTGTATGGGGTGAGGGTCAGTCCCCCCCAGGGGATGCCTCAAGTGTTAAACCAGTTTAAGTCCAGGCTTTTACTGGCTGATGTGGCTAGCCAGGACCAGGCTCAGGATGAAGAGGGCTTTTGGAGATTTATAGGTATAGAAGCTGGAACTCCAGTGGGAGAAGTCAGTTTTTATACACCCTTTCCTTAAAGCGGTCCTTCACTCTGAAAAAGATGTTTCCCACACCCTGTACATACAGATTGCTCATATTAAAAATCATCCCATCTGCATCTACTGCATGTTATGAGCCATTAAACATCCAAGATGGTGGCTCACGGACCATCATGCAGCCTGCAAACAGGAAGTGCCTTCTGACTGTGATTCTGTGCATTCTGGGATTGCTGACCTTTTCCTGACCCCAGGTTTGCTCTGTCCGAGCAAAGCACAGCTATAACCCGCCCCCTGTACTTTATCCCACTCTCCTCTCCTCAGTAAGTGTGATGCTTCTGAGGCAAGATGGCGGCACCCGTATCCTAAAGTCCTGAACAGAGTTGCAGCCCAGTGGGGGAAAGAATAATAGGTTTGTGACTAAAAACTTAAAATATATTCATTTTAGATGCTGGGGAATCGTTTTATAAGGGTTTGGGCTTTTTAATAAATCATGGTGAAGGTCCGGTTTAAGTCTAAGAGGTTATATCCTGCTATGGTTATTTCTTACAAGGTGCCTTATCCATGGCCCCATGCTTAGAGCTGCAGGTAGGACTATGGAATTTAGGCATGGTCCTTTTGGGGCCTGAAGCATTCCCCCTTTTAAGCCAATGGCTTTGCACCCCCCCCCCCGACAAATTTCTTTATTATTAAGATTATTATTGTGCCTCTACAAGAAATATATGTTATGGCCCTGTCCTTTCACCCAGACCTCCTTAAAGAGGACCAACACCCAGGGGTGATCGGCCCGGAAATCTATAAGATTCCCGGGCCGATCACCTCCCACCCCGCGGGACATCCGAGATCGGGATGTCCCGCGGGGTGAAACCCCCCAGAAACCCCAAAAACACCTTACCTGATCCGCCGCCGCTTCCGCCGCCGCCGCCTCCCGCGCGCCCCTCCAGACGTGCGCGCGCCCGCGCCGGCCCTCTGTGAATGGCCGGCGGGGGCGCGCGCGCGCCGAGAGTGACGCGCGGGAGGCGGCGGCGGCGGAAGCGTCTTGGACGTTCCTGATCCCCGCCTGGACGTTGGCGGGGATTGGCTGCGGCGCTCACGTGGGAGCGCTGAGAGGTGAGTTTTTTGGGGTTTCTGGGGGGTTTCACACAGCGGGGCACCCCCGATCGGGGTGCCCCGCCGAAGTGGACCAAAACCCAGGATAGTCAAAATCCTGGGTGTTGGTCCACTTTAAGCTTAGAAGAAACCCAAGAGGACAATCTCATGATCCATTTCTATGTAATGTCACAATGATTGTAATCAGTTCTTTATCTCCAGGCCTCCCTGGTCCAGATTCTGGGGGTCCTCTCCTTCCCATTGAAGTCTAACGTTTTACTGTTACAACGTCTCTTCTCTGTCTCTGGAGGAAAAAGTGATTCTTGGTTTCTGTCTTCCTTTGTTCTTTGATGTTACTCTCCTGTTTGGCTGGTTTCTGTCTTCCTTTGTTCTTTGATGTTACTCTCCTGTTTGGCTGGTTATGTCCTAGAAGACCTGTAGCAAATGAAAATAAAAAAGCCCTCGCACTTACACATACAGTATTTTTGCCCTTTGGCAACCCAGGAGCAGGGTACCAGTTACTATACTACAGGTTAAATTGCTTTAAAGTCAGTCATTGTTGGCTCAGTGGTTAATAGCTGTGGCCCCTCACCCCCTGCCGGCTCCCTTTATATATCATGTGCACTCAGCTCTGACTCTCTACTCCGGTGCAACATCTTTTAGGGTCTTAAAGTGGACCAGAACCCACCCTGGAGTAATGAGGGCAGGCATACATGTTCCACCCATGTCAAACCCCCCAGGTCACCCAAAAACTCACCTTTTTTCCTGGTCCAAGAGTGTATTCACAAGCAGCAGACACATCCCCGCTATCCCTTTAGCAGAGCACAAATCCGCGCCAGGCATTTGTGAACGGCTGGCGCAGGCACCCTCCCGGTTAATGGGTAGCAGCAGTTGCAGCCACCAGCGTGCTCGGATCTGCTCGCTCTTGGACGAAGGGGCGGGAGTGGTTCCAAGCGCGCTGACTGGACAAGAGGCTTCGCCATAGGACTGAGTGAGATCAGGTGACCTGGGGAAGGGGCAAAAACCAAAACCCATGATAATCAAAATCCTGGGTTTTGGGTCACTTTAAGAATGGGCCAGTGGGAAAATAATTGTGTGCGGATGACACCCACACATATTTCCTTCATTTTTAATTTTAAAACGTGTACAATAGTTTTTATACCACCTCTCCATACTGACCACATTTATTTTCCCCAGAATTTAGGTGCTCACCCTTGGAGATAAATGCTGTACGTCTTCTGGGTACACGGGATTCCGTATCTACGCCTCTTGTTGGTTCTGAGCTAAAACCGCGGCACTAATGTTTAAACAAATATAATGAATTCAAGTCATTCCAGCAATCCAAAGTACAAGATTATTCTACAGAGGGAAAAACATTACATCCTAAATATAATATGTGTTGAAGCAAATATGTTCTTTAGAAGCCTAGAATATATGCTAGAACAGCTGTAGGTCCCCATGTGAGCATTGTCTATGAGTCCCAATAAAAGGATAAAAGAGGAAAATGTGGGTCACATGCACAGTGAGTGTCCCCCCACTCATGCTTATTCAGGCTCTTGCCAGCGCTCAGTGTGGGCTTTGTCAATTGTACAATGAATAAATATTTTCTGTTAGTTCATACGAAGTATTTCATTGTTACATTTGTATTTTCATAAACTCCAAATATCCAGATTAGAGACATTACATGTAGTTTGTGGCTATTTACCTAAAAATAACAAATGTAACTTAATCGTATTATTATTAAATACTATTATTTGAAGCATTGTAAGTGTGGGCTTATGTTATTTATCCAGTATGTAACAATTGCCTGTATTATGAAAATGATGAAGTCTTGTAGAGCAACATCTTGCATGATAAAGCCAATCCAGCAGTATCTAGGGAGAATCCCCCAGTGGATGGTTCCTACCTGATCGTATTACCGGGTGACAAATACGGTGAATCGGGTTTGATGTGACCCTTATTGTTTTCCAGCATTCTGCTTAGGGATCTGCCCTCACTGTTGACATATTTAAAACACAGATGATGAATGATCAGACCATGGATGGCAAGCTCCCTGCACGGCTCAGAAATGTCATGTGTGTCATGTGACAGTTTACCTCACTTGTCTGAGTTGCGTAAGACGGGGAGCAGCATGGTGCATTTGAACTGCACCTCCACTGTCTCCACACCATATGGCTCTGCTTCTCAAACACATAGCTGCTGGGCTCCCTTGGGATAAACATTTGGGTTCTTGGGGGGGGGGGGGCTGCCACGCTGCCTGTTATAGGGGTTCTTGGCTGGAGGGTCTGCCACGCTGCCTGTTATAGGGGTTCTTTGCTGGAGGGTCTGCCACACTGCCTGTTATGGGGTTCTTGGGGGGAGGGTCTGTTTCACTGCCTGTTATGGGATTCTTGGGGGGGGGGGTCTGCCACATTGCCTGTTATGGGGTTTTTGAGTGGATGTGTTCTGTCACATTGCCTGTTATGGGGTTTTTGAGTGGATGTGTTCTGTCACATTGCCTGTTATGGGGTTTTTGAGTGGATGTGTTCTGTCACATTGCCTGTTATGGGGTTTTTGAGTGGATGTGTTCTGTCACACTGCCTGTTATGGGGTTC
This sequence comes from Gastrophryne carolinensis, assembly GCA_027917425.1. Lineage (NCBI taxonomy): Eukaryota > Metazoa > Chordata > Amphibia > Anura > Microhylidae > Gastrophryne > Gastrophryne carolinensis. The sequence goes on from CM051235.1 coordinate 138,088,248, forward strand.
TTTTGAGGTTCTGCCACATTGCCGGTTACAGGGTTCTTGAAGGATGGAGTTCTGCCACATTGCCTGTCATGGAGTTCTTCGGGGGGGGGGGCTCTTCCACGTTTTCAATTTTGGGATTCTGAAGGCGCCACTGCCACTCTACTTATTAATTATTGGGTCTGGGGTGATATATCTTTAATAAGAGTTGGGACTACTGGTAATAGGTGCAGGGTGATAAATTCCAGGAACAAAGGTAATTTACCTTTTAATTATTAAGCACTTTATTGTTCACTTGGCCCACGTAAATCACAACCCTTTGTGTTGACAATACGGCTGGTATTTCTACACACCCAGAAATTCAATACCTTATGTTGTCATAGGTGCTTGGAACATGAGGCACCTAAAACCCATACAGTATATATAAAAATGCTCCCTGCCTATAGAAAAAATACATCAAGAAAAATAAAAAATATTTTCTCTGGTGTATAGGCTGGCTGCCCATGCTTGATGCACAATAAAAAGGAGCGTGCTCAGTGCTCCAAAAATGTTGGGACCATGACTGGAGAACTAGAAGCGTTACAAAGCCCAGAAAAAGTAGGGACCCTGCAGCATATTGAAAAACTAATGGGAAGTATCTGGGAATGGGGGCCACCAGTTGAAAGGCCCTCCAAAAGAAAAAGTCGGTTCTCTTTTCCCTTTATGAAGAAGGTGGCCGAAAAAGATGGGAGATGTTTAATGGTTAAGGGTACAATAGGATAAACGTTAGTTTCAATCAGTTATAGATAGTGGCAGGGAAATTAAATGGCTTTCTGGCAGGGGTGATCCATCCAGACTACTTTAGCTTTATCTATGGGATGAAGGGACCCGATCGGATTAGGAGAGATATTAATATAATCCTTAAGGGGCGGTGGGATGGGGGGCAACTTGAGGGAGGAATGCTGCTATCAGTTGTTGTCCAGAAAGCTTTTGAAACCACCGTCTTGGAGTTTATGGAGAGTATCCTGTGTGAGATGGGCTTCAGAGAGGGGTATTTGACAATATTTTGTGCATTATACACCAACCCTAGAGCCTTTGTATTAATAAACGGGTATGCTACAGAGCTTCTCATCCCACAACTGTGGGACGAGACAAGGATGCCCCCTATCCCCCACCTTTTTTTTGGCTATGTAAGTAGTAGCAGGTAGATGTTGGGACCAGACCAGATTCACGGGAGTGAAGCATGCTAACGGAGAGCACAAATGTGCCACTTCAGCAGATTCTACATTGATTAAAAATAAACCTAAACTCTCTACGTTTGCCCTGTGTACCTAATAAATTAATCATTAGGAATGGTTTTCAAATGACATTACTTTTCCTTAAAGTGAACATTTGAAACAAGCTTGAGTAAAATTCGGATGGATGATGAGGTATAGAGAGAGTACAGGCAATTGATGCTCTTACTTGATATGCTAATTAAAACTGTCAGGTTACCAAAATACATGAAGCACACTTATGTTTTATAATGCAAATTTCTGGTTCATGGATCGAGCATAAAAATATCCATTTAGCTTTAACCCATTAAGAGTTATTCAATCAAAATTGTTTTGCCTAGCACAAGCTTACACTGCAGATAAGATTGCTTTGGGTCTCACTCCTACTACACACACAACTGTTTAGAAGGATTAGAATTTTTGGGGTTGTCTGTACTTTCTTAAAGTGGAGCATCCACCCATCTCAAGCCTACAAGACTCCCTTTGTGTGAAACTCCTGGTCTCGGCACCGCAGGTGCATCCCCAGCATGCTTCTATCTTGGGCGTGGACGCATGCCCACAGCTAAAGGTAACCAGAAATGTGGCCAGCAGGGCATGCTCTATGCATGCCGCAATGCCCTCAGGAAAGTATATCTGAATCAAATGAGCACTGATGAATGGCTGAGCGGGCCACGTGGGAACCAGAAAGAGGTGAGTTTACCAGCAATCTCGGGGGGATATACTGCGAGGATGCCCCACCAGGGAGAAACAAAACAATAAACCCATAAAGTGGGATTCTTGGGTATTGTTCCTTGTTAATGTGCAGATACAATAGGCTAATAATGCATAATCAGGTCAGAGCTTTCAGTTACAGACTGTCTAGTACATTACTGCCTATAACAAATCCTGGGCTGGGGGTGCACACCCACATTGCCATCACTCAGGACTTTTTCAAAGTCAAGTAACTACAGAGAAAATAAATATCTTCTTTTTTTTATCCTTTAATACAAACATAAATGTATTCCATTTTGTGAATCGACCTTAGCGAGTTCTTCAACATAGCAAAAGGCATATTTTTAGTACCCTTGAGACTTGTTCACCTTAGATGCAGATTATTGCATTTTGGGAGTCGTTGGGATGTATTTTAAGTTTATTTCTGTTCTATCATTACTGTAATGGAAAAGGGAACACATGGAAACGCACGTCAGTGCAACAACTTCCAACACACTTTAATGAAGCTTTATTTGACAATAATTGCTTTTTATTGTGTAAGCTACAAAGTGTAAATACCTCTGTTGTACACTTTAGCAAAGACAATGTAACTTGTTTGCTGAACACAAAGGTGGTTGGTAACACAAAAAGGTGATAAAACAATCTGTCAGTTAGCTGATACAGAAATACAAAGGTTTCAGGTGACAACAAATGCTTATCCCCAAGGACATCCATCAAGGCCACCAACTGCAGCCCAACGTGGTCCATAAACATGTTGTTAAACTGGTATAAAGAACATGCAACCACTTTAATAATTGCCTTGCTTTCACATTGCCTGCTTCAGACACACTGGTTCTGGGATATTGGCTAACAGTTGAAAACCTGCCCCGTCTCTCTGGCCATCTTCATTAGCTAGAGAAAGCCAATGTTACCAGAAAAATAGGTTGCACTTGCACCAATTTGACAGCTATATTATATGGCCATGTGGTCACTTAAAATCCGGCCATGTAATCAGCCTTTCAGTCCATTGTCTCTGGTTACTTACTGACTCATCGTGGTTGGTTAGAAGGTGATGTTAATGTGAAACTAAAGTCACCAAACTTGGTGATGCACCATGGAAGGTAATGGAGAGGTAAGCATTCAGGAGATGAACCCAGAAGTGTAATAGTAAAAAAAAAATTCTAGCTACTACTAAATTGACAACTAAACCCCCAAAATTAATGAGAAAACAAAAGCACCCTAAATAAATAATTCTAAAGTGTAAAAAATGGAGCATCCAAAAAAGTAATCAAAAGGTACTTATCATGAAGGACGGTCAACAGGCCTCTTTCACTTTCTCCCTATCTCCCTCCAAAGGAGGAGGTCAGACCACCACCAACAGCAACAACACCACCACCAACCCTGTTCACACCATCCCAGGGAAACGTTCAAGCCTTTCCCAAACAACGGACAGAAAGTGAATGTTTGGCCCATCTCACTGCGAGCCCTGGTATAGAGCATTTTGAAATTTGCTTGCCTTTGAAATGTTCCCATTCTATCTGGTGGAGCATGGTGCTAATAAAAATCTTATGGCTGAATCTGCCCCACAATACATTATTTCCAGCCATCACAAAGTTCTCGGCAGGCCATCCCTGCCCTGCACCAACAGGTTGTGGAGAAAATAAGATGTGCACTGCACAATGCTATATGTTGCAAGGTTCACATCACAACTGACACACGGACAACTAAGCATGGGCAGGGATGTTACATCTCTTTAACTGCCCACGAGGTTAATGTAGTGGCGACTGGGCCCGAGCCACGAAGCGCTTTGGTGCATATACTTCCACCAAATAGGATTGCCAGACATCACTTGTTGCTTCCTGTTGCCTCCTCCTTTCATGCCTCCTCATCCAGTCAGCTTCTGCTCCACCATTTTGAGTCCAGCCATGGGGAAACGGTAGCAGGCGCTGTTAAAACTTATCTGTCTGGGTGAAAGACCACACAGCACCCAGAAGCTGTGGACTGGCATCCAGGAGCAGTGGTCCCTGCCGCTGCACATAAAGCCCAGCAAGGTGGTATGTGACAACGAGCAGAACGTAGGGCTGAGCTGGGTTGAGGCACATCTGTTGGCTGGAGCATGTGCTCAAATTGGTGGTGCAAAGCTTCTTGGACCATTATCCAGACATGCCAAGCTGCTGCATAAAGTGTGTGTCATGTGCGCAGACTTTTCCACTGCAAAGGAACTTTGACCTTCCCACCCATCGCCTCATAGGTGATTTGCCAACCAGGTGGTATTCCACTTTACATACTGTATGTTGGAAAGGGTATGTGAGCAGCAGCAGGCAATAGTGGAGTTCCAGCAGGAAAGGTAAATTGCACAAGTAGCAAGAGCTTGTGTATTGCAGTTGTTTGCTAGATCACAAAAAAAAACAAATCCTCTGAGTATGTAAAGGCCTTTCTCACATTAGCTGAGTTCACCATCAGAAGTGGGGGGGGGGGAGTGCAGCACGCACATGGAAGTCCGGTCCATTCTGCAGTCTTGTACAGAGCTCCCTTCAACCAAAGGCCTGCACCCCTGGAGATGCACCACACCAGAATGGCCTAAGGGCTGATGAGCTGGCAGGGCCAGGGGCTGGCTAGTGAGCCTCTAAACCAGAGGTACTTAACCTTTCGAAGAACATGGTGCCACTTACGTTTTTGGGAAACTGGTTGCAGGTCACAATAAATAGGTTCAGCTTTTTTATTTTTTCATTTTGTATAGCATAACGAAGATTTTATACAACAATCAGGTTACCCACTGTCTCCCCAAACTCCATTAGATTGATTTTCTACACTCGTATGTCCTTCCATCAAACCAACCCTTTACCACAATCATTTGTAACAATCCCCACATGCTGCCAATACACATGCCGATTGCCTTACCTGTCCAAATACTGTATATGGGTCCCATATTTATAGTCCATCACCCCATCATTCCTAAACCGTAACCATATTCCTAAAACTCAACCAATCTAAATACCTACGAAAGCTAAACATACAATTAATTTAGACAAAAATTGTTATAGTGATAGAGCTTTGACGCAGGGGTTTTGTTGCACTATCAATGTCACCACATGACTACAAACCTCCGCTGCCAACTCTGTTTGCCAATGTGCCCCTCCTTTATTACTCTCCTTGAAAGGTGTGCCCACATTTAAATCATTTTATCAAAGGCCAAAAGGTTCTAATGCCAGGTGTGCCACAATGTAATAGTTTTATCAAAGGCCAAGAGGTTCTAATGCCAGGTGTGCCACAATGTAATAGTTTTATCAAAGGCCAAGAGGTTCAAATGCAGGTGTGCATGGAAACTTTAAAAAATGGCAGTGAAATTACCCTTTAAACCTCATGTGCTTTAAGCAAGTAGTATTAAAGTGGAGTACTGGCACACACCCCATTGCTTACAGCAAGTTATGGGATAACAGGTTACATCCCAGTGCTTAGAGGAAGTTGTGGGATTGCATAGTACACACATCCCAGTGTTTAGAGGAAGTTGTGTGGTAACAAAATATACCCCAGTGCTTAAAGCAAGTTGTGGGATAACACAGTACACAAACCCCACTGCTTAGAGCAAGTTGTGTGGTAACAGGATACACCCCAGTGCTTGCAAGTTGTGGGATAACAGGGTACACTCATCCCAGTGCTTAGAACAAGTTTCAGTATAACAGAGTACACTCACCCCAGTGCTTGAAGCAAGTGGAAGTATAAGAGGGTACACTCACTCCAGTACCTAGAGCAAGTTGTGGGATAACAGAATACACCCCAGTGCTTACAGCAAGTTGTAGTATAAGAGGCTACACTCATCGCAGTGCTTAAAGCAAGTTGTGGGATAACAGTATACACATTGGTGCATAGAGCAAGTTGTGTGATCACATGGTACACACACTCCAGTGCTTAGAGTTAGTTGTGTGGTAACAGGGTACACTCACCCCAGTGCTTAGAGCAAGTTGTGGCATCACACTGTACAAACACCGCAGTGCTTAGAGTTAGTTGTGTGGTAAAAGGATACACCCAAGTGCTTAAAGCAAGCTGTAGCATAACATATTACACTCACCCCAGTGCTTAGAGCAAGCTGTAGCATAACATATTACACTCACCCCAGTGCTTAGAGCAAGCTGTAGTATAACAGGGTACACTCACCCCAGCGCTTAGAGCAAGCTGTAGTATAACAGGGTACACTCACCCCAGTGCTTAGAGCAAGCTGTAGTATAACAGGGTACACTCACCCCAGCGCTTAGAGCAAGCTGTAGTATAACAGGGTACACTCACCCCAGTGCTTAGAGCAAGCTGTAGTATAACAGGGTACACTCACCCCAGTGTTTAGAGCAAGCTGTAGTATAACATATTACACTCACCCCAGTGCTTAGAGCAAGCTGTAGTATAACAGGGTACACTCACCCCAGTGCTTAGAGCAAGCTGTAGTATAACATATTGCACTCACCCCAGTGCTTAGAGCAAGCTGTAGTATAACAGGGTACACTCACCCCAGTGCTTAGAGCAAGCTGTAGCATAACATATTACACTCACCCCAGTGCTTAGAGCAAGCTGTAGTATAACATATTACACTCACCCCAGTGCTTAGAGCAAGCTGTAGTATAACAGGGTACACTCACCCCAGTGCTTAGAGCAAGCTGTAGTATAACATATTACACTCACCCCAGTGCTTAGAGCAAGCTGTAATATAACAGGGTACACTCACCCCAGTGCTTAGAGCAAGCTGTAGTATAACAGGGTACACTCACCCCAGTGCTTAGAGCAAGCTGTAGTATAACAGGGTACACTCACCCCAGTGCTTAGAGCAAGCTGTAATATAACAGGGTACACTCACCCCAGTGCTTAGAGCAAGCTGTAGTATAACAGGGTACACTCACCCCAGTGCTTAGAGCAAGCTGTAGTATAACAGGGTACACTCACCCCAGTGCTTAGAGCAAGCTGTAATATAACAGGGTACACTCACCCCAGTGCTTAGAGCAAGCTGTAGTATAACAGGGTACACTCACCCCAGTGCTTAGAGCAAGCTGTAATATAACAGGGTACACTCACCCCAGTGCTTAGAGCAAGCTGTAGTATAACAGGGTACACTCACCCCAGTGCTTAGAGCAAGCTGTAGTATAACAGGGTACACTCACCCCAGTGCTTAGAGCAAGCTGTAGTATAACAGGGTACACTCACCCCAGTGCTTAGAGCAAGCTGTAGTATAACAGGGTACACTCACCCCAGTGCTTAGAGCAAGCTGTAGTATAACAGGGTACACTCACCCCAGTGCTTAGAGCAAGCTGTATTATAACAGGGTACACTCACCCCAGTGCTTAGAGCAAGCTGTAGTATAACAGGGTACACTCACCCCAGTGCTTAGAGCAAGCTGTAGCATAACATATTACACTCACCCCAGTGCTTAGAGCAAGCTGTGGAATAACAGGATACACCCTAGTGCCAGTTGTGATAAGAAGTGGTGTTAAGCGGTAGTGCTGACACCCAACCTATCAAGCCCTCGTTCCAGCCGCTATTAAAGGGCAGTTTTTAAGCAAACAGGCCAAACACCCAGCATCCTGTCCCTATCTACTGCAGGAAAATCGGCGTAATGCAGACCTGCCTTTAAAGTGGACCAACACCCTCCTAGATCGGCCCGGGAATCTATAAGATTCCCAGGCCGATCTGATTCCTCCCTGCGGGGCATCTAAAATCGGGATGCCCCACTGTGTGTTCTGGGGGGTTTCACGCAGCGGTGCCAGGGGTGCACCATGAAAGTGGACCAAAACCCAGGATAGTGAAAATCCTGGGTGTTGGTCCACTTTAATACGGCAGGGTCACATGTCCGGCAAGGCCAAAGAAGGGAGGAGAAGGAAGAGGGATGTTTGGCTGCGCACAGATTTCAATTTACAATTTGAGATCCATGTTCGGGGGCACGAACACACAAAGTTTGGTACGGATCCAAACTTTGCAGGTTGTATTTGCTCTTCACTACCACTAATGTATCTGATGATGAAACACATTTGAAATAATTCAGGAAACAGATGACAAATGTGTGAATAGGTCATTAATATGAGATAAAATCAGCCAGAGGAGCCCTACCCTAAAGCTGGCTTTGCTGCATAAATTAATTTATAAATATATTCAAACAACACAGCACAGGATGTGACTTGCAGTTCTTTATCTTTACTATAAGTAAAGGACACTGGTAACTGAGCCAGGGGTTACATCACAGCAGAGACAGGTTTCGCATGGAAACAGTCTGCATACACACTGTGATATTCCTTTAACTAATCATATTGGAGATAGAAGGAATTATTAAAATTGGGCTTAGGTCACCCAAAGATCAGATGTAATATTTTTAGACCAGTTTTAGCCATCTGTTTCAGATATTGCACATGTAATATCAGGGCAACAAAAATCAATGCGTGTACAGCGATCCTTAAAGTCGATCAACCACCAACCTAAGGCCTCTAGGACTGGTGGTTTCTTCTTTATGGGGCATCCCAAATTGGATCCAAGGGGTTCTTCCAGTACACCTCATTGCCATTCCCACGCAGAGCAGCAAGAAAAGTCTGATGGAAATGCCAGACACTGACTGACTGACTGAGCAGCTCGCACTTGTTCCGTGGGAACAAAAGAAGGGTGAGTTTTCCAGCATTCCCGAGGGATACAGTAGCAGACGTCCAAGGCTACCGACCATACTCTCCAAACATGTCACCCTGACTGCCACTTCCTTAGGCAAGACCCCATTGGTTGGCGGATCCCTAGGGCAAGAACTGACCTGGCAGGCCCCCGAGAGGGTATCCCACTCAGAGGAGTCCGAGCTGGAAGCCATGGGGGGAACAGGGCGGTCCGGCGAAGGTGGCCAAATGCATAAGGACTGAAGTGCAACCAGCATACAGAGGGCCCTCTCCCGAGTCCATTGGCGCCTGGCACATAGGACATGCAGCACCACGTAAGATGGTAAGATGGCCGCTCTGATCGCTAGCTAGTACAGCTGGTGTGCTAGGTCCCACACCTCCCTGCCTGTCCCCACTACACAAAGAGAAATAACACTGCTTGACAACAGCCCCCTACGTTGGCTGCCTGAACACTGCCAGCAAATCAGCAAGTAAAGAAAAACTTGTGGGAGCCCGGCCAATAGCTCGCCCCCCTGCAGCAACTGGGTAGAGAGCACACCCTGACCAGGGCGGGCAGGCACACTGGAGGGGGGAAGCCCAGGGGAAGGTGACACAAAGCAGGGCACCACGTCCAACCCTAAGATCAGGTACCCAGCTGGATCAGGGTCCTAACCCTCGAAGCTCAAAAACAAAACTGGCAGAGTCCCAGGTGCCCTTACCTGAACTGTGTGCGCTCCCCTCACGCTGCACTGTCCCACACTATCGGTTTAAAGATCGACTTCAGGCATCCAAGTGGGGTCTCCAGGAAGGTGCAGAAGGTAAGAGGCAGACACATTCAAAGCAACAAAACTGTAAATAAAGAAATAAAATCCTAAATCTCTTTACAGTCCTGTTGAATGCACACAGCCTGCCCTATATAGGCCGGGAGGAGCAGTACCTGCCTATGGCAGAGGTTATCCCACGCGTTTCTGATGGTGGTGCCCCAGAATGGAAGGGATGAAAAAAATGCTTCCAATGGTCTTGGCATCCAGGGCAACAACGGCTGCATCCCCAATGGATCTGAATAGCTGGGCTTCAAAGGAGGGAGCCGCTAGAAAAGGTAAGGTCTGCAATGCCATGGGGGGTTCACCAACAGGGAATCCTGATTTGGAATGCCCCAAAGGCCAGTGGACAGCCCTGGAATCTTTTAGACAATGATTATACAGATATACATCTCCTGATATGCTGCAGTCCAATAAACATTCAAGACAATATGGCTTGGGGTTGGAAAATATCCCCAAAAATGATGATATAGTCAAAATATTCACTTGCCTAATATTGCACACAGTGTAGATTGATGCACATCTATCGAGTGCATGACTCTGTATGCTGCTGGTAGAGGATACAGATAACAAAAGGAAACCAAAGACAATAGAGCAGATCTCATGCCTTAAAATGAGCCACCCTCTAATCCATATACCGTTGCTGGAAATGATTGGTGGAAGTAAAAAGAAATGTACCCGCCTACTCAGTACTCACCACCTGATCCCACAGCAGATATAGCAGCACATGGTGACCCACTTCTCCCTGGATGTGGAGCAGTTGTTGCAAGAGATGTGACAGTCAGACAGTGCTGCATTGACTAACCCAGAAGAGTTGCTGTAAAGCTCTGAGCTTCCACTAAGGGATCGAGCACCCAGCACCACACAAGGGAGGGAGTTTTTTAACCCTGAATTTAGGCTCAGCGAGGTGAGGGGTTTTGAACACAGCAGCCAGACAGTCGCTTTAAACAATGTTTTTCAATTTCTGATCTGAGCCAGCGGCCCTAACTCAAGGCAGCAAACATTTCTACTTGCACACACCAACATATCCCCAAAATCTGATCCGTCAAGAGTATTAATGCATGCCAACCTCCACTATCCTCTCCCCACATTTCATAGTAGAAAGAAAGCAGGCATCCTCATCCCCAAAGTTCATGGATATTTGCCAGCAGACACTGCCTAGAGACACTCCCTAATCCCTAAAGACTTTCCCGGGCATGCAGTGCATTCACTTGCCCCTTGGCTCATACCTTTGCAAAATTCTACAATACTGACAAGCTAGCAAAGACTGACTCTGCCTTTTGTCCAGTTACCCCTATCACCTCCTGGGCACTGGGAGTGCAGCATGGGCCCGATGTTCCCCTAGAAGAGCACGGTACCTATACTGAGGGCCAAGCCCTGAGCAGCGCTTCTGCCTGGTGGGTAAAACCACTTTTTACATTTTTTTAAAAAATAAAAAAGCACTGAACCAAATCGTATATGCAATATTTTGAATTTAGCCCTGACCTGAATATGATGTTTATTACTAGTTTAAAGAAATGTTTACTGTGACCCCACTTGGGATTTTTAGCCTCATTTTCTGCTTGCGATCACAAGGAAATGCGTCCAAGACCAAATCCTTGCGTATCAGAGGGGTATCACTGATACACAAACACCACCTTTTGGTAACAGCTAAGGTTCTTCTTGCAAAAAGGAGCCCTGGAGAAGAAACAGGTGAATAAGAGGCCGATTCATTAATAGCGGCAGGTAGCGACAGTTGAGCGACTGTAGCAGCATTTTCAGAGCGCCCGCTAGTAGTCGCTGTGCTTGGCCGTTGTTCGGTAGTTGATAGCGACTCAGTCGGTTTGCCGTAATGTTGAATATTGGGTGAGGAGTCGCTATTTGACAGGTTCCGCGCTGTATGGGAGCGCATGATAGCGACTGGCCCTAGCGACCGGCTCCCACCATATTCATTAAAAATTCACGCTCAAAAAATTCTCGCACTGTAAAATGCATGTTTAAACCCCAGAGCGCTGGCGGCGATGGGTTAAAAGTAGTTTTTAAACCCCCAAACCACCATATTTTTTGAAACCAAAAAAAACATTTTTTTTAATAATTTTGTAATGTGAATACATTAATATCAGACCTGTAATATCAATTCTGTACAATTTTTTATTTTTTATTTTTATCTAAAATGGCAGAAGTGGTCACAGAATTTTTCACATAAAAAAAAAGAAAAAAAAACAATTAATAACAATTAATTATGAATATTTAAAGATTGTTCCATTGAAATGCATTGGAGAGCGCCAGGTAGCGAGAGGTCATACCTGTCGCTGTTCAAGGTCGGACGCTGGCGCTGTGGGCTGAGGCTGGAATAATGATGAATGAGTGGCTATATGGCGCTATCTCAGTCGCTAAGCAGGATTGGCTTGATAAATGTGTGATTGTGGTGGGGAGCCGGCGTTCTCGTGGCGGGGCCCGTCATTACCGGCCGCTCACCAGTCGCTATTCCTTCATAAATAAGGGCCATAGTGTTTCTGGTGGAACAGCAGCCTTGGGTCTGGGGGGTGAATAGCCAATTTTAAAGCAAAAGCGTGAATCCTTTGGGGTAATCAGCATTTTTGCCTGGCTCAATTTAGTATTATAAAATTAGCACTACCAATTTCTAATGCCTATGGCCAATCATACCCATATTTGTTTTGTTACCAGAGCATTCAGTATAACTAGACTGTTTAATAGAAGTGCTGTCACTACAGTGCAGACTAAACAGTCCTCCGGGAAATGGCATAAAAAAATATACAATCTCAGTTCCTTCTTAGTCTTACTTCTTGGCATGACTTGCCGACAGGTGACACATCCTATTGATTCTTGTCCCTGGAATTAATGATTATCTGCGGTGTTCCTGTCACAGGGTAACACCATGTGATCTCCTGCATTTCACAAATGGTTACTTTAAAATCTTTCTGAATCCATTCATGATTGCAGTATTGTTGAATTCTTGTGTTCCTGTACAATACACATAATTAGCATTTTTTAATCGAAAATATTGGAAAGGTTCAAATGTTTGGGGAAGAAAAGAAAATCAAAGGATCAATAACAAACGTTGGTAGCATGTAAGCACATACATAGGTGTCACAGGGCCCCATAACAATATTCATTGTGGGCCCCACAACAAAGAGCCCATGTACTTAGTGATTCTGCAGTGGTCCACCTATTGTCCATCGAGGGCTTATGCAATACAAAGGCAGTAACACTGAGAGTAATGAGACTCATGATGGGAGTTTTAAAACCTGCGTTGTGCAATGTAAAACTGTTAGCTATTACACTGTAGAAAGTTGACCAGCTCGCTGCTGTGTTACATTGTAATTGCCAGACATACAGTTAATTTTCCAATTTTAACAGCCACACCCTGCTAAGTTACACATAAAAGTTACAGACAAGCCTGTTATTACTATGGAGATGGATTGATGACTCACACATCTCAGAAAGCTGATTATTCTAATACATGCCACATATCTACACAGTGTTGATGTGTTGTCTGCATGGAATGCCAGTGGTAAGGGCTCTAATGTTCATAGGATCAAAGAAAAGATCCCATCACCTGTTTCCCCCAACTGCTAGCATACTGTGCCGACAACCCAGGCATAAAACGTACCACACCCAGTGGCCCACAGGTGCTGCAGATTGGGGGAAGGCATCTTGGCCCCCTTCTTTTACAGGTCTGGTAGCAACTGCCTCCCCTGCTGCTATAGTATGTATGCCAATTCATGCACGTATACTTGAACAGGGCTACCATCAGAAATTACATATAGGATATTGCATCATTATATTATACACTAGAAGTAGGAGTACAATAATTGCTGTTCATGCAGTTCAGGGATTTCATAAAAATATTCTGGAAGTGTGCATATATAGTTATCTACAGAAATTGCCATTCTTCCTCACCACATGCAGCTTCACTATAAGGTTGATTCATGGTTGAACGAATTTGTGCGCTTTTTTGGGACCGCCAAGTCGCGCTCTAGCTTCTGTCTGATTCATGCTCGCCAAAATGGGATCGCATTTGTTTTTGTGCAATTTGCGCACTAGCGTTTACCAACACGCCAGTTTGCGCCTGAAATTTTTAACTTGTGCCATCTTGGTGCACCAAACTGTCTCCGGTGCCTGATTTATGGCATGTTTAGAGGGCAAGATGGCATTTGCAAATTGAAGAGTGAATTTCCTCCAGCAAATAGGTGGAAAAAACTGCCAATCCCAATTCTTATTTCATCCTGAAAACATATGTTGACAGTGTCCGGCCGGCATGTTCTGAAAATTGAAAGTGTCAGATGAAGTTCTTTTTAGGGATTGTACCCTTTTTTGTTTTTTGTTCAAAAATAAAAATGCTAAAAAGTTGTCCAAAATCACAAAAATTAAGGTCAAAACAACAAAAATGTGGATATTGGGCCCCAAAGTTTAGCAAAAACAAAAAAAAAGATCTATAGTTAAATTATTATGCATTAATATGCAAACCAAAAGAGAACATCTAGGACCAAACGTTGGCCAAAAAAATTTAAGTTAACTGGAATCAGAATATCCCCCAAAAAACCACCCCCCAAAAATTGGGCAACACAGGTTCTCCAGAGAATATACTCCTAAATGGCGAATAGAGCTTCACAGAAAACACAGAAGCTGGAGAGATCAAATCGCTATGAAATCATATTTCTAGTGATCCCACAGGATCTCATACAATCAGCGCTGTATGCTGTGCACATCAATGCATGACATACAGCTATGCTTGGAAACAAAGCTCTGCCATAAAGGTGAACAAGCACATCCATGGTGACCTTCTGGCTGACACACGCACTCCCACCGCAGGCTATCTGAAAGGCTCGGTGCCAGAGCAGTTCTCAGCTGCGAGATGCCAGGGATGCATCAGAGGTTTGCACATGTACTGTGGGAACGCTGATGATGTGAGAAAAGTGGTGATCCAGGGGGTGTCACACAGTGGGGCACCCCAAATTGGGATAAGGAAATCAGCTGGTGAATGTGGGTTTGGTCTACTTAATTATGAATCTGCAACCCCCACTTGACTGCAGGATTGCACAGTTGTGAACACAGCAACTAACATGACTCCTAGCTATGAAATAGTGTGGCTTAACATGATCTGCCTGGAGACATGTGCATTTGGATTTTGATACAATAGACCCCTGTTTCTCATCATGTGGTACATGTACCCCAGGGAGTACGTGGAGAAGCTCAGGGGTTTACCAGCATGTAGTGTCTGACTGGCTTTGGTATATTTTTTTTAACCATAAAGGGTTATGAAACACTTGAGTAGATGACCAGTCTAGTGGCAAGTGTGCAGAGTTACATTTATATTTTCGTGGTCCGATTAAATGCTGTTTGAGGTGGGCTGCATGCTGTGGGCCATGTCTTTGCCCAGTCAGCCAGCCTACCGTGATTAGTCCCTGTGCTCCCTATGGCCAATCCTCCCCTGTTGGCAACCCATACTTCGGCATGTATTTGAGATAATTAGAAAATTGTAAATGTTAATTAATAATAAATAATGGATAACAATTATTTATTTTCCTAAACATCACCTGGTGTAGAAGTAGAGTAATGTGCTTGAAAACTGAGACACATAAGCCAGTTCTGGTACAAGGAGAGCTTCAAACATTGCAGCAGTTGCCTAAAATAATAAATGCTGGTTTCCCCAAAAGATTGATCCTAATTAGTAATTAAGGTGAGTTTATCTCATTTATTAAGGTTGATTCAGAGTTTTCTATATTCCATCTCGTTTTTGTCTCAGTGTGAACATTACACATGGCTTTTGTTCAGTATACGTGCGTTCACATGATTCAGAGCCTCCATTGGGAGCGTCTCGTACTATTTCCGTAGCTGTGTAAGCCATCGAGAACGCTGTGAGTACGGTTCACAGACAACACTCCCGTGTACGTTGATGCGAAACTCTCGCGTTTTTCATGTACTTTATAACGAAATGTTTCAGTCTCCAAAGAAGTCCCACTAGTTCCTATCAGAAAAATCAATTTTTTTCCCTTCATTTAACCCCTAAATTCCATAATAATATTTTCATTTCTGTGAAATTTATACACATACACTGGCTTTTTTGGTGGCTTGTACACATATGCAAACCTCTTTTTTTCGTTTCACATACCCTGGCCCTGCTATCCCATTACTTCTTGCTGTGCCAAGTCTCTTCTGTTCCAAATTACTTAGCATGCCATGCTTGCCATGCATTCTTCTTTACTTCTTCCCAAAAACTCACCTGACCCCGCTTCCACGTGACCGCTGCAGCCAATCCCCGCCGCCGGACAAGCGAGGTCCGTCGCCGGACAAGCGAGCGCGCCCGCCGGCACCTCCCGCGCGTCACTCTTACAGGGAGCGCGCCGTGCCGGCCATTCACAAACGGCCGGCGCGGGTGCGCGCCCTGCTAGAGGGATGCGCGAGCGGCGGCTCGCGCATGCGCTGCTGGATCGAGGAGCAGGTAGGGATTTCGGGGCATTCTGGGGGGTTTCACACAGTGGGGCACCCCCGATCTTATAGATTCCCAGGCCGATCAGCATCGGGTGTTGGTCCACTTTAACCACTTTCATGCTTGCCATGCATCCTTTTCTACTTCTTCCTAGTTGAATATTTGGGATGCCCACATGGATATAATGTAAACATTACTCTGATTGTTTCTAATATTAAATGAAATGCAAAACAGCCTTATTTAATTTTTAAATCTGTATTTTTTTTTATTGTTATTTTTTTTTTATTGTTAATGTTTTTTTTTTTGCTTGTGTATAAATAGCATTTTTTTTTTTTAATCAATTTTCGGATCAAATCATTGTGCAAATCATATAATTCACTGGAGCATTGTCCTGTTGTTAGATGTAGTGTCGTCTTGGGCACTTTGCCCTGGGGACGCTACATTGGCGCTCAAATTGTAATATGTGGCGCTAGTCTTAAATAAGCCTCTTTATTTTTTATTGTGCAATTTTTAAGTCATAATGTATTTATTATTCATAGTTCATTTTTAATTTTTTATTCATAGTTTTATTTTTTGATTGTTAATGATGATTTTTTATTTTTTTTAATAAGAAAATATAAAAATAAAAAAAAAACACAAAAACAAAATATAGGTAAAATTTTATTATATATATATATATATATATATATATAAGGCACAGAGCAAAGTAAGTAGTGCTCTGTGCCTTATATACATATGACTGTGAGACTTTATTTGGATGGAAAGTCTGGCACGTTGAAGCAACCATTATAGGAATTGTGATTTCATTGATTTGCTTGAGAGACTGTAGCGCTGTGTTTTTTACTATTTTTAAAATGTTATTATAAAATATTTACATATGTTTTTTGGGGGGTGTTTAAAAGAAGGTGGCAGCCTCTCAGTGCCTTAAGGATTCCATTCTGTTTTCCCGCACACCACGAAAGCACAAACTCACCAACAAAAAGTTCCCGTAAGTGTAGATGGAAATTTCCCATTTTAGAGCTCTCTCTCACACGCTTAATCAGGGCTCTGAATCATGTGGAAGGCTTCACTCATCCCAACTTTTACACATGAACGTGAAAACGATACAAAGCAATTACACTTTAGAGACGCTAACGAAAAGGCTTACACACAACCACGAAAACGCTAATACGAAGAAAAAAACGCGAAAGAAACTCAAAAATGGACGAAAACACACATGTTTTTTCATGTGTAAGTGCAGGGAAAAGAAGCTGTGAATCGACCATATTATATATTAAGCAGATTATGTATATAAACTCTCAAGCTAAGCTAAGATAAGATAAGGCTGTCCAGTTAATGGTCTTTAACAGGGCAAAGATGGGCCAAAAGTCCAACCAAACAGTCAAACCAGCCCCCAACCTGACACGATAGAGAAAATCATGTCAGTGTCTGCTGAATGCATAGCTGAATGTGCATGGTGAGATATATGATAACAACTAAACACTGACGCTTTCCTTATAAATAGACAGTTCTTTGTTGTGATAATTTCTGTGGCAGAACTTCCTTTTCTCCATAAAACAGAGCGTGGCAGATGAAAGAGGAGCATTCGCCGCGAGTTGGTCGGAGCTGGGACACCCGCCTCTCCTTCTCTCTCTCTTCCCTCCCCAGTCTCTTCCCCTATTCTAACCCTCTTTCTTTTTCCTTTCCTCCCGCCCTGTGATCTCTGATCTTTGTATGAAGATATTATAAAGATAATAGCGTTGCGTTCAGGTATACATTCAGATGTATGTCTATTTTTGTATCACAAGATGTATAGTATGTCGCAAATTGATGTATCTTCTGTATAACTTCAATAAAAATATTGTTGAAAAAAAAAATTCCATGGATCACAGTATATACTACCCTCACCGTCAATCTCCACAGCTGCGGGCCATGGAGCCATCTCCAGCTTCCCTTTCAGCTGATTCTCAATGGCTGGCACGGGTATGCACAGCGGCCAGCAGTTCACATTCCATTCAACCTTACTAAGTTGCTCTTAACTTCATGATCAAAGGAGAGCCAGTGGGCTCGCACACAGTGGGGCATCCCCAATCAGAATGCCCCTCTGCAGAAGAAAAAACACCAGATGCTAAATTTTTGGTGGTCTTTGCTTTTAAAAATAGTGGTTGCTATATTCCTATTGACTGTCCACAATGACCAATATGATCCATCAGATATTTTCCTTGGGTAACATGGGAATTGTGGTATAGGGTGAACCAGTCCGCGTTGGGTGGTCAGCTACATTAATTGCAGAGTTTATTTATATATTATTTATTTAAAGAATTTTTGAAAACATACAATATAGAAATAGAATAGGAATCATAACACAGACTGTAAGAAATTGAGAACATACCAGTTGAGCCATGTAACAAACAGTGTGGGAAACAAGCATTCTAGATTTTGAGACAGACCAGAAGAGGACACTCTCAGGGTTTGTTTTTAACATTATTCACTTGAGTGATCTTCACTTGTGGACTTTCTGCATTTGTGTTGCTAGTGACATGTAATGCATTCAAACAGTATTTAGAAGGCACATACAGGCCAAGAATAACAGGATTTACCCATGATTCTTAGCCCTAGGCAGAGCCATGCAAATCGCCTTTGTGATATCTCAAGTGTCCAGAAAGAGCAAGCCGGCATGCAATGTTTGAGTATATCTTTTAATATTTATGTAGCCGTCACTTGCTTGTGGACATGTGATTCGGGGGTAATGGCCTTCGTCAGCATAAAGCTGGAAATATACAGAAATTCCACATCCTCAGCAATCTTACACAATTTGTGTTAAATGAAATGTATTTAGAGACCAATCATGCTAAACTTGCTCGGGAGGACATTGAGGACTTCATAGTCCTTACTATGTCTGAATACTCTGAATACTCTGAACGCCTAGTAGTGACCAGACTGAAATAGATTTTGCTATAAAGCAGCAGTTTGTTATCTTAGCTCCTCCATGCCCAAATAATCCACACCCACAGCTTTGAGTTTCATGCCATGGCTTCTGCTCTCTGTTCTCACAATGCCTCATATCTCATTCAAGTATCTCCACATCCCTTGTCGCACCCACTGTGTAACTGCATGGCGCTGCGTCACCGAGACGTGTGGGGGCAGGAATGAGGTTTCATTAATGAGGCCGGCACTGTGGAAAGTGTCATTCTAAACTGATGAGTGGGAAGAAATGCAATGTGACCTAAGCAGACATTTGCAGTGACCTTACCCATTTATGGATCACATGTACTGCTGGGTGCTCATACATCCAAGCTGATCGCACAGCGAAGGGATTGGTCATCAGTAAAATACTGCCCCCCCCCTCCACTTAGCATTCATTGTTTATTCAGATGTTGTGCTATTTCTTACTTGTATCTGGTAATATGAAAAATCATCATTGACCTGCCTGTCTGTCTAGCAGTAGGGTGAAACTCACACGAACCATCTAGTTGCATTCCCGCTCTTTCCACATGCATGAGGCCCTCCCGAAAAATACCCATTATTTCAGCTTCATGATCAGCAAAATGAGCACTGTAGTCTTATCACTCTTGTAGCATGCCTGAAGAAGAAAGCTTGTTCAGCCTGTTATCCCCTTCATTGAAGGCTTACTGGATGAGGTTGAAAAAAAGCCCAGAGCCTCTCTTTCCTGCTTGGCTCCCCAGCTTGTCCTGATAGTCTATGCAATATATAACCTCCAATCATTATTTCAGTAGGTGGAAGAAGGGCCGCCTAGCACAGGGTAAACATGGGCAATTGCCGAGGCCCTGGCATCTACAGGGGCCCAGTTGGGAGGTATGTAAATGTATCACCTTAAAGATGATCCTCAACTGTGCTGGCTGGCCCTAAAGTCCAAAATACTCCAGTTGATGGGTTGAGGGGCAGTGGGCAGCTGGGGATGTGGCCAATACCCCCTTCCAATGCTGGAGCTCTGACTGAATACAGTACCATGTGCTGTGCATTAATATACATGGCACACAGCACTGATTGGACCAGAGGCCACACATTCATTGTGGGAATGTGGGAAAGGTAAGTTTTAGGGGTGATCCAGGTGGTTTCAAACAGTGGGGCACCTCAAATTAGGATGTCCCAGGGACAAGGACCAAAACCCATGATAGTAAAAATCCCAAGTTTTGGTCTATTTTAATTCTTCACATTCTACTGCTTTTATATTTATATTTTGGTGCTACTGCTTGCAGTTGATATTCAGCTTGGATTGGTGCACTAGGTATAGGTCGGCCTGCGTCAGCGCCTGTTGTGCCCTTATGACAATTATAACAGTGTGCGCTACTTTGTACCACTGTCTTTTATTATTACTAGTTTAAATATTGATAGTATTTACTATTTTTTGTGTTGCTGCAAAGATTGACACTGTTTGAAACAGGCGCTGGTCAGTGTTTTATTATTACAGTAACAGGATTTCATTGCGGTGGACAAAGGGAACAAACCTTGTAGTGCATTTTAGTTGAGGTCAAAATTACACATTGGTAAGGCAAAATGCAGAGATAATATATATTTTATAGAAAATAAACTGGCATTTGACAACATCTAAGTCCTGCATTTACATTATTGACAAGTCACAATGCAAGTTATGTACAAATTAATTTGTGAAATATTACTGTATTTGCCAGCGTATAAGACGACTGGGCATATAAGACGACCCCCCAACATTTCCACTCATAATATAGAGTTTGTTATATACTCACCGTATAAGACTACTCCCTCTTCCGCACACCAAATAAAACGTAAAAGAACATCAGATTTTATTTCAACATGTTAATTCCCTTCCCCAGAGTCCCTGGGTGGCTTCTTACAGTCATACTTTCTGGCTTCTTACAGTCATGGGGGCATCCCTCAATACAGTCATGGGGGCATCCCTCAATACAGGCATGGGGGCATCCCTCAGTACAGGCATGGGGGCATCCCTCAATACAGTCATGGGGGCATCTCTCAGTACAGGCATGGGGGCATCCCTCAGTACAGGCATGGGGGCATCCCTCAGTACAGGCACGGGGGCATCCCTCAGTACAGGCATGGGGGCATCCCTCAATACAGTCATGGGGGCATCTCTCAGTACAGGCATGGGGGCATCCCTCAATACAGGCATGGGGGCATCCCTCAATACAGGCATGGGGGCATCCCTCAATACAGGCATGGGGGCATCCCTCAATACAGGCATGGGGGCATCCCTCAATACAGGCATGGGGGCATCCCTCAATACAGGCATGGGGGCATCCCTCAATACAGGCATGGGGCATCCCTCAATACAGGCATGGGGCATCCCTCAGTACAGGCATGAGGGCATCCCTCAATACAGGCATGGGGGCATCCCTCAATACAGGCACGGGGGCATCCCTCAATACAGGCATGGGGCATCCCTCAGTACAGGCATGGGGGCATCCCTCAGTACAGGCATGGGGGCATCCCTCAGTACAGGCATGGGGCATCCCTCAGTACAGGCATGGGGGCATCCCTCAATACAGGCATGGGGGCACCCCTCAGTACAGGTATGGGGGCATCCCTCAGTACAGGCATGGGGCATTCCTCAGTACAGGCATGGGGGCATCCCTCAGTACAGGCATGGGGCATCCCTCAGTACAGGCATGGGGGCCTCCCTCAGTACAGGAATGGGGGCATCCCTCAGTACAGGCATGGGGGCATCCCTCAGTACAGGCATGGTGGCATCCCTCAGTACAGGCATGGGGGCATCCCTCAGTACAGGCATGGGGGCATCCCTCAGTACAGGCATGGGGGCATCCCTCAGTACAGGCATGGGGGCCTCCCTCAGTACAGGCATGGGGACATCCCTCAGTACAGGCATGGGGGCATCCCTCAGTACAGGCATGGGGGCATCCCTCAGTACAGGCACGGGGCATCCCTCAATACAGGCATGGGGCATCCCTCAGTACAGCCAGCGAGTGGCCCCACTCCCTCCCCTCTCCGCCCCGCCGCTCACACACCCACACATTTACCGATGGTCGGAGGGCCGGTCTGCCCGTCCCTGCTGTTCCTGTTGCCGCTGCTCTCATACACACAAACACGCACACACATTCATGCTTACCGGCACTTCCTGGCTGCTGCGCGCTGGTCGTCGGTGGGCGTGCCCCAGATGGCCGGGGTCCATTGTTTTCATTGGACGCCGGCCATCTGGGGCACGCCCACCGACGACCAGCGCGCAACAGCCAGGAAGTGAAGTAAGCATGAATGTGTGTGTGTGTTTGTGTGTATGAGAGCGGCGGCGACAGGAACAGCAGGGACGGACAGGCCAGCCAGCCGCAACAGCCGCCCCCCCCCCACCCTCTAGCATCTGTTGTTTTCAGGTTTGCGGCATTCCCTGGTGCCGGCCTACCGGGATATTGCTCGGTACGCCCTATGGCCAGTCCTCCCCTGGACCCAGGTGCACCCGGCGTATAATACGACCCCCCCACTTGGAGGCATGTTTTACAGGGGAAAAAAGTCGTCTTATACGCCGGCAAATATGGTAATTATATTAAATAAGAGCGCAGGTCACTGCAAACTATTTGGCGTTAGTGATAAATTAGACGCAGACTGGCGGATGCATCAATGCTGCCCGCTTTATATTTGTTAAATCGCACACCGAGTGCCACTAAGGCAAAATATTGGAGCTGAGTGGCAATGACTGGCGCTGATGCTTGAGAAATCGGGCTCCCTGCTAACCTCCCTTTACTGACACAGAATGAGCAACTCCAGAGTAACAATGCAGAAACAGGTAAACCTTTTACATGGTTTACTGGAGGTGTGCTAAACTGGCAATACAAATGCATGATGTACTCAAGTCATTCTTTGGGGGTTATTTAAGAAGGGATAGCGGCAGGTAGCGCCTTGTAGCGGCAGGCTGTGTCTGGTGAACGCCGGGCGCTGTACGCAAAACCACATTTATGAAAGCGAATCTGGTGAGCGACTCTAACAGCGCCATGTAGCGTCCGATGTATTATTACAGGTGGCCCAGCGTATAGCGCTGGCGCTCTAGCTTCCAGAGCGCCAGGTATTACCTTGCCCTCAGTGTCGGTCCCCCATACATTTCAATGGACGTTCATTTGTGCGTGTTTGACATTTTTTATTTATTTATTTTTTGCTCAAATCATTGTGTGACCTCTCCTGGCTGCAAAAAAACACTTTTAGAACCTTTTTAAATTTTTTATATTTTTATGCAAAATTGTCATTACAGTGTTAAAGTGGACCAACACCCTCCTTGATCGGCCCGGGAATCTATAAGATTCCCAGGACGATCCGATGCCTCCCTGCGGGGCATCCAAAATCTCTAGCAGGACACGTGCTCCCTGTTAGAGGGAAGCGCGAGATGCGGCCACCAGCGTGCTGGGAGCTGCTGTGGTTGGACGGCGCTTTGACGCGCATACCACAGCGGCTCCAAGTGCGCTGATTGGAAGAGAGGGCGCGCATGCGCCGTAGGAGCGGGGTGAGGTAAGTTTTATCGGGCATTCTGGGGGGTTTCACGCAGCGGGGCACCCCCGATCGAGGTGCCCCGCGGAAGTGGACCAAAAAACCCAGGATAGTAAAAATCCTGGGCGATAGTAATGAATCAGCCTCCATGACAACCATCAACCCAGCTAGGCTGCTTTAGAGATGTGTTTCCTTCTCTCCACAGGCTTCTTATCGAGTTGTTATGCAAAACAGGATACTTCACAAGACAGTTGATCTCTGGTTGTCTGATCTGTCATAATAGGCACTAGTAATATCTCATTTCCTGTCTGCATTATTCTCTATGTCAGCCACAAGCAGTGAATGTTTCAATCAGTCTGTGAAGGCAGGAGCTCCCCCCCCCCCCCCACCTTTCTCTACATGTCTCTGTGTCAATTTTTTTTTAAGTATCACCTAGTTGGTCTGTATGAGGAATTAGTCATCTAAAACTGTGTTAAAAGCACACAAAAAAACATTTGC